>CM068952.1:132315794-132325794 GCA_035128595.1 Eptatretus atami | reverse complement strand
AAAAAAAAAAAAAAAAAAAAAAAAAAAAAAAAAAAAAAAAAAAAAAAAAAAAAAAAAAAAAAAAAAAAAAAAAAAAAAAAAAAAAAAAAAAAAAAAAAAAAAAAAAAAAAAAAAAAAAAACAAAAAAAAAAAAAAAAAAAAAAAAAAAAAAAAAAAAAAAAAAAAAAAAAAAAAAAAAAAAAAAAAAAAAAAAAAAAAAAAAAAAAAAAAAAAAAAAAAAAAAAAAAAAAAAAAAAAAAAAAAAAAAAAAAAAAAAAAAAAAAAAAAAAAAAAAAAAAAAAAAAAAAAAAAAAAAAAAAAAAAACAAAAAAAAAAAAAAAAAAAAAAAAAAAAAAAAAAAAAAAAAAAAAAAAAAAAAAAAAAAAAAAAAAAAAAAAAAAAAAAAAACAAAAAAAAAAAAAAAAAAAAAAAAAAAAAAAAAAAAAAAAAAAAAAAAAAAAAAAAAAAAAAAAAAAAAAAAAAAAAAAAAAAAAAAAAAAAAAAAAAAAAAAAAAAAAAAAACAAAAAAAAAAAAAAAAAAAAAAAAAAAAAAAAAAAAAAAAAAAAAAAAAAAAAAAAAAAAAAAAAAAAAAAAAAAAAAAAAAAAAAAAAAAAAAAAAAAAAAAAAAAAAAAAAAAAAAAAAAAAAAAAAAAACAAAAAAAAAAAAAAAAAAAAAAAAAAAAAAAAAAAAAAAAAAAAAAAAAAAAAAAAAAAAAAAAAAAAAAAAAAAACAAAAAAAAAAAAAAAAAAAAAAAAAAAAAAAAAAAAAAAAAAAAAAAAAAAAAAAAAAAAAAAAAAAAAAAAAAAAAAAAAAAAAAAAAAAAAAAAAAAAAAAAAAAAAAAAAAAAAAAAAAAAAAAAAAAAAAAAAAAAAAAAAACAAAAAAAAAAAAAAAAAACAAAAAAAAAAAAAAAAAAAAAAAAAAAAAAAAAAAAAAAAAAAAAAAAAAAAAAACAAAAAAAAAAAAAAAAAAAAAAAAAAAAAAAAAAAAAAAAAAAAAAAAAAAAAAAAAAAAAAAAAAAAAAAAAAAAAAAAAAAAAAAAAAAAAAAAAAAAAAAAAAAAAAAAAAAAAAAAAAAAAAAAAAAAAAAAAAAAAAAAAAAACAAAAAAAAAAAAAAAAAAAAAAAAAAAAAAAAAAAAAAAAAAAAAAAAAAAAAAAAAAAAAAAAAAAAAAAAAAAAAAAAAAAAAAAAAAAAAAAAAAAAAACAAAAAAAAAAAAAAAAAAAAAAAAACAAAAAAAAAAAAAAAAAAAAAAAAAAAAAAAAAAAAAAAAAAAAAAAAAAAAAAAAAAAAAAAAAAAAAAAAAAAAAAAAAAAAAAAAAAAAAAAAAAAAAAAAAAAAAAAAAAAAAAAAAAAAAAAAAAAAAAAAAAAAAAAAAAAAAAAAAAAAAAAAAAAAAAAAAAAAAAAAAAAAAAAAAAAAAAAAAAAAAAAAAAAAAAAAAAAAAAAAAAAAAAAAAAAAAAAAAAAAAAAAAAAAAAAAAAAAAAAAAAAAAAAAAAAAAAAAAAAAAAAAAAAAAAAAAAAAAAAAAAAAAAAAAAAAAAAAAAAAAAAAAAAAAAAAAAAAAAAAAAAAAAAAAAAAAAAAAAATAAAAAAAAAAAAAAAAAAAAAAAAAAAAAAAAAAAAAAAAAAAAAAAAAACAAAAAAAAAAAAAAAAAAAAAAAAAAAAAAAAAAAAATAAAAAAAAAAAAAAAAAAAAAAAAAAAAAAAAAAAAAAAAAAAAAAAAAAAAAAAAAAAAAAAAAAAAAAAAAAAAAAAAAAAAAAAAAAAAAAAAAAAAAAAAAAAAAAAAAAAAAAAAAAAAAAAAAAAAAAAAAAAAAAATAAAAAAAAAAAAAAAAAAAAAAAAAAAAAAAAAAAAAAAAAAAAAAAAAAAAATTAAAGGGGGCTGTGATGCACTATGGGTACCTTTCCTTAGTTTTTTCCTAAATGGACCCTCCTTGGTGATGACAATTTTGGGTGAGTGTCCCCCCTTGGTTGCCCTGAAATGGCCAATATGTTGAGGAAAATTATTGTCCCCAACTTTGATAGATATATAGGAAGTAACTCCTTTGCACGTGAAAAATGCCAACCATATAGTTGGCCATGGGAGAACACAGGGCTTGGGAGGTATATTCTGAAGTTAGTCACAAATGTTTTTGGGCCCTGGGATTTGTTTTATGGGGTCATCAAAGTAAATCGAGGTCTGACTTGGAAATTGCATCCCTCTGCAGTGTGACTGGAAAGGTTTGGCGTTCTGCCCCCCTGGGCAAGTTTAACATGAAATAATGCCGCGCCCCCCCCCCCCCCCCCCCCCCCCCCCCCCCCACCCCACACCACCCGCCCCCCCCCCACCCCCACCCCCCCCCCCCCCCCCCACCCCCCCCCCCCCCCCCCCCCCCCACCCCGCCCCCCCCACCGCCCCCCCCCCCCCCCCCCCCCCCCTCCGCCCCGCCCCCCCCCCCCCCCCCCCCCACCCCCCCCCCCCCCCCCCCCCCCCCCCCCCGCCCCCCCCCCCCCCCGCCCCCACACACCCCCCCCCCCCCCCCCCCCCCCCCCCCCCCCCCCCCCCCCCACCCCACCCCCCCCCCCCCTAAGCCCCTAGACTGAACAGGAGCAGTGGAGGGTGACGAGAACCAGAAGCAAATTTCAATGACGGCAACTTTTTGCGCACATCCGACGATCGAACACCGCTGGACGCTTTAATTTGAAGATCACACACGCAAGACACAACACAGGTAATGATGGCGGTTGAGAAACGTCAAATTACGCGCAGACGTTAACGAAATAATATATTTTTTTAAATAAATCTTTACTTTAAATACAATGTTTCTTGTTACATTTTTGTGACAATTCACCTTCTGAGGTAGTCAGCATGTGCAGAAGAGGGTTTTACATTGCAGACGCTGTTTTCTAGAGTGGCATTATGCTCTCGGCGGTGACGGTCTTGTCGACGACAGACGTAATGACGTCAGCGAATGACCGATGATGTCATGACGGAATTACGCCTCTCAGCGGTGACGTCACACGTCGCCATACAAACAAACATTAAAATTAGAAAATCGCCAAAAATTCCCAAACTGTCCATCGTGGCCGATCTCACATAGCCCATGCTGTTCATTAGACCACAGAGCACCCGCATGCGAAAGTGGCGACAATCCGTCTGGCAGTTTGGAGGAGATACGTCAAATTACAACGCATATGTTAACAAGAAAATAAATAATATATATATTATATATATATATATATATATATATATATATATATATATACACACACATACATACTTCTTTTCGGCTGCTTCCGTTAGGGGTCGCCACAGCGGATCCTCCGTATGTTCCGCTAAGTGATTTGGCTTAGTTTTTGTTTTTTTACGCCGGATGCCCTTCCTGACCAACCCTGGTCGCCTCTTACGACACAGGATATGGTAACACCTATTCTAACCGGGGCATACACCCGGCCCAGTACACTGGTACTCACTTCGCCGACCTCGGAAGGATGGCAAGGCTGAGTCAACCTCCTGGTGTGTATTAATTCAAGCGGCCAACGGGCTTGAACTCAGGACCTTTTGGATCCCAAGCCGCTACCCTAACCACTACGCCAACACCAGGCTATATATATACAATACAATATAATATATATAATATATATTATATATATATACACGTAATTAATGTTATATATATACAGTATATATGTATATATATACATATGCATATATACTCGTACGTATTTATATATATATATACATATACAAATATTGCCCGATCAAGGTGTGCAAAGTGGGTGGAGACTTTTCCCAACAGACTCACAGCTATAATTGCTGTCAAACGTGCTTCCACCAAGTGTTAACTCAGGGGGATGGGCACTTATCCAACCACGATATTCTAGTTTTGTATTTTTAATTAATTTTCTGAAATTTGTGGAATTTGTTTTTCACTTGGAAGTTGTGGGTTATGATGTGAAAATAAAGGTGGAAAAAGTCTAATTTAATGTAATTTAATTCCAGGCTCTAAGGCAACAAAAGGTGAAAATTTTGAAAGGGGGTGCAGACTTTCTATAGGCACTGTTTATCAGCACCATGATATTGGTGGCGAAAGTTAGAACTAATAATAACCTCAACAAAAACTGCATTTCACTTATTACTGCATATATTGCACACCAGGTAGTTGAAGAGGATGTGGGAGGCTTGTGGGGGAAGATCCCCCACATTCAGGAGGAGTTTACGTAGTAGGTAAATGAGCTCTTCCTGCTGATTGCTGATGGTGAATCGCTCCAAGAAGTGTCTCAAAATCAGAGCTGGGTCTTCAATCAAGCAGCCCCACAGTACTTCGTAAGCCACAGCACAAACTGTCAGAAAATGATATGATATGGAGGGCCTTTAAATGCAGTATGATATTGAAAATTATTTTAACCCAAAAGATCACATTGTCTTGCTTCACCTTGTTATGTTTTACAACACCTAACCTTGCATAATTGTCAAACTTTTGTGTTCCTTTTTTTCCTTGAGATTCAGTCAAGTGTCTCGGCTTGAGCTATCCTGTTTGCTACACTTTCTCAAGCACATAGCTCATGAACCTGAGACCCCAGATTCAAATCCTTTGCATTGTGTTGATTTGCCCATTATCACTTAATGACAATGAAATTAATGTAAAAGTATACTTATCTTTCATAATGTCCTTGCCTCACGGCAAAACAACGGATGGAAAAAAAACTCAAGCCATCATTTCAGCTAAAGTGGACTGTTCATAATTACTGTAATTTCCAATGCACAGAAAAGTGATTTTGGCAATTATTGTAGTGCTAAAAACTGCTCAACTCCAACTCCATCTCAGGATGTTTTGTTCCTTTTCCTGCAAAGCATCTTCTGTTGAATCTATTTCAAGCTTTCACTCAGAAAGATACTTCATTAAATGAAAAATTACCTTTGATTGCAATTTTTGCCTCTTAACTTTCTCCTCTTATGAACAGATCTATAAAGGAAGATAATTATTTGCCCCCATTGGACTTAGTCTGAAACGGGGGCTTATGGATTTGGTCTCGATTTTCGTGTCCACATGTGCGGGCGTGCGTGGGGCAACAACCATCTCTCGGACATTTATGGACCAATTTTATTCATACTTGGCAGAAAGAGACAACACATGATGGTATACATATGCACGTCATTTTGTTTTGCGATACGATCAAACATGGCCGACTCGCAGCCATTTTAGTTTTTAAAAAACCCGATGTTGAACACGTCCTCAATCATTTCTCGGACAAGCATCTACCGATGTTATTCAAACTTAGCACCCAGATAAAGAACGATGGCGTACATAAGCACGTAAATTTTGTTCGAGATCAGACAAAATATTCGCGACTGGCAGCCATTTTAGTTGTAAAAAACCCGATGTCGAACACGTCCTCAACCATCTCTCGGAAATGCATTTACCAATCTTATTCAAACTTGGCACACAGATAAGGAATGCTAGTTTACATATGTATGTCATTTTGGTTCGAGATCAGATCCAAGATGGACGACTTGCGACCATTTTGTTACTTAAACATGTCCCCAACCATTTATCGGACATGCATGGCCCAATTTTGTCAAACATGGCATAAGCGCAGTTTCACGATGGCATAAACTTGCACTTCACTTTATTTTGCGATCTGATCAAAGATGGCCAACTAGTAGACTGGTGATCATTTTAGTTGTCAACAAATATGGGCTCACCTTTAAATCTGTTCAGCAAAATTACTAAAACAACAAGGGGCTATGACATTTTATGTCTTTTTTCCTTGTTCATTTACAAAATTTAGTACATTCAGCTCAAAGGAAATCCATTACTACATAACGTTGAAGATGCATCAGTAAATATCTCTTACATTCTTCAAAAAACATTTCAACAGCAGGGCATTCAGATTAGTTGAGAGGTTTGTTTAAAAAAAAGAAAAAAAGCTATGACTGTGATGAATACATTTCAATGCTTCCTATGAATGCAAAACAGGAAAGTAAGTTCACCACCTGAGTTGAGTATGAAAGCAAAAGTACTCAAAAAGGTACATCTAAAAAAATAAAAAATATACATTGGACTCGTGGACTTTTTGCCTCCATCTTTGCTTTGCTATCAACAGACCTATTGAGGAAACTTATTTGTTTGGCAAAAATAAGTACAGGTCAAAATAAATATATACAAAATATACAAAACAAACTCTGAGCTGCCTTTGCAAAGAACTCTTGCAATGTCTCAAAAATCACTTTACCAACATGGCATTCATGTTCGTTGCAAGGTTTATTTTCAGAAAACTATGACTGTGATGAAAACAAATCAGTTTCCTGAGAGTGCAACCCAAGAAAGTAAGAACTAAAGGCAATATTTTAATCCCAAATAAAGAATGAATGACTCCTGCCAATCTCCTTCAACAAAGGAAGGAAAGAGAATTAAAAAAAAACTGAGCACCAAAGCAGTGAACAGGTGAATATTGTTGTGGTTCTGCGAAAATGCTGATCCTCAAGGCAAACGCATACAACATATAGCGAGCGGGTCCTGGGACAGTTATTTAATGAGCATCCATATTAGATAGCCTTTCCCTAATGTCTGGTGGGTAGAAGGGACAAAATGTGTTGCAAGGGCTTTGAGTTAGCTCCTTAATTCCGTTTTCCATTCCTTTATTCATTTTATTCCTTTACTTTACACATAAGACCTCTCCTTCAAGCAAGCATCCTATTGCATATGAAAGGCACGATTAGTTGAGTATGAAAGGAAAAATACTCAGACAGGTATTTCTAAAAAAGAAAAAAAAATACATTGGACTCGTGCAACTTTTTCATGTTATCTTTGCTTTGTTAAGAACAGACCTAATGAGGAAGATTGGTTGTTTGGCAAAAATAAATACAGATAAAAGGAAATGTATTACAAAATAAACTCTTTGCTGCCTCTGCAAAGAACTCTTACAATGCTTTAAAAAACACTTCAACATGGCATTCATTTTCGTTGAGGTTTGTTTTCAGAAAACTATACTCTGCCATCTTGCTTCGCAATACTGTATTTCAGGACTGTGCATGTCAAACGCAAATCGGTGCACAATTCTGCTCTTTTGAGATGCAACAGGATGGGAAAAATGCAAAAAGACTTCTGCTGCCCCATCAAAAAGCGATCCTTCCATTCAGTGGATGAAAGATTGGGTCCGTTCGATATGTGCATAAAGGTTGCTAAGATCAAGAAGGGAGCCAGAGCATCAAATAAGGCAGCAGTATTGGCGAAACACCCTTCAAGGAAAAATAAAGCACCTTCACCGAGTACTGTTGCAAAGTTGGAGCCACCGAGTCAACTTTCTACTATCGAGCGCAGGAGGGAGTGTCAGCAGCATGCTCACTGGTGGTCCAGCTTACGTAGAGACAAACATTGGCAGTAGAATGGGCCATAAGGAAGAGCTTAGTGACTTTCAACTTGACACCGTCACAGGATGCCACCTTTCAACCATGTCAGTTCGTCAAATTTCTGCCCTACTAGAGCTGCCCTGATCAACTGTCAGTGCTGTTATTGTGACGTGGAAATGTCTAGGAGCAACAACAGCTCAGCCGCAAAGTGGTAGGCCACACAAGCTCACAGAATGGGATGCCGAATGCTGAAGCACATAGCGTGGAAAAATCGTCCATCGTCGGTTGCAACACTCACTACCGAGTTCCAAACTGACTCTGGAAGCAAAATCAGCACAAGCACTGTTTGGCGAAAGCTTCATGAAATGGGTTTTCCTGGCCGAGCAGCCACACACAAGCCTAAGATCACCATGTGCAATGCCAAGCGTTGGCTGGAGTGGGGTAAAGCTCACCGCCATTGGACTCTGGAGCAGTGGAAACGAGTTCTCCAGAGTGATGAATCACGCTTCACCATCTGGCAGTCCGACGGACGAATCTGGGTTTGGCAGATGTCAGAAGAACGCAACCTGCCCAAATGCATAGTGCCAACTGCAAAGTTTGGTGGAGGAGGAATAATGGTCTGGGGCTGTTTTTCATGGTTTGGGCTAAGCCACTGAGTTCCAGTGAAGGGAAATCTTAATACTACAGCATACAATGACATTCTAGATTATTCTGTGCTTCTATCTTTGTGGCAACAGTTTGGGGAAGGCCCTTTCCTGTTTCAACATGACCATGCCCCCGTGCACAAAGCGAGGTCCATACAAAAACGGTTTGTCGATATCGGTGTGCAAGAACTTGACTGGCCTGCACAGAGCCCTGTCCTCAACCCCATCGAACACCTTTGGGATGAATTGGAATGCCGACTGAGAGTCAGACCTTATCGCCCAACATCAGTGCCCGACCTCACAAATGCTCTTGTGGCTGAATGGAAGCAAATCGCCACAGCAATGTTCCAACATCTCGTGGAAAGCCTTCCCAAAAGAGTGGAGGCTGTTATAGCAGCAAAGTGGGGACCAACTCCATATTAATTCCCATGATTTTGGATGGAGATCTTGGACGAGCAGGTGTCCACATACTTTTGGCCATGTAGTGTATGTGTGTGATGTTTGGGTTGGTGGAGACTGTGGGTGGTCTTTTCTGTTACAAATGCTTTGAGGTGGCTTGTATAACAGCTTTGGTGGACAAAATGAGAAAAGTGTTAACATCTTTGCTGGTATTTGTCAGAGGGTGGGGGATTGGTTGGAGGGAATTGATAGCCTTTGTTGGGTGCATCTACGATAGGTAAATGTGTTTGTCGGGTTATGGGTGACATGGGAGGTGTGGCATGTGTTGGCAATGATGTGAGTACCCAGTGTGCTGCTGGTGTTGGAGGTGCTGCAGAGGTGGCGGGTGACAGACTGGGTGTGATGGGTGCGGGTGAGAGTATGGGTTAAGGTGGGATGGTGGGCTGCACGTGTTGAGGTGCTATCATTTACAGTGGGAGTGGGGGGGTTCAAACGTTGTGTTGTGTTTGCTGTTGGTGCAGTCAGTGTTATTTATAATGACTTATCTGATAATGTTTTGGAAGAATTAACTTTGTTATTGCTCAAATTTAGACTTTCAATGGTATTTCATGAAACTGTTAATTTCGTTTGTGAAAAGTAATTCATCGTAAAATGTTGAACTCAGTGATGTAAAAGAACGAATTTTACAATTTGACGTAAAATGATGGAACCATGCGGTCAGACTGCCTGTCCGACACCATCTTAGAATTTTGTGAGCACACGTTTCAGGTACTCGTCCATTTAAGATGTCAAGGTAAACGAGCTACGCGTTGAACACTGATGGATATGTGAATTTAAAAGCTTGTAAATCATCGTCCTGTTGAGTGGCTGTAATGTTTAATGTTTAGTTCATCTGATAATTTGGTTTGGTAAATTTAGATGACTCATTTGAAATAATTAGATCAATTGATTGAACTTGTGTAATGTTGAGATTGTCACTCATGTTACTGTAATGTTGTTTTTGTTGGTAAACTCTCCACTGCTTTCTCTTCTTCTCTCAGTTGTATGCAAATAAACTCATTATGCATTCAGAACGTGTTCCCATCTATTTGAATAACCAATGGTTACAAATGATTCAAAACATCAACATGCATGAATGCCAGGAAAACCCAGGAATAAAATTAATGAGGCAGGGAATCCCAGTAAATGAATGAGGCAGTGAATCCCAAGAAATGAATGAGACAGGGAATTTACATGGTCCACCATGAACCCCCTTCTGGTGAAACTACCGAAATCCAGGATCACTACTCACCTCCACTCATTTGTTACTCTTTTTTTTTTTTCCACCTCTGCAACCAACTTCCACATTCTCTACCATCTCATTTTTACTTCCAGGTCTTCAAGACTGGTATTCAGCACCATCTCGGGTTGTCCCCAATCTAAAACCATTATCTTTTCCACCATCGTTAACACACCCCAATCCAACCTCCTTCCAAATTTCCAGTTTTCCCTCATTGTAGTTTCCTTCTGTATCTATCTTGTCCACCCCATGTGTCCTCTACTGCCCCATATTCCTCCCCACACCCATTGATTGCCCAAGTCTCCCTCCATCATGGCCTTCAACTCTGCTGTTGGTGTTTATCCCCTCTCTTGACTGCTCCTT
>CM068952.1:132295600-132315784 GCA_035128595.1 Eptatretus atami | reverse complement strand
CAAATAGTGGGGTACCTCAAGGGTTGGTATTGGACCATTATTATTCACTAGCAGAGTACCTGCCCTCAGAGCATCCTTGTTCCAAACATGCAACATGTTCTTCCTACGCATACCTTTATTTGGGCGGTGTATAGGCAACTGAGAGCTCTGTATAGGCCCCAAAAAAAACAAACAGGTTACATGCATGAACCAAAAACAATACGCTACTGCACTTATTCAAAACCTACTCACTGGAAACATGGGGACGGAATACTGTCTGTAATGGTGGAGACTTGTAATACCCTTCCCCACCTGGAGGAGGCGCTACACGATACACGTAACATGGAGAATTTGCATCCCTCCTTTCCTCCCACCACCACCCCACCCCCCCCCCCAATGACCACAGCCAAAGAAAAAACAACACCCTCAACATTAATTGGGGTCATGCGATCCATGTGCAAGAGAGGAGGAGGGGAAGGAAGAGAGGAGGGAGGGGAAGGAAGAGAGGAGGGAGGGAAGGAAGAGAGAGGGAGGGGAAGTGAGAGGAGGGAAGAAGAGGGGAGAGGAAGAGAGGAGGGAGGGAAGGAGAGGGAGGAGAAGAGAGGGAGAGGGAGGAAGAGAGGGAGAGAGGGGGAAGGAAGAGAGGAGGAGGGAGGAAGGAGAGGAGGAGGGAAGGAAGAGAGAGGAGGGAGGAGGAAGGGGAGGAAGGAGAGAGGAAGGGAGGGAAGGGAGAAAGGGAGGGGAAAGGGAGAGAGGGGAGGGAAGGGAGAGGGGAGGAGGGAGGGGAAGGGAGAGAGGAGGAGGAGAGGGAGAGAGAGGGAGGGAAGGGAGAGAGGAGGAAGGGAAGGGAGAGGGAGGAGGGGAAGCGAGAGACGAGAAAGGAGGAGGAGTGGGAAGGCGGGGGGGGGGGAGTGAAGAAGGAAGTGGAGCATTAATGCCCATGTATCTACCTGGCAAAGGCCTGTCTTCATGCATGCATAGTCGCACACCAGAGACCTTTGCACCTCTCCGGTCAGCTCACTCCGAATCTGATTTGTACATGCTACATGATGGGGAGCCATTTAAATTCAAAACTAAACAGTCAGTTCTGAAACAGTCCCCTTAACAGAAGGGGAGGAGTAGAGTAGGAGGGGGAGGGAGGGGGAGAGAGTGAGGAGGGAAGGCACAGAGAGAGGAGGGAGAGTGAGTGAGGAGGAGAGGAAGTGGAGGAGAAGAAGAGGGAGGAGGGGTGAGCAAGGGGGAGCTAGAACAAGGGGAGACAGCCGAAAGGGGGGGGAGGGGGGAGAGTATGCCTCAACAACATCGACTTATACAATGAGGGAGGGAGGGGGAGGAGAGAAAAGACAGAGGTGTGGGAGGGGTGCTGCATTATATTAGGAGGGGGATCGAGTAGGGAACAGAGAGTGAGAGTGAGAGTGAGAGTGAGAGTGAGAGTGAGAGAGGTGGAGGGGAGGGGGGGGAGAAAAACGAGAAAGGTGAGGCAGGAGGAGGGCTTAGCTGAGATAATGATATGTTATGCTTAATGACCAATCACACACACGTGCGCGTGCATGCGCACACACCACACACACCACAACACAACACACACACACAACACACACACCACACACACAACCTGGTAGGTCTCCGTTCCATCTCCTGACCCCACCATGTGTGGAGATAGCAGCCATCAACAGCAACATATATGCAAACATATACACATATGTACACACGCATATACATAATATTATATATATATATTATTATAATATTATAAAATAAATCAACACACAACACACACAAACAACACGGGAGGGCTCTGTTCCCCTTCTGAAACCTGCATTTAGAGATGACAACAAAACTAACGCACGCACACACACACGCGCACGACACACAGCACACACACACACACACACACACACACACACACACACACACACACACACACACACACACACACACACACACACACAAACACACACACACACACACAACACCAAATATTTACCTTCAAACAGGGTTCTTTAAAAGAGTAATTTTAATGAAAATATCATGAAATTAAATTCAAAAATATATCAAGCCACAGAGAACACAATGTCAGTTGTGCTCTTCATAGTTGAACGAACATGGCAACTCCGAATACGAGGTCCATGGACAACATTTTTTTACGTACTGTATCTGTGTCAAAGTGACGGGTCGATAATGAAAGCAGATCACACAAAAAAGGTTAATAAAGCAATGCCTTTAAAAATAAAATCCACATTTTCAGCAGGCAAGGCAACTCCCCATAGGCACTGCATGACACCTTGGGCCGAAACAAAGGCGGCATGAGGCCTGAAACATACGTCCAATCAATGTGTTCATATTGAAAGCACGGGTATGTTTTCTGTGAATCGCCATTGAACTATAATATAATCGCTCAGTCTCAGTGTGCCTACGTCCGTCCCTGTGTCCGTCCGTCCCTACTTGCATGCATGCGGCCAGCAACAACTGTCCTATAGGGGATACTACTAATCAAGCAGTAACAGAACCCCCTATATGTGCTCTGATCGCCATCTTTTTATCAATCTGCGAACCGGATGATGGAGTTGAGTAAGGTGAGGACAGATGTGCCAGTTTCACTTGACATTAAAACAAAATCTCTTCTGTCTCCTTCATCTTCTTCTTCACTTATAAGGGTGAGCCTCATTCAATCCCATTTTCGCATTTCAATTGGATTCAGAAAATCCTGATGATACACCACATTTGAAAGCATCACAAAGCAGGTTGCTGTACTTGCAACACAGGTGCGAAAAAGATACGAAAAAGGCAGATGATATTTCAATAATTGTTTCGCACGATTTTTAAAGGGTGAAAGTTAATTTTTATTCCGTTTTATTTCCTCTTTAGCAATAACGCAAAGATTGGTATTCCCATCAGCGAAGTGATGGGTCTTACTTATTTGTCGTCTCGTGGCTTTGAAACAAACAACCAAGCAGCTTGGTGAGCACTCATCAAATGGCTTAAGCACTCAAGCTAGCACTCCAATGAAGCAGTTGATAAGGAATGGCTGGCTTGGCAAGCGATTAGTGATCCCCGATCGGTCATAGGAACACTGTGCACCTGAGGACGCCCGGAATGTCAGAATTGGACAAATGAACACTATTTGCCGTCGGAACTGTTGCTGAAGTCAAAAAAGAAGTGTAAAATTTTAAATTTGGCTCAGATCAAGAGATTTTAGAAGTTATGACATGTGCAGAAATGAAAAAAGCTACGAACACTGGCGTCTCCGGGCGTTTATAAGCATTGCAATGTATTTAGCGATTCATAGGTATGATGATTAGGCATTCGATATGAGTGAGGAAAGTAAAAAAAACAAAAGTATCATTAAGAAACCGTTACGGTTTGTTCCAATTCAAGGCATTGTTGAGCAGGCCAAAAAACATGGCGAATTAAGACCCCAGTGAGGGACAGCGAGGTGACCAAGGATAATGCCTTGATAAAGGATAATTAATAAGGCCGTAAATTATCTTCAAAAGGGGTGTTTAAATTTACCCAAACACCTAATTTTCATTCATGCTCTACCTTGGTGTTCCCTTAGTATGCATGCAAAGTTTAGGGCCGCTAGGCTTCATGGTTTTGGAGTTATGGAGGAGTAGGGCTGACAAACGGACTGACGGATGGACACACACTGACATTTATTATCATAGATTTACATCAATGATTTTGAGAGTGGGTTAAGGGTCAGCTTTCTACATTTACAGATGCCACAAAGCTTGGAGGCAAGGTATATAGCACAGAGGGTGATGATCAGATTCAGGAGAGTCCAGATACTTTACTTCAATAACTGCTGTAATAAATTGGGGAAAAGATTAGCAGATGTAGTTTAACACAAATAAATGTAAGATGCTGACAATGGCTAAGAATAATGAAAATAATGATAACATGATGCAAGTGGAAGTGTTGGAGCGTGTCACTCAGGAGAAGGATCTGGGGGTGGTAATAGACATGGTGGGTAAGCAGACAGCACAGTGCCAGACAGCTATAGGTAAAGCTAACTTTGTTTTAGGTTGTAGTCATAGGGAGATAAATCATAAATCAAAATAGGAAGTTTTAACGGTGTATAGGAATTTAGAGAGCCCTCATCTCGTGTAGAATTGTGTATTGTTTTGGTCACCACATCTGTTGAAGGACAACTGCCATAGAAATGGTTCAGAGTAGGGCTCCTAGATTGATTCCAGGACTTGCTAAACGATACTATGAGAAGCGGCTGAAGGAGACAGGACTTTATACATTGGAAAGGAGATGATTATGAGGTGATTTGATTGAGATGGTTTAGATAATGAAGGGTGTGGACAACATAGGTACAGTGCATTTTTTCAGCAGAGTGGACAGTGTTCAGACCAAGGGCCACAGCTTGAGTGTGAAGAAGATGAAAGTAAGGACAGTTTTAAAGCAGGTGTCTTTCAGTCAGAGAGTGGCTAATGCATGGAATAGTCTCCCTGGAAAGGTAGGGGCAGTGTCGGGGGTAGATATGTTTAAATTGGAATTAGATAGGTACCGGGATGCATTGGAGATAGAGGGCTATGAGGATATTGGTAGGACTTGGTAGAAAACCAGAGTTGGTATCAAAGCCACCCAATGCTCGCCTGTTTATACATTTATCATTTTTAAAAGACTCGTCTAATAATTAATATTTTATAAAGCATTGCAGTGAAGTCTGATCCAAATAATTTTAAAGCAATATATGTATTTGTATATTGTAATCAGTAAAAGAGCGCAAGTGAGCAGAATATACGCCCGAACAAGAGGTATATACAGAATTGTGCTACTACATGGAAAACAGCATCCTGGTTGCCATGGCAACCACTTTAGATGACGAACGTATGTCGTGACACACCGTCTCCACAGTCTGTACCTATGTACCAAATATGAAATGTGAACGTTGAAAACTTTGGGAGTTAGAGTGCGGACAGGAACGGATGGAAAACAGCATCCTGGTTGCCATGGCAACCACTTTAGATGACGAACGTATGTCGGACACACCGTCTCCACAGTCTGTACCTATGTACCAAATATGAAACGTGAAAGTTGAAAACTTTGGGAGTTAGAGTGCGGACAGGAACGGATGGAAAACAGCATCCTGGTTACCATGGCAACCACTTTAGATGACGAACGTATGTCGCGACACACCGTCTCCACAGTCTGTACCTATGTACCAAATATGAAACGTGAAAGTTGAAAACTTTGGGACTTAGAGTGCGGACAGGAACAGATGGAAAACAGCATCCTGGTTACCATGGCAACCACTTTAGATGACGAACGTATGTCGCGACACACCGTCTCCACAGTCTGTACCTATGTACCATATGAAACGTGAAAGTTGAAAACTTTGGGAGTTAGAGTGCGGACAGGAACGCGGACGGAGGACGGACAGACAGACAGACAGAACAGACGGACGGACGGATTACCGGTATCACATAATACGCCCCGATATATATATATATATATATATATATATATATATATATATATATATATATATATATATATATATATATATATATATATCGGCGTATAAAAATAGTGTGGTAGATAAAAAATTAGAAAGAAAAAATAACTTGCACCAAAAACTTTAACATTTTCACGCTCACGCTGACGCCGATGCTCACGCTGGGGTATCGCTATAGCTCTCTGTTCTTCGAACAGGCGAGCTAAAAACCTCAGAGTATTCAACCACCCTCGACTTTTGTCACATTTTGTTGTGCTACAGCCTGAATGTAAAATGGATTAAATTAAAAAAAATTGCCACTGATCAACACAAAATACCCCATAATGATAAAGTGAAAACATGTTTTTAGAATTTTTTAAACAAATTAATCAAAAATTAAAAGTTGAAATGTTTTGCGCCGATAAGTATTTAACCCCCTGAGTCAATGCTTTGTAGAAGCGCCTTTGGCAGTGATTACAGCTTCGAGTGTTCTTGGGTATGTCTGTATCAGCTTTGCACATCTGGATTTGAGGATTTTCTTCCATTCTTCCTTGCAGATTTGCTCAAGCGCTGTCAAGTTGGATGGGGATCGTCGGTGAACAGCAATCTTCAAGTCTTTCCGCATATTCTCAATGGGATTCAAGTCTGGGTTTTGGCTGGGGCTCTAAAGGACTTTCACATTCTTGTTTTGAAGCCATTCCAGTGTTACTTTGGCTGAATGCTTGGGGTCATTGTCCTGTTGGAACATAAATCTTTGCTGCAGTCTCATGTCTTTTCACACTGAAGCAGGTTCTCCTCAAAGATTTGCCTATATTTGGCTCCATTCATTGTTCCCTCTGTCCTTACAAGTCTCCCAGTCCCTGCCACTGAAAAGCATCTCCGTGCTTCACGGTAGGGATGGTGTTTGATTGGTCATGAGCTGTACTCGTTTTCCACCAGACATAGTGCTTTACATTCAGGCCAGAGTTCAATATTCATCAAATCAGACCACAGAATATTTTGCTTCATGCAATCAGAGTCTTTCACGTGCCTTTTACGTGACTTTTGAAATTACGTAATCTGCCCCAGAATGCCCGGTAAGCATGGACAGAAATCTCTAGCAACAATGGTCATCAGAACAGGGAAAGTATATTGTACACTCCAGATAAGGATTGTTACCTAAAATGGCTCACACAGCTTCTAAAAGAAGTCAAATACACTTGGAAAAGTACGTGTGTGATAATGGTGTATGCCTCTGCACAAAGAAGGATTTGGAGAACTTTCTGATCAACTTGCCCAAAAAGTTGATATCTTGCAGGAAAACCCCCTTGGGGATGGTGGCAAATTAAGTCGCTACTACCTCCACCATGTGACCTTTCGTCCTCCTGCCAAGTATATTTGAGATTGGATAAGTAACGACCAAATGTATCGTGGTCAAAAAGACAGACAGACACCGAATTGCGTCGTTTAGTATGATATCCATGAGTCCAATTTGCATTTAGGAACAGAACAATTATGGTTATAACCATTTATAAATTGCCACTCTTTCATCGAAATGCTGAACATGATGTTAAAAAGACTACTTGGATTTCAGACTTTACGCGAGCAACGGCAGGTTAAATGTGCCCCAACTATCACAACCGAGTCACTGAAAACGCACACAGCACATGCACAAAAGGCATCGTTAGCATTCACACATCATTTTGAAAGTCCTGTATTAGTTGGGACCTGTTTTGAATTTTGAGACAGGTCATCTTTCATCATGAATCACACCTTTGACATTAGATGGTAATCTCTGTCATCTTAAGGAAGGAATTTACAAAGTTGTTCATTTATAAATTAATTGATATTCTTTTTTGTTGGTGTAAATCAATAGTTTCATCCCAAAAGATGCTCGACTTAATTGATTGCTAGGGATTGTAGCAGCTAAGTAATTGATGCTTTTTCGTAACTGTTCATATATTTCCACATTGAAATTTTCAATTTCCATCTCATTGTCGGGTTCACTATGTATTTTTGTTCAAATTCTCTGGAGATTAGCAAACCAGTACATTTTTGAGAAGCTTATGGCATCAGGAATATGAAAATCAATGTTTACATTTACACAGATCCCTGCATAGCCGCCATTTTGGATTTTCAAACTGGCCACCATAAAATAAGAATTTCCGAATATCTCAGCTTGTAATTAACATAGAAACTTCATTCTAAATGCTCACCCTATGTTGCTAATCTCCATAAAATTTGAACGAAAGTGTTTTTATTGACATAGTGAACCAAGCTAAATGTGCAAGTGCATCGATGTTAAGTGAACTGCAACGATTCTAGTACAATGGTAATTGCTAGGCCTTCCACAGGAATCTATAGTGATAAAAAAAATCCTACACCATCAATCATGCAGCAGCTGTTGTTTGTGTGCTGAAAAGTTGGAATTATTCAAAAGAGATGAATATATTCGTGGGGCATTCTTCCTACTTCAGATCTCTCAATTGTGCCAAGGAATAAAAAGAGCATGAGGTCGGTAATATTTAAACATTGCACTACTGCAGTCTAACTTTTTGTTGGTATATCATACACGTGGCTTTTGTGATGTCTACAATTGTCCTGATTTACGTATATTTTGCATGGAGCAAGTCATGCAAGGATATACATACACGAGGAATTCCAGACACAGGAAGCCACCAATCAGCATATCATGCCTGTGCTATCTCCACTTGCCTAAAATTCAAACTAAACAACGTAACAAAGTGGTTCTTCCCCGATGGAGGTTTAATTCCTGAAATATTAGCTTCTCCTTGCTTCCCACAGCAGTTAGTAAACTTCGATCAACAATATGTTGATGCCATCCATTGTTCTAACTGTTTGCCAATGCAGAAAGGAAACAGCCCTTTTTAACATTGTCTATTGCTCGTAGTGGAGCTGCCACATACACAGCCACTCAGTTTGGGAGAAGTTCCGACACTTCCCGGGATACCCTGTGTACCAGCGACGTCCAAACAATGGCACCTCCTTGCTTCTCACGGTAGTTAGCATACCTCAATCAACGTTATGTTAATTGTGTATAAAGGATGAATGTTCTGTAAATTTGGTTTACACCTTAAAGCTACCTGCTTTACCTATAGTTTCCTGGCACTGTGCTGTTGCCCATCCCCTCCTCCCCCACTCCCATTCTCTATTAACACCTCCAGATCATTACCTCCACCACTGAAGGTGGACGGACAAAGGTTATCTTTTCACCCCTGCCTGTCTGTCTGTGAGCAGGATATTTCAAAATGTTTTGGATGGATTCAGCTGAAATTTGGTGGACAGGTTGGGTTGTGTGACGAGGAAGAAATTATTCGATTTTGGTGAAGATGAGAATCCAGATCCAGATGCAAGAATTATTTTAATCTTCTAAGTGATTCTTCAGCGTTAAGAGATGGGGCCAAAAACGATATATAGCATATCTCAAAACATTGTGGGACGGGTTAGGACAAAACTTGGTGGATGAGTTTGGTAGGTGACAAGAACAAGCCGATTAGATTTTGGGTAAGGTGCGGATGCAGATCCGGCCTATTAGTGGGATAGAAAACGTAAACTGTTCAGTCTGGTGGAGGGATGCACTCCACTGATTGCCATTTTAATTCTCCTTTGTCACAGGCTACAAGTCTGCCCCTTTGCATGATGTAGTCTCCATTTCTATTATTATTGTCCATTCCCCTTACCTAGAGTGGCTCTATGCCTTGTTTGTAGTGATTTCCATGAGAAAAAAAAATGCTCAACACTTTATATTTCCTAATATTAAGCTGTATTTGAAAATATTTCCCCATACTATGAGAGTTTCTTGGCTCTCCTGAATGTGATTACCCCACCTTGCTTACTGCCGGCCTGCTCACTCACCTCACCATTGCCTGCTTGTCTGAGATTGATTATTCCTGCCCTGAGAAGACTGTTCATGAAAATATGAGTGAACATTTGTTCATGGTTGAAGATAAAGCATATTAACTGTTACATTAATGATTGCATAGCCTGGTGTTGGCTTCGCAGATAAGATGGCTGGCTTGGGACCTTAGGGCTTTGAGTTTGAGCCCCCGTCAACCATTGAATTAACACCAGGTTGGGTTGACTCAGCCTGTCATCCTTCCGTGGTCGGTGAAATGAGTACAAGTGTAGTGGGGTAATAACCATTTGGGCTAACCTGCGTTTGAGTGGTGACCCAGCCAGGACTGTACCCCTTGCCAATGAAACTGCCTCGGCAGCCCTATGTACCTTGATGGCACAAAAGGAATGGTATCATTAATGATTGGACTTTCCTTGGATGGTTGTTAAGCCGGGGACTCATCTTGCCAGCATTAATTGGTGTACCTGAAAGATCCCACATGCAGTTGTCACCCATACCCGAACCAAATTCAAAATCCATGCCACCTCCTGCTGAATGCAAGGTCTGGCAAGCAGTTTCATAAAGTCTTGAGTCAAGTCAACATGCTTTATGAGTTGCCAAAACCATCTTAATGGGACTTTGTGTAAGCAAGAGAAACACTTAACTCACTTTAACTGCATTTTCCATCATCCTGTTAAAAAAAAAAAAACATGACAGTCACAAGTGTTTATATTTCTTGGCAACTATGTCCCTAAATTTTTTAGCATATCTGGAATTTACATTCCAGATAAGGTATTGTCATCACGCGCCATCCGTCCGTCCGTTTGCTCGTCAGGCTCTTTTTTAGACTTCTCCGGCCAAACCACTGGGCTGCTCCGGCTGAAATTTTACAGCAATATTCATCTCCTGACTGGTAACAGGAATTGCAGATCTCGTTCTGGTCACATGATTTTGAGTAGGTCAAAATGGCCGACTTAGTAAATCTCTTCAAAAATCTTTTTCTTCAGACCCACGAGACAGAATGCTACCAAATTCGGGTTACTACATCAGGCCAGGGTAGGGATGTTAAATTGTGGAGGTCATGCCGATCACATGAGAGGAAGTGTGTCCAAATGGCCAACTTAGTAAATTTTTGGGAAAATCGTGTAAATTCCTTCAAAAATCTTCTTCTACAGATCCACCAGTTAAAATGCTACCAAATTTAGGTTAAACATTAGGATAGATTTGTGATGTTAAATTGTCGAGGCCACGCCGATCACAGGACCGGAAGTGTGTCAAAATGGAGGTCCCGCAAATTCCTTCGAAAAAGTTTTTCTCCTGATCCACCAGTCAGGAATGCTACCAAATTTGGGTTACAACATTAGGTCAGTGTAGGGATATGAAATGTTTTTTGATTTTTTTGTACACCTTGTCGAGGCTCGTATGAGAGCCAACACACAACGCACAGCAAGGGGGACATGAGACAAGAGGGGCAGGAGTGGGAAGGACAAAACAGTGGGGAACAGAGACATTAGGAGATCTGTGGAAGGGAGAGGGATGGGGTGGGGAACACGGGGTATACAAGATGGACATTACAGGGACTTTCAGGAAGGAAAGCAGGGAATTTGAAGGAGGTGGGTTTGGGGTGGATTAACGGGGGTAGAAAAGATCATGGTTTTGGATGGGGGATGATAAGAGGTGGTGGTGAACAGCTGTTTTGAAGGCCTGGAGGGAAGAATGGGGTTGAACAGAGTGAGGGAGTTTATTCCAAAGGCGTGGAAAAAAAGAGGAATGAAAGAGTGAAGGTGAGCAGTGATTCGTGATTTTGGTAGTTTTACCAGAATTGCCGGTCATTCCAATCACGTGACATGAAGTGTGTCAAAATGGCCAACTTAGTAAATTTTTGGGAAAATTGTGTAAATTCCTTCAAAAATCTTCTTCCCCAGATCCACCAGTCAAAATGCTATCAACTTTAGGTTACAACATTAAGATAGAGTCCTGATGTTAAATTGCGGAGGCCATGCGATCACATGATCGGAAGTGTGTCAAAATGGCCGGCTTCGTCAATTTTTGGGAAAATCGCATTAATTCCTTCCAAAATCTTTTTCTCCTGATCCATCAGTCAGGAATGCTCCCAAATTTGGGTCACAACATTAGGTCAATGTAGAGATATTAAATTGCCGAAGTCATTCCAATCATGTGACCGGAAATGTGTCAAAATGGCCAACTTAGTCAATTTTGGGGAAAATCGTGTAAATGCCTTCCATTACCTTCCTCTCTCGACCCACCTGTCAGAATGCTAACAAATTTGGGTTGCAACATTATGGTATGGTAGGGATGTCAATTATATTTTGGAAGTCATGCAGATCACCTGACCGGAAGTGTGTCCAAATGTCTGACTTAGTCAACTTTTGGAAAAATCGCATTAAATCCTTTAAAAAAATTTCTTCTCCAAACAACCTGTCAGAATGGCACCAAATTTGGGTTACAACAACATTAGGAGAGGGTCTTAATGTTAAATTGTGGAGGTCATGCCAATCACATGACCAGTTGTGTCAAAATGGGGGATTTATGAAATTTTTTGGGAAAATCATGTAAATTCCTTCAAAAATCTTCCTCACCAGACCCACCAGTCAGAATTCTACCAAATTCAGGTTACAACATTAGGCCAGGGTCCAGATAAGCTACAGGTCCAGTGGTCCTATTTTTAAATTTCTGGTGCTATCTGACGACTAGGAGTATACTGTCTCAGAACAGTCGAACCATGATTGTTATTGCTGTTGAACAAACTTTTATTTTACACGTACTATGCTATTTCTTTAAAGCTTAACCTTTTCTTTCTTTTTATTCCTTGCATTGGTTGAAACTGAGCTCCACTCACAGCTGTATTAAGCTTTGGGGATAACATGTCACATCCTGCAATTAATGTTATTTGATCTGTGATTTGAATAGATAAATACCCATGCACTAATGCAGCAGCCACAAAATGTCAATGTAAGGTTAGCATGATGTGTCAGTCTGCAAAGGCCAAAAAGGCAGAGTTAGACTAAAGATAGATAGATAGGTTGTACCACAAATTAAAGCAAAAAACAGCTAAGCAAACAAAGCGATTGCTTCACTGCCTGGCCCGTGAGGCACCAATCGGACAGTTTATATCCAGGCCAAGAATTGAAAGCAGACTAGACAAGTCAAGGGTAAGTGCACCTCTTCTGCACCATCAGGTCAGGCTCCCTTTGGATTAGTCCAATTAAAAAGTTCAAAAGTGCTGCTTGAGCATACCTGCCACTCCATCGTCTTGTATTTGTCCATCCTCGAGCAGTTGAATAATGGGCACAATACAGGCACCAATGCAGGCTGGAAAGATCATTTGTGGTGGTTGTAGAGCAAAGTGGGTGGGAGTGTGATCCACTCCATGCTCTTCTTCTGTGGGAGGAATGACAGCTTACACCTGGTAAACAATGTGGAATTGTGTGTGTTTACACTAAGTTTTTGTGTGAGTGTTTACACTCTAAATTTGGGATTATGTGTATTTACACGAAGTGCTAAATGTGGATGGAGATTTCTGAAATGAGTTTGATTTTGTTTAAGTAGATAATGTTCTATATCACTTTCTTCAGTTTGTAGGTGATCATGCTTGCTTGACGCAAAGATCGATCAATTCCTGCAGCATAGTTTGGCCTTAAAATTATTCATTTTAAACTTTTTCAAAGAGGTCGCATACAAATTTTCTTGCTCAGCAATTATATTAAGGGCATGACTAGACAATGAGAAAGCAGGCTGGAGTGAATTGGTATTGCAAATTTACCTTCCCCCCTCTCTACTCTAAAGTATGATCATCACTTGGTTAAGCCTGGTGTTGGCTTCATGGTTAGGATGGCTGGCTTAAGGTCCCAGGGTCTTGAGTTCAAGCCCCTGTCAAACCGTTGAATTAACACAAGGTGGGTTGACTCAGCCTGTCTTCCTTCTGAGGTCAGCAAAATGAGTACTATCTTACTGGTAACAGGAGGCATTGCATCAGCGGCACAGCCGTGCCCCCAGAAAATAATGCAGCCAAGTAGCCACAGGCTGCATACGGATAAGTAAATAAATAAATCACTTCATTTCGGGACAACCAATGCAGACGGTGGGAAATGTAAGAGGTGTTGTTATTACTCCATACCTTTCTGGAAGCATCAGGGAGCCTACGATATACTCTCCACAATCTACTCTGACTGGTCTCCTGCAAAGGAATAGAGACCTGTCTGGTTTAAATTCTCAGCTGTGGAAACGGTTATTCCATGCAAACGCCACCCAATGGATGTACGTGGTGCATTTGAAAGTGCTCTGATCAGCCAGAAAGTGCATTTTCATAGGCTTGGGTAAAACCAAGTACTTCACCAACCTTTTGTCTCTTGGCAAAAAACACAAGTAATATTATTCAGTGGTTTGCCAGATGAACCTGCAGGATCCATTTTCAGCCGCAATTATGACATCGAGACATTCAAGCATTAGTACTCCAAGGGTAGCATCACACCGTGGCTGGTCAGCGAATCGCATTGCCAAGTGCCTGATTCATGGGATCCTCTCATACGTCCATTAACTTCCATCAGGACAACTGCTTCATTAGGGTGAAACTAACTGGTCTCGGTCAAAAACGTTTTTATAGCTGAGAATTTCACCTGGACAGGATGCAACTCCATTGCAGGCCAAATGACCTTCTAGTCGTGGTAGAAATTTAGAATTTGGCAGAAGTACTATCACACAATGACTTACTTTGTTGAAAAGGTACGATGAGATCTTTAAAGCTCAGAAGTGAGTTCCAGCAGAATGGATAGCCAGCTTAGCAACCATTGAGGGGAGGTATATTATGCCTGGTTTTGGCTTAATGGTTAGGGTGGTGGGCTTGGAATCCGAAAATCCTGAGTTAAAATCTCACTCGGATGTTGAATTAATACCAGGTGGGGTTGACTCTGCCTGTCATCCTTCTGAGGTCGGCAAAATGAGTACCGGCTTACTGGTATCCTGTGTCGGAGTGGCGACCCATCCAGGATTGTGCCCAATAGCCAAGGAGACTGCTTCGGCAGCACCAATGCTCTGCACAAAGTATGGTCCCAATGGATGGATGGATCGAGGGGAGGTATATTGATGGAAATATATTCTTATACTTTCATACCGAGTTGGGGTGTTCTCACGTGATTTTGGAGGTAATCAGGGCATCTTAACCATTGAAACACTGAGGTTGGTCATGTCACATTGATGACAAACTGTTGAAGCTGGGCATGATACCATTTACAAAATGATCTGACATGAAATGGCCAATTTTTCATCACGAACAATAGTTCTTCTGAGCAGAGCACCATGTCTATGAAGTAAACATGTACCACACGTCATGGTCTACATCTCAATTCCCGTTTCTACCAATACACACCACAAAAATTGCTCATTTGAGGTGAGACATCTACGAACCTGTCGGAGATGGGTACCCTGCTAATAAAACTTTAAAGGGAGATTAGAGCCAGAGTTGAAAATAAGAGGGAAAGTTTTTCAGAAGAAATAGTAAAGTAGGGGATACAATAAGAGCATTGAGGAGTTATTGAGGCTCACTGTGCCATTATCAGCATTCTACCACGTACATAGTTGCATTGTGTCTTGGCCTATAGCATCAACAATGCCTTTTGCAGAGGCAAACTTCTGGTCCTCTTAATGTACAGATGCTTGCACATCTATTCAATAGAAAACAAACCTGAGCATTTTATATTACAAACACATATTTCACCAATACGGGTGAAACAAGTCTGTGATATCATCACCTTGATATCAAAAACTCCATATTTCATCCTGAGTGTTGAAGACACAATGGTGTAGATCATAATGCCCAGTCAACCTACTGACATCTTGTGGAAGCATACAGATTTACTGCTCTCTAGTACAGTAGCCGTTAGATCAACATCTACAAAAAATAAAGAGAGCTAGTGTGGCTGTAGCTATGTTGCCAATATTCACTCGTCGATTGGTCACGGCACTGACCAATTGGGTGTGACCATTTTTCCCAGCATCGTTATTCATGTCTTTTGCTATCGTGTCTATCTGCATCAGCAAACAATGGTCCATTTAGGTGATTCGGCAAATCACATGCTTTCATCACCTCATGTTGCATCATTTCTCACAGCTGTGATTACAATTTTGGTGATCATGGTGTGGTGTCTTTATCACATGGTTTCCTCATAATATGGAGTACGATATGTTGTGATGAATAAAATTTCTTTCAAAAATGACAAAAATTAGAAAGTGCATTTCCAAGACTGTGCTGCAGTACATTGCCCACTGTTGGTGGGCAACACGAGTACTCTCGCCCAGAGGGCAGGGGTGCCCGCTAGTAATTTAAATTGTGTGGTTGTGTCAATATATGATAATTTCCCATGTGTAAGTTACTAGAATACTCACTAAAACATCCACACCGATGCTGTCTTTGGTCGAGTTTACTATCGTAGAGCTGTAGCCTCATCTCCACTTCATTTGCCAGAATGACGTACATATTCTCTTGGCACAAGAAAATTGTGATTATAATTAGAGTTGACATTACATCATTTCGTCGGTGCTTTTGTACAACAGAAAATTGAACAATCACCCCAACCCATAATTGCACAGTAGTCTAATTAGTAAAAGGGTATCTGATGTTCTCTTGAAACTATAAATCATCAATCATGTCCAAATTTGTTTTGCATCACCTGAAAACCAAAGGAGCAAGACGTTTCATTTGCAAGAGAGGTATAACTTATCCAGCTGAGGGATTTGGAAAGAGTTTCAAAATCATGCTGCTAGTGGCCGCATCCCAGGAATCGTGCCCTGACCGAAACTTCATAATGAGCAGGGATTAGAGATAAGCCAAAATTGACAAAGGTTTGAGTTCATGTAAATACGAGTTTTCATCTGTGGACAAAGGAAGCTGTGGAACTGTTCTTTTGTGATCATATAATCCAATGATGTGACAGTTTGTAAGAGAGTTTGAATAGGGACAAGCATCATACCTTCTACACTGAAGGTAGACCGGACAGACCATACAGAGCTGCGCCGGAGCGAGCAGTTTCTGTGAGAGTTGCTGGAAGCACAGGATGGGCTTAAAGAAAGGCGCCGTGAAGCCATATTCCCTCCTTCCTCTGTTGTAAAAACAAACAAATAATCCTCTCACATATTCACCTCTTCTTTTTTTTATTCCCTTACATCACTTCCATATTTACACAATGATGCCACTCATTCATTCTGAAATGTAATGCCAGTGTGTACTTCAAAGAATGGAATGGCCATACAGCTGAGCCCAGCACATAATGAGAAAAAGATTGACAAATGCGTTATAATAAAGACCTGGTCTTCCTCGTGATGGCATCGAGGCGATCTGTGCTAGAGTGCAGGTAGAACAATGGATGAAATTAACAGGACGTTTATTGAAGTGTGCTAACTGTCTTAGTAAGCAAGGAGGACAAGGTGAGGTTTTGGATGTTAACATCTTGTCAGAGCAAAAGGTGTGCTAACAGGCCATTGTTAACAAATGCAATGATGTGTTAACAATTTGACACCAACTAAATAATACAAAGGACAGTACCTGATTAAAATTTGTATTTTGTGGTTCAAATGCAAATGAATTGTGCAATAAATTTTATCACATTTCATTTCTTGCTGAAAACTAAAAACCCATGCTTTTTTCCACCCCCATAAACCCAGATTAATCCCAACCCTCTCAATTGCAGCTTAACATGTTTTTTTGCAAGCCTTCATCTCTTTTATTCCTGTTTACTCATTCCCTTCCTTATTGTGTTTAACTGTTGTCCTGCTGCCGCACTCCGATTTCATTTCATCTTTACCCTCTGTCACCTCGCTCTCCCATTTAGTGGGGCAACTTAGCTAAATATAGCATAACAATTGTGCATTTTGTGAGGAAAGCACACCAAAATTTGGCACACTAGTAGCCTAACATATTATGAACAGATTTGGATATTGGTCCATCTCAAATTCAGCCGCTGATGGCTGTGGCAGCCATTTTCCACTGCCATCAAAAATTTTGAGATGGCCCAATATCCAAATCTGTTCATAATATGATAGGCTACTAGTGTGCCAAATTTGGTGCTTTCCTCACAAAATGCACAATTGTTATGCTAAGTTGCCCCACTAATTAGCCTCATTTGTATACCAGCCTGTGCAGCCATGTGATATATATATATATTATATATATATATATATATATATATATATATATATATATATATCATTTTCCTCTTCTTTTTTTTTTAATCCATCAAAAGCTCTTGCATTTTGGGGTACAAATACAAATATCGCGTATTTTTCACCACAATAACCACCAGTTACTGTAAGCACCAGGTTGTATGAGTGCCAACCTTCAGTACTGAGTGCAGCATGGAAATTTGTCTTCATGATGCAATATCGCACTAGTAGAGCATCCTCTAGAATTGTTAAAGCTTGATCACAGCCCGAAACTCACAAAATTAGTAACCTAAAGTACGAGACGTTTTGATGAGATCGATTGTAAACTGTTGTGTGTTGAACAAGAGAGGATATTATTTCATGTTTCCAAGAAATGCAAGAAGCCATGTCTGGATGCATAATGCATAATTAAAACATACATTAAAGTGGAAAAGCATTATTAAAAACCTTTATTGAATTTAACACAATCTACAGCCAATGGATCTACATTATAAAATATTAAATCAGCAGATGGCCCTTTAATTTAATTGGCAGGCCGATTCCTTATTTGCTTTCCTGTTCAACGAAAATGTTGGAATTGATTTTGTTGCTATATCTATGATCTTACTGTGTTATGTATAATGAACTTCCAAATCTTCCACCATTGCCATTTCCCAGCACTCTTTTTTTTAATTATCACCACACTTTTTGAAAAAAAAACGGGAGGGATACTTGAATCGGCTCCATCTGTCTGTCTATCTGTCTGTCTGTGTTTGTTTGTCCATCCATCATGCTATCTTCTCTAAACAGATGGGCAGAAATTCACCAAACTTAGTAGTTATGATCATCACATGGCACAAAGGCACAAGAGCAGTGTCATTTTTGGCCACGCCCCGTCAAACGATCAAATACCGAAAATCCCAATCACAGGCACAATTTAAAACATTTTTAACAAAACTTTGTATATGCAATCAACTTTTGGGGATGCATGAAATATGTAATGATTTTTTTGGATTTGACCACCGGTTAATGCCCCAGGGGTGGGGAGTTGGGGTCACAGGGGTCAAAAGGGGAAAAAAATTTTAACTCAAAATTTGATATTGGGGCAATCCTGGTGGAACTTTCTGCCATCTTTCAACTTTGCTTTAGGTTGGAAGTGTGGGGACTTGAGGTGATGTGCCATCGACTTTGCTCAAGGTGATATTTTTTCCCAGAGTAAAAATAAATGCTGAGCATAGCATTCAACTATAAGGGCACTCGGTAGAGTGCATACTTCTGCCATGCAATGCCTGATGCACAACAACATATCGGGCCGAAGACATTTTTGAAATATGATGCTATATATCGTTTTTGGCCTGGTCTCTCAATGGTGAAGAATCACTTAAAAATTAAATAATTTTCGAATCCGGATCCGGATTCAGATAATCACCAAAATTAATCAATTCGTATATATCACACACCAAACACGTCCACCAAGTTTTGGCCAAATCCATCCACAACCTTTTGAGATATCATGCTATATATCGTTTTTGGCCCCCCATCTCTCATTGGTGAAGAATAACTTTAAAAATTCTAGTCGCCAAACCCAGATCCAGATCTTCATCAAAATCTAACCAGTTCGTTCTTGTTACACATCCAACCTGCCCACCAAATTTTATCCAAATCTGTCCACAACTTTTTGAGATATCCTGCACAAAAAGATAAACAGACAAACAATCAGACAGAGAGGGGAGAAAACAACCTCCTTCCACCATTGCCACACTTTTTGAATGGAGGTAAATATACAGTGCCTTCAGAAAGTATTCACCCCCCTTGAATTTTGTCACAATTTGTTGTGTTGTCGCCCAAATTTAAAATGGATTAAATTTTTAAAAAAATTTGCCACCGATCTACACAGCATACCCCATAATGACAAAGTGAAAACATATTTTTAGAAAATTTTAAAAATTAATAAAAAATGAAAAGCTGAAATGTCTTGAGTAAATAACTATTCAATCCCTTTTGCAATGACACTCCAAATTGAGCTCAGGTGCATCCATTTTGCTTTGATAATCCTTGAGATGTCTCTACACCGTGATTGGAGACAACCTGTGGCCAATTCAATTGATTGAACATGATTTGAAAAGAAACACACCTGTCTGTATAAGGTCCAACAATTGACAGTGCATGTCAGAGAAGAAACTCCACCATGTAGTCCAAGGAACTTTCCGGAGAATTCCATTATAGAATTGTGAGGCATAGATCAGTGGAAGGGTATAAAACAATTTACATAGCATTGAAAGTTCCCAAGAGCACAGTGAGTTCCATCATTAGGAAATGGAAAGAATATGGAATGACGCAGACCCTTCCGAGAGCTGGCCAACCAACCAAACTGAGCAACTGGGAAAGAAGGACCTTGGTCAGAGAGGTGACCAAGAGCCCAATGACCACTCTTACAGAATTACAGAGTTCCTTGGCTGAGATGGGAGAACCTGCTGGAAGGACAACAATCTCCGCAACACTTCACAAATCTAGGCTTTACGGGAGAGTGGCCAAACCGAAGCCACTTCTGAGAAAAAGGCACATGACAGCATCCCTAGAGTTTTCAAAAAAGCACGTGAAAGACTGAGAGCAGGAAGCAAAATATTCTGTGGTCTGTTTTGACTAAAATTGAACTCTATGGCCTGAATGCAAAACATTACTTCTGGTAGAAACCGAGCACAGCTCATCACCACCCATCTAACACCATCCCTACGGTGAAGCATTGTGGTGGCAGCATCATGCTATG
>CM068952.1:132280709-132294647 GCA_035128595.1 Eptatretus atami | reverse complement strand
CGGCCCAACGAAATTTAGATATTGTTCCATATTATCAGAATCCGAAGGAATTTCAAGATTGGATCATAAACGGCAGAGGAGATAGATTTTGAAAATGGACGATTTTGCAACTTTGGAGTGACCTTGACGTTGACCTTCAATCGGGTCAAAGGTCATACCGTCGTGCATCCCTCATCGACATCTACCCACATACCAAATATCAAGAAAATCGGAAGAAAAAAATGGGGACGTACGTACGTACATACGTACGTACGGACGGACGGACATCGAGACTGGTTTTATTAGGTCATCTCTGACGAGATGACCTAAAAAGCAAAGATGGAGTCATCAGGAGGAACCTGGATAGGATTCGGGTTTCAGCTGCTACTCCACAACCCTCAAACCCATCCAGGCACAGCCAAGTGAGCCTCACAGAAAAAATTCTGCAATAATTCACTTCTCCTTGGAGTGATAGATAATGATAGAGAGGAATAGAGAGTAAAAGAGATGAAAGAAGAAAAAGCACGAATTGGAATGAATAAAGAGAATTATGAAAAAAAAAATTTTTTTGGAAAGAAGTATGAAAATAACAAAGAACAAAGAACAAAGATGTCAGGAAGAACCCGAACAGATAGATTTCAGCAGTTACTCCCCAGGCTCAAACGCAGCAACAGGTACAAGCTACCAGAGGTCTGTCAGCGGGAAAGCACAGTCCACACAGCATCAGGATATGGTACAAACATATATAATGAAACGGAAGACCAAGAAGGAACCCAAAGAAGTGGAGCAAAGATGGAGTAATCAGGAGGAACATAGGATTCAATATACATTGAATATATATACTGTATATATATATATATATATATATATATATATATATATATATATATATATATATATATATATATATATATATAAAATAGGATTCAAATAATTGATTTAGAGGATTGAATACTTATTGACAAAACACATTTCAGCTTTTCATTTTCAATCAATTTGAAAAAAAATATAAAAACATGTTTTCACTTTGTCATTATGGGGTATTTTGTATAGATCGGTGACAATTTTTTTTTAATATTTAACCCATTTTAAATTCAGGATGAAACACAACACACTGTGAACAAAAGTCGAGGGGTGTGAATACTTTCTGATGGCGCTGTACATGTTGCTTTTGCTGTGAGAACACAATGAGTTCATGGTATGGATATGCCAGGTGAAACAGATGAAAAACATTCAAATTTTCATCATCCACTCACCCTCCTCCTCTTGCTCAGCTGGACCAGCCACAGCAGCAGCTGAGGGTTCAAATCCAGCCTTCTGTGTGATGGGCACAGCACTAATGATGCTGGCCTCACGTCCCAGTCTCAGTTTTTTCTCCTCTTGCTGCATGTTCTTGAGAATGTGCTCAACTCGTTGGTGAGAGCGTGAGACAGCCTTTGCTGAGAATGATTTCTATGTGAATGATAAGTAACAAAACATTTGTCTTTGCTTTTTCCATCTGAGGTGGACAGCTTAGATGACTAGGATACTGCATAAAATTTTAATCAAATGCATAAGAGTGTCATTCAAAGAGGTCGAGGAATTGGCAATAGTTGGAAATCAACAGTCCAATTTTACGTAATATAACCATCCCCGTATGCTTGTTTCTTTTATCTGACAGTCTGTGATTTCAGAGTATATTCCATAACATTGCTGCATCATACAAATTATGGATCTTACCCAGATTGAGCATCACTTTTCAATCACATTGTAATGCAAAAAAGGAGGCAACTCCAAGTCCATCTATGAGCCAAATGAAGAAAGCCCAATGAAGCTGACACCAGGTTACAATAGCCAGCAAGTGTGACCGACCCACAAATCGTTGACCAAGTTGAGGCATCATTTGGAAATGATTGGCGTGTTAAGGTCCTCGAAATATCCAAAGAACATGGAAGTTCTCAAGGCAGCTTTTTCATCATAATCCAGACATACTTAGGCATGTCCAAGTTCCCAGGAAGAGAGGTCCCCCCAAATCTCAGTGCTCTACATCGACAGCATCGACTAGCATTTTGCCGTGAGCTTCTTGAACTGCTCAATGCAGATTCAGCAGACCTTATTGCTCGGATGGGAATTCATGATAAAAACTCGGATTCACAACTGGGATACTGAAAGCAAATTGGAATCCAAGTAATGGAAGTGCAAAGGGTCACTGCCATATAAGAAATTTCGTATCCAACCCTCAGCCAGCAACAACATGTTTGTTTTTCTCAGCTGACAATGAAATTCTACCAATTGAGTATATGCTTCATGAAACTACAACCACAGGAGAGTATTGTGCTAGTAAAACATTGGGACAATGCATTAAGTACAAATACCGAGGGATGTTGACCAAAGGTGTGATTCTCTTCCACGCCAACGTGCCTATGCAAACAGCCAGTATTGAACATCATTCTTCACTGTGGCTTAAAGCACCTCGACCATCCAGTGCACAGCCCAGATTTGTCCCCCAGTGATGATCCTCTGTTTGGAGATTTTAAATCTGATCTGCATAACCGTCAATTTGCCGACAATGAGGAATGGACTGCAGAAACTGAGAAGCGGCTGAAAGAGAAATCTGAAAACCTCTATTTTACTGGCATAGACCATTTAAAGGACAAATGCAACAAGTGCATTAAAGTCAAGCGATACTATTTCGAAAAAAAGAAATTGTTTTAATTGTTAAGATCCATATCTTGTTCCTGTAACATTTTGAACACCTCTCGTAGACCCAATTAAATTTGAGGCAAGATCATTTTGTATCGTCAGGGCAGGTGTACATTAGAAATCAACTAGATTTGGGACTTGTCAAGATGATTCATTAATTGTTTGGCTTGTAGATTGCTCACTCAATAATTGTGAGCTCTCCGTCAACGTATACCAATGTTGTCCGCTTCAAGTGTAAAGTAACTCGTGTTCTGGCATTCAGCTCTCTGCTCCTTAACAATCCAAAGAGTTTCAATATCGGGGACATCTTGAGTTGGCCCACCAAGCACAACCCCCATGTCAAGTGCTCTATGTTCCTTGTTTGACTGCCAAAACGTGTCAGGCTTCAGTTGTCCATCATGTATGTTCAATATGGTGGAACATGCATCATGCTTTGTTGTGTTGTTGCATATGGCAGCTTGGCTGTCGGGTAGCAATCATTTCTTGGAAGCGCGGTGTGCTGCTGATGCTGTGCCCCTCTACCAGTACACTGGTACTCATTTCACCGATCTCAGAAAGATGACAGGCTGAGTCAACCCCACCTGGTGTAAATTCAGCAGCCAATGCAGCTCGAACTCAGGACCCTACGGTCCTAAGCTAGCCACCCTAACCACTAAGCCAACACAAGGCTATGCATCATGCTGAATATACTGCATAGTGAGAAATGGTCGAATAAATTTCGTCGACATTTTAAAATGACAGTTACATTATGCATGCATTGTAATCAAAATCATTGTGCTTGGTCTTCTATGTCCATAACTCGAGTTGGGTTCCCCATTCATCCCACACTGTGTGGCCTGGCCCAGAAGCCAAGGATTCCTCCATTCTTATTGATCTTTCTCAGCTTGTCATAACGCACTCTCACTTTCCTCATTATTTTCTGAACATCCGAACAATCCTGACTTATTTCTCTCCTCCAAGCCTACAATTTTATCCTCAAATCTCTGTATTGGTGCCTCAAGGTTCCTTGGGTAAATGCCATATTTCTGCTAGCCACCTCTTCACACCCTTCTAATCACACCTCTTAACTAATCACCTACATTGGTAGTTTTAGGAGTTCCCACATCTGTGGCAATTGTTCTTTATCAAAGGCAATTTAAGGCTGTTCGGCTTATGAGCAGCAGCTCGTTTACTGACAGCCTTCAGCCCCTCACCCACAATACAGCAGCTTCCTCTGTAATTCTATCAACCAGCATTAATATATATTGCTGTTTCTTGGCAAAATGATGCATGCTCATTGCACTCACTTGGATTCACTACCCACCTTCAATGTGCATCACATGAGGTATGCAGAACCATGAATAAAGGTGCATCTTCTTTCTTTTCCACATACTGCTAAATTCTGGAATCGACAGTCTCCCTCTGATTCTCCAACTATCTACAATCTTCAGCAGTTCAAAACTCGAATCAACAAGCTCTTGTCCTTCCCATCTACTTTCCTTCCCTTGGTACAAGAAGTCATTCTGACTGACAATGGGCTTCACCCTTCTCCGGTAACTTTATACCAACAAATAAAAATAGGGGCAATACCCCTGGGGGCTTACCTGGTAGAAGAATGAAACTGAGGAGGAAGTCAACGTGGGACGGAATCAGCAAAATGTACCAATGAACCAATGTTGGGGCCCCATTTTTTGATGTCATGAACAAACTTTGGTACATCACGGATGATGAAGGTTGTGGTCAAGTTTCATCAAAATTGTGTGTGTAGTTTCTGAGAAGAAAGCAAATACCTTATTTTGGGGGGCAACCCCCCCCTCCCTCCCTCAAATCGTCAATCCAGATGTATAACTTAAATAAATAATGAGAGCACAATATAAGAAGCAAGCCATGGATTTCAAAAAATATATGGAACAGAAAATGCGTCAGGTTGTCAATACTTGAAGGTTTATCTGCTAATGGGATCTGTGCAAGGATAGACGTACCGACTGGTCTTCAGTGATGGCTTCTTGAACCTGTCAGGAGTTTGTGGAACCCACGGTGGGTCAAATACAGGAAGCGATGGTATCCCCAGGATGGGGGAGGGCAGTGTGAAGTTTATGCTTGGTGGTGGCACCTGCCAAAGGGTTGTGAAGTGATTTTCATCAACATATTTCCTGTTGACATTTCACTAAGCATGACAGAAAAAAATATATATTAATTATAATTTATATATATATATATATATATATTATATGTTATATATTATATATATATATATATATATATATAATATATATTATATATATATATTATACATACATATGATTGTCACAATCCACATCACACCTTCACATGGGAAAACATGGCAGTGAAAGCCTCAGCACCCAGCCGGGCGAGCCGGAAAATTCTCGAAGCAGGGTTTTCGGGCACACGGTCGATTAAATGTCATGTCGACCTGCATGTTGCCTATCAAGAATTACGCAATCAGCCACAGTCCCCACCCGCGGATGCGAAGGCAACCCAAGACACAAACCTGATCAGATATGGAACACGTACACCGAACCTGTGACCCAAACATCTAACCCAGAAGCAAATACAACCTCCAATCCCACTTTCTTTATTAATCTGTCCCAAACCTCACGCTGATATTATTCCCCTCACAGCCCAATCGTGACCATTCCGTTGGCATAAGTACAGCTAACATCTCGGCATGTGCAGTATATAAAATTATTTTACCTCTGAGGATGGAAGATAGTGGTCTTCTGAAAGGTCAGCGTTTAAAATAAAGAGTTTTATTATTTTTTAGGCTCATCAGTGTGCTATTACTCTTACTCTTCGCACAAATATGTCTCCTGAGCTGCTTATTTTTAGTTATTTACATAGATATAAGTGTATATATATACATATAGGATATATGTATATATATATATATATATTTCTTTTTTTTCTTTATTTATTTTACAAAGCTAATTCTAATCACTCACTGACTCACTCACTGACCCACTCACTCATTCACTGACTGATAATAAAGATCGGTACCTTCCAAGTGACTTAGAAAGCTGAAATGTTACATACCAGTGGACATCACAGCCAGTATACTGGAAAATGTCATAAAATCGTCAGACAACATCCATAAATGAAAATATAAGTAAATGAAAAAAAAAAGAAAAAAATGCAGGTGAGTGACCAGAGACAATGGGGAAGCACGGTAATTTTATGTGCCGACAGACATCGAAGCCGATACACCAGCAAAATAACAGAACCGTGAGAAAACAACCGTAAATGAAAATATAAATAAATGAAGAAAAAAATGAAAACAAGTAGCGGTACATTCAAAGTACACCGCCTCCCATGCCAAATAAATAAATAACAATCTTCCCGCGGGTAAGATTGCCGGGGAACCTTCGACACCCGGCGATGCCGCCTTGCAGCACAAGGAATCGGAATTGCGAGGGAGCGGTGTACAATAATTGATTGATTAATTGATTATATGCATAATTAAAATAAATAATAATCGTAAAATAATTGATTTCTTAATTGATTGGCTTAAAGCTTTCCTAAACCACCACCGTTTCATCCGAATTTGTAACTTTTTGAAAATTCAGTAATTAATCGAAAAATGAATCATTAATCGATTAATTGATTCATCAATAAGTCAAAAACACCCCTTATAGCCAAATCACTTGTTCAATGTCATGTCCAAATTTGAGTTTCCAAGCTTAAAAGGCACCAAAGATATTGATCAGAAGAGAAAGAAAATAAATAAGGAATTAATAAATCGATAATAATTAAGTAATTAATCAATTAATTGCTTAATCAAAAAATAACAAAATTCCCTTTTTGCAAAATCACATCTTCACTTTTGTACCAAATTTCAGATTCTTAGCTCAAAGGATGGCTGAGATGTCGCCTGGACAAACAAACAAACAAGCAGTCATAGATTGGTACTTACGAAATCGTCAACTTGACCTCTGACCTTGTCTAAATAAAGCTGTCTTAAGAGAAGGTAGCAACACAAACCAGAAGTTTCTACGATGATTCTGTACCAAACCATCAAAAATGGAATGTTTGACCTCACTGTGACCTTACCTTTGACCGATTTTGACCAAAATCTAAGCAGCGCAGCCATCACCCTCCGAATCACGTAGTGTAATTTGACATTGGTAGCTTCTTCCGTTCTCGAGTTATCGTGCCTACAAACAAACACACAAACAAACACACACACACACACACACACACACACACAACACACAAACAGATGACGGAAGTCATCAATATACTTACGAAATCTAAAGATTTCGTAAGTAACAAGAAAACGATGTCGTGCAGAGCACGATACTTGCAAATCCACCCCCTCTCCAAAGGTTGCCATGGATACACTAAAATTGTCCATTTCATTTAGATTAAAATTGAAAATCTTAATCAAAGTTCAAGTCAATCGAATGAAAATTGATTCTTTATTCAGATTGAAATTGATGATTTTAAAAGTTTGACCTTCAGTTGACCATTGACCTTTTGACCTCAAAAATAGTTGCTTTCCCAATTCAGTGATGGATTATGCAAATCCTGTTCAACCTTCAAGTTAATAGCATGTAAATTGATGATTTTTCAGTTGAAAATTGATTTTAGAAGTTTGATCTTGAGTTGACCTTTGACCTTTTGATCTAAAAAAAATAGTTGGATTCCCAATTCAGTAATGTGCAATTCAATTGCTGTTTAATTTTCAAGTCAATCGCATGAAAAATGACGATTTTAGAAAATTGACCTCGAGATGACCTCTGACCTTTGACCAAAAAAATCAATCGGCTTCTCAGTTGAGACTACTTCTACAACTTGGCAAAGTTTCATGATGATCGGTTTAGAATTGTGACCTGGAGGTGACAAACAGACAGACAGACAGACAAACAAACAAACAGAATAACAAGAAGACGACGTCGTGCAGAGCATGATACTTGCAAAGTCCGCAAAACAAATTTGACCTAAAAAATAATTGGTGGTTGAATTCAATGACCAAATATGTAACTCCACTTCAAACTTCAAGTGAATCGGATGAAAATTGACAATTTTAGAAATTCGGCCTATGTTGACCTTTTGGCCTTTGTTGAACTCCAAAATAATTGGTGGTTGAATTCAATGTCCTGAAATATATATCCTCTTCAAATTTCAAGTCAATCGCATAAAAATTGCGGATTTTAGAAATATCACCTAAGTTGTTGATCTTTGGCCTATGTTGACCTTTTGGTCGATGCTGACCTCAAAAATAATTGGCTAGTTGAATTCGGTGACCTGAAATATAAATCCTCTTCAAATTTCAAGTCAATCGGTTGAAAATGGAGGATTTTAGAAATCTCAACTAAGTTGTTGACCTTTGGCCTATGTTGACCATTTGACATTTTGACCTCAAAAACAAGAGGCTTCTTCCTTTTGACAAACTCTACCATGTGATGAAGTTTTGTGAAGATCGGTTTAAATTTTTTACCTGTAGGCGATAGACAGACAGACAGACAGACAGACAATAACAAAATCGACTGACCAATATACTTGAAAAATCTTCCATTTTGCAAATAACAAGAAAACAAACAAGTACTGGAACATTCAAAGTACACCGTCCACATGCCAAATCAATAAAAAAAACAATCCTCCAGCGCGTGACATTGCCGGGGTACCTTCGGCGCAAGGCGATGCCGCCGTGCAGCACATGGAGTCGGAATTTGGAGGGAGCAGTGTACAATAATTGATTGATTAATTAATTGCATAATTAAAATAAATAAATAAAAATATGGGAAATAATTAATTTCTTAATGAATTGGGTGATCACATACCTAAACCACCAATGTTTCATTTGAATCTGTAACTTTTTGAAAATTAAGTAATTAATCGAAAAAGTAAATAATTAATTGATTAATTAATAAATCAAAAATACCCTTTACAGCCAAATCACTTGTTCACTGTTGTGTCCAAATATCAGCTTCTGAGCTCAAAAGGTGCCTGAGATATTGCCAAAATGAGAAATAAAATAATTAATTAATTAATCGATAATTAAGCAATTAATCCATTGATTAATTATTAAATAAAAAAAACTTCGCCAAAGCACATCTTCATTTTTGTCCCCAAATTTCAGCTTCCAAGCTCAAAGGATGGCTGAGATATCTCACCCAGAAAGCAAGAAAGAAAATAATTAATCAATTAATTGATTAATCAGTTAATCAAAAAAACTCTTTATAGCCAAATAAATTGGTCACTGTCATGTCCAAATATCAGCTTCCTTGTTCAAAAGGTGCCTGAGATATTACGAGGATGAGAAATAAAAGAAATACGTCATTAATAAATCAATAATAATTAAGTAATTAATCAATTAATTGATTAATTTTTTTAAAAAAACATTTTTATTTGTGTTTCGCATTCTTGCTTGTGTTTTTTTTCTTCTACAGGTGGATGATGAAGTCATGACCACTTTCGATCTAATGCAGCACTTTAAAATTGCAGCCTGGCTTGAAGAGACTGACTTAGTCCTGGTTGGTCAGTGCTGTTTCAGACAAATAAGTCAGCACTACCTAAAAGTAAAATTTACAAAAGTCATTGCGATGACCGAATATGGCTAGCAATTCCCAGTGGATTGGCCAAAAATTGCATACTCAGGAAGCAGTTGCTGAAGTCCTTGGAGCTGTTGGAACATCTCCAAAACAGAAATGAATCAGAAAGAACTGGTTTATGGAAATGGGCAAAGTCCTCAGTTTGGTCTGTTTCTGTGGAAAAGCAACAAAATAAGCAGACTTTTCATGGCGCATGAGAAGAGATACCGAAGAAAAAAAGATACTCATTGAATGAACTTCCAAGCTTTCAATTCACTGGAGTCACAGAGAAATAAATGCTAAAATCTGCCCTTGATTACCTCTGCCACTGAAGGTGGACAGATGAGGTTATGTATTCACCCCAGTTTGTCTGTCTGAAGCAGGATATCTCAAAAGGTTATGGACGGATTCTGACGAAACTTGGTGGAGAAGTTGAGTGTGTGACCAGGATGAACCATTTTGATTTTTGTGAAGATCCGGATCCGGATCCAGATACGAGAAATTTTAAAGTGATTTTTCACCATTAAGAGATGGGCCCAAATCGCCTTGAAGAGATGGGCCCAAAAATGATATACATAGCATAATATCTCAAAAAAGGTGTGCACGGATTATGACAAAATTTGGTGGATGAGTTAGGTATGTGACAAAAACTAGCTGATTGGATTTTGGTTAAGGTCCAGATGCAGTTCCGGCCTATCAGTGGAATACAAAACGTAAACTGTTCAGCCTGGTGGAGGTATGCAATCTACCGTGTGCTGTTCTAAGTCCTTGGTACTTTTCATTGAAATCCTTATTGATTTGTATGAATTATTATTTTTAAAATGGAACAGTCTTTATGGGCTATGCAAATATATTCCAAAACGAGTTTGGGCTCGTTTTATAGTTTCTATTGGGATAAACCAAATAATCAAGACTTCATGTATCTGAATGATAACACTGGGCTGCATTTGAAATATTTTTTTCAGAGGTCTAGGTTTTCTCCATGGCTCTTATATGTTTTTTGCATGCTGAATTCAGAAATGTATCTAATTTTGCTCAATCAGGTCAAGTTTTTATGCTATCTCAATTTTAAGGAAAAAAAAACAATCAAAATTTTTGTTTTTTAAATTCAAAATCAGACTTACATTGACAGAAAATGTACAAACTATACATATAATGACACACAAGTACACTTAATGTGGAAGAAAGTGCCTTCTCAATTACTTTCATTTCAATTTCAGAAAAATATAGATAAATCGTTGTTTCTGGCAACACCCAACTTCAGTCGCTGTTTTCCTTCGTCTTTTTAATATTGAATTTCACATTAACGGTACTTGTGCGTCATTTTTTTTATATATAGTTTGTACATTTTCTGTCAATGTAAGTCTGATTTTGAATTAAAAAAAATGCTAATTAAAAAAACAAAAATTTTGATTATTTTTTTTTCCTTAAAATTGAGATAGCATTGAGCGTCAAAAACTTGACCTGATTGAGCAAAATGAGATACATTTCTAAATTCAGCATGCAAAAAGCATATGAGAACCGTTGAGAAAACCTAGACCTCTGAAATGACGCAGACCAGTGTAATGCAAAATATATCAATTAAATTATGAGATGAATAATAATTACACAATGATCGTGACCAGTCAATGACGACTTGTATTTGTCACAGCAAGGAGGTCACAGATGAGTTTTGATTACCTTGAAGGTCTGTGGTGCACCTTCTTCCATGCGTGGCCACACTTGATAGCGGAAACGCCAGAGTGCACCAAAACGCAGAATCGCATTCACCCTTTGTGCCACATCCTCATGCTGGAACTCTGACAGCAGCATGTCACTCACATGATCAGGAACTTTCACAGCGCAGAGCAGGAACATCGCCGCTGCAGATGATTACAGTCAGAAGAAAATATTACAAATGCCCAAGAATACATTCCATCACTTCATAAATAATAGGGGATGAGAGGAGCAACTCCCGTGAGCCAGGTGTTCAATTGACTGCCTCGGAGAAGGGTGTGCCACAGTCATGATATCCCACTCCCTTGAAACAATCGCAAGAACTGAAACGATTGGCCCTTGCAATCACAATGGTTAATTTACCCTGCATGATGATCATAATTGTACCTTGGATGCACTCACAAGAAAGGATGGAGCAGGACAAGTTATGAAATCATAAACTATTTTATTAATCAATGCACATGCCATAATCTCAGGAACAAACTGCAGTATCCAATTCAACAGCCAATCAATACCGTTTATCAAACTTGGGGCACTTGCAGCAAATCAATTACTTCAGAAATCACCGCAAGATGTTTTATAATTTATTTTTTAAACAAAGTCAAGGCTTCTGGAAGCATGGGTTTGTTATCCCAAAATTGTATACATATAATGTGTCAAGGGCTATAATGACAAATCAAAGAGGTAACTCTGCACAAAGGTTTCCAAACTCAGGGAACACAAAACATGCAGATGACACAAATTGATTTTATGGATTGGGGATTTTTGGAGTTGGGCCATGTTCTCACAGATGCATTTTAGGAGCTCTATTCCTTTCCTCAGCTCATAGAGCCCACAACACATAGAACATAACTATATAATATGAGTGCAAGGCAGACAGAAATGCCTAGAGAGAAGGAAGGGGTGAATTTTAGCTCCAGTTTCTCCAGTATGATATCAAAATGTTGGCTGCAGCAGGCAACAACACCTTTAAGCAAGCAGGAGCACTGACTGCTAGAAGAACAGCCACAATGGTCGTCAATCTCGCTGGAATTTAATCACAGCGCCACTCGCACATGCCCCTGACTTTGGTACGATATCACTTACGTTGTGCCATTTTGTACATTGATTACATTTTTATCAATTCCAATGTTGTTTGTGGAGTTGTTGTTTGTTTGTTTTTCATGTGGGGATGGTCCACAACAATCAATGGTCATGCATATGGCCAAATGGAAGAACGTCCCATTATCAAATTAATACAGTTGCGCAGATGGAAAACGACGACACAACATGCAAATTTAATGAACAACTTAACATACAAATTTAATTAAATTATGCAAAACTGTGTAGCAACAATTAAGAGTTTCATTCCCTCAATGGAACCTCAATGTTTAATGGTAGAAAGTACACACACATGCAATAATTTGTAGAATATAATTTTCTTTATCGTTTCAAACTTAACTAGAAAGCATTTGAAAATGCATAACTTGTCCGCATCTGCTTTATATTCAGATGTCTTCTTCTTCCATATGTGAAACATGACAAAAACAGCAACAAAAATACAACAAAAAAACTTGATGATTTTCGGCGACCTTGACCGTTTAACCTCAAAAGAAATAGGCTTCAGTGACCCAATATGCAAACCATGCTCAAATTTCAAGTCAATTGGATGAAAATTGATGATTTTATGCAACCTTGACCTTTGATCGTTTGATCAAATAAAAGCAAGTGGCTTCTAGCTTTTGATTGGGGAAACAATTCAATGACCAATTATGCAAATTTTTTGAATTTCAGGTCAGTCGGATGAAAATAAAGTATTATAACTAAACGTTGACTTTTGACTTTTTCATCGAAAAAACAAAAAATTGGCTTCTAGCTTTTGATTGGTGAACCAAAATGCAGATTCATAAAATTTCAGGTCAATTGGATGAAAATTGACGATTTTATGTGACATAGACCTTTGTTCATTTGATGACAAAAGCTCAATCTTCTTTTCATCTTCCCTCTCCTCTCTCCTCTTCCCCTTTCTCCTCGTACTCGATCCCCCTCTCCTTGCTGCCTTCTCCTGCCTAAAATCAGCACTCTCCTCTCACCCTCTGGTCGCTCTCTATGTGTTTATCTCTGCCTGTCTGTCGTGCGTCTCTCCTCTCTCTCTCCCATCCCCTTCTCTCCTCCTCTCGTTCTTCTCCTCCCCTCCGTCTCACCCTCCCCTCTCTCTTCGTCCTCCTCCCACTACCCGCGGCACGACCCTGACCTCCCAGACACCGATTCCGCAACCACACACCACACACGCACACCACCCACGCACGCCCAAAAGACAGCACACCGCACAACAACGCACACGCAGCCACGCTCGCCCATCACGGTCACGCCCACAAGCATTGACCACCCAACCTACCTGCGCTGACTGCAACATGCAATACGTCTGGCTGATTCGCATAACGCTCCCACCATACCTCTCTCACTCTGACCCAGATGCAAACACCTAACTTCAAATCTAATAAACCAACCAAAACCTCATTCCAGCACTTGAGGCCATTGGTAACTAGCTCGCACTGATTCTCTCACCACTTCCTTCATAGCCTCTTCACTTTGCAACTCGCAGGGCTTGAGGTTCGTATGAACGCCCTTGCCCTTCCGCAACTGACTCTACGCGGGCTCTCAAACCCACCCGACAGGCTAAAAAGGAAACCCAGGGCCTCACTTCACGAGCAGTGCACTCAGGGCTCAACCCAATAAGTCGCAAAACCATGACAGCCACGTTCTTCGTGATAAGATAAGCGTCATGTGGTGGGAACTCCCCCCCAACACCCTCATCCCGATCCAGATATTAACTATCGGTCCTGAAAGAGCAAAACGGGGGAAGAAAGTCGAGCAACCCCGGTCCGCAGTATATGTCATATTGACTCCCGTACCGCCGAACGAAGTGCCACCCAAAACAGTAACATAATGTCAAGTGGTGGTAGTGCCGTGATGTAGGTGGTGCCCTACATACAATAGCACTTCCACACACATTCGCAAACAAACTATTCAACGCCTGTCGAAAAACTAA
>CM068952.1:132276795-132279295 GCA_035128595.1 Eptatretus atami | reverse complement strand
ATAAAAGCATAATCACACTCAACAACACAAACACCCCAAGCTCAAAACAAAACTTTTAATCTTTCCCGATACGTCCTATCATGTAATCGTTTTATTACCCACTGCTGCAGCAGCCATATGCTCATCAGAACTGAGTTAAAAGTTCCCAGGCAGCAGGCTGCACCTCACTGTACATCTCCTCAGGAAGTACAACTGCTGCTTTTATCAGCAGAGAGATGGTGCAGGAGCTAAGCTCAACACCTGCCATGAAAACATTGAAGACAAAGTGTTTTATTTGATAACAGACTCATTTAAAAAACCGTGAAATTGTGGTTACGTGTGTATGTGTGTGTGTTGTGTGTGTGAGTGTGAGTGCGAGTGTTGAATTGTGTTGAATGTGTGTGAATGTGTGTGAATGTGTGTGAATGTGTGTTGTGTGTGTGTGTGTCAGTGTATGTGTCTCTTCCCATAACTCCAAAACCATAAACATAGCAGCCTGAAACTTTGCATGCATACTAAGAAAACTCAAGGAAATGCAATAGTGAAAATTAGGTGTTTGGATTAATTAAAACACCCCTTTTGAAGATAATTAATCAATGGCCTGATATAATATATCCTTCATCAGATGATCCTCAGCTACCTTACTGTTTGGGGTCTTAAGGCGTTTCCTGGGTAACCACGCTGTGTCTGAAGTCACCATGTTTTTTTGGCCTGCTCAACCTCACCTTGACTTTGAACAGACTGCAACGATTTCATAACGATGAAGTTTTTTTTCCACTTTCCTCACTCATATCAAATGCCTGTTCAAGATTGCTACAAATCCTTGTGGACATCATTTTTGTAAGTACTATAAGTTTTCAATTTGGAGCTTGGAGCGATTTCATGCATGATATGAGACGATTTTCCAAAGATCTACTCTCACAGACTAATTAAAGTACATCATTGAAATATTATTCCGCTTTTTAGGATCAGATATCTTCTGGACTAAATAAGTGTTGAAATCAGTTGTGAAATTTGATAATTTAAAGAAATAAGAGTCTTATAACTAGCGATATACCTATTTACTTTAAGCAAGCAAGACGATGTTCCTCCTTCTCCATAGAGATACACAAGAAAATGTGAAATTCCCAAAGCAATAAACTGTCTTTTCTCCTGTTTGGAGAATTATATTGGGTAAACGAAAAAATTCGGAACGTAACAAAATATACGAGCTTCATTGAGCTGTATGACAATGCATTCACTGGCAGACCTCGCGCCCTATCCCCAGAGGGACAGCCTATCTATAGTATCTGCCCGATCTGTCTATATTTTTGGAGGTTTTGCAAGGTGCTCCACAGGGAATCAAAGTAAATCTGGAAAAAAACGGATTTTCATTAAAAAAAAGTCAGGCGTCTCCGGGAAGTGTATGTTTAATGTGTGGCTAATCGCGTTTAATGTGTGGCGAAGCCACTTGGCAGCGCTCTCCAAGCTGCTTGGTAGTTCGTTTCGGTAAAAGTATCTGTGCTTCTCAATGGAACATCAATTAGACAGACCTACATTTCTGCCTGTGTTGGGCCCCGCTGCCGTGCAGTTGGTTCCTCGGGAGGTGTCTCATCCGCTGAAATGTGCAATTATAATTTTACAGGACATCGTTTTGTTTAACCGTTTGTGTGATCTCCTTTTAATATAATCCACCCCTCACTTCAACATCGATACATATATAAAACAAGGTCCATCCGACCAGGTGTTTGCCGTGATCTAGCTGTGAAGGTAGAGAGCAGAGATCGACATTTTGTGTTCTATGCCTTCATATATTTTTCAATGAATTTTGTTAATTTCCCACTTGAATTCTCTTTTTCAAAGAAATCTGTTTAAAGGTAAATCTTTGGGTTTGTCATTTGATGTCTTATGCATGTGTACGTATATCTCTATTATAATACCAAGCTTGCACACTAAAAACTCGGCTCGCCGTCACACGATCCCTATGAAATTGCTGTGGCACTTAGCGGACATGCCGACAATGTTTGGGAAGTCTTGGCGTTCCATAGTACCACTTGCATTTTGCACAATGCATATTTTGTCATTCCCCGTGTACGGTCTGTTGTCTGCTACCAGCTATGTTGTACTGCTATCCCGTGCATGTGCACGGGTATCGCTAGTTTTGTTATATGCTTAGTCTAAGAGATTCTCTTGGTTATTCATATTCGTAAAATTCATAAAGCCACAAACGCTGCGCATCTCCAGGTGTTTATAAACATTGCAATGTACCCAGCAATTCATAGCTATATGAACAGGCATTCGATAACATGAGTGAGGAAAGTGAAAAAAATACCTTATCGTTAAGAAATCGTTGCGGCCTTGTCTAAGTCAAGGCATGGTTGAGCAGGCCAAAAAACATGTCAGCTTCAGACCCCAGCAAGGTTACCTAGGATATGCATTCAGACTCCTTGAGTGAAGTGGCTAAGGATGCGCCTGATAAAGGATATAATTATATAGGCCGTTAATTATCTTCAAAAGGGTTTTTCTAATTAAACCAAACCTC
>CM068952.1:132264295-132271795 GCA_035128595.1 Eptatretus atami | reverse complement strand
GAATCACTTCACTTTCACTGAAACTAAACCTGGATATGAAAAAATAAAGTTGTACTTGTGTGACATAATCTTTGCAAACCTCGAGTAATTTTGAAAGAACTTAAATGGTAATGTTCTCACCTGATGCGCAAATCACTTCAACATCTTCGGGTCTTGGCTTGCATCAGCATTATTTTCGTGTTGTCCTCTTATCTCTCTCTTTTTGCATGCATACTAAGGGAACTCCAAGGAAGTAAATGAGTGAGAATTGGAGGTTTGGTTTAATTAGAAAAACCCCTTTTGAAGATAATTAACGGCCTTATATAATTATATCCTTTATCAGGCGCATCCTTAGCCACTTCACTCAATGGAGTCTGAATGCATATCCTAGGTAACCTTGCTGGGGTCTGAAGCTGACATGTTTTTTGGCCTGCTCAACCATGCCTTGACTTAGAACAGGCCGCAACGATTTCTTAACGATAAGGTATTTTTTTCACTTTCCTCACTCATGTTATCGAATGCCTGTTCATCATAGCTATGAATTGCTGGGTACATTGCAATGTTTATAAACACCTGGAGATGCCAGCGTTTGTGGCTTTATAATTTAGGAATATGAAAACCAAGAGAATCTTAGACTAAGCAATATACAAAATGTAAGCTCCAGATTTGAAAATATCAGCAGTTCCGACTCGAAAAAAGTATTGATTTGTCCAATTCAGACATTGCACGGGCGTTTCCGTGCACAGTTGTATCGAGGAAATTGGTAATCGCTTGCCAAGCAGGCATTCCATTGGAGTGCTTGAGTGCTTCAGCCACTTACCGAGCTGTACAGATGCAGTTCTGTCCTATAGGGATGTGCAGCTGACAGTTACTACAAGATAGAGGTACGTATACAGCACACACGGACATGGAAGGTAGAGGTACGTATACAGCACACACGGACGTGGTACATGTGTAGATTTGGATCTGCATGGACTCTCCGCGGGTGTGTGGACGAGCCATGCCTGTTACGGGTGCCGTGGTGGCAAAGTTTCATCCTATATCTTACGGAGGTTCTTTGAGGTTTTCCTTTGTCCTCGCGCCTGTTTCAAAAGCATTTGGTTATCGAATTTGCTTCACAAAGGTGGAATGTTTCTCTTTGTGAGTTTCAAAGCAAAATATATTTGACAACGACTGATTTTGAGCCGTTTGCCGTATTAATGTGTTTTCTAAATTACCACGCCAATTTTTTTTCCACACATCACACGCAGCTGTTTATAAAGATTATTGTTTGTGAATATGTCCCTATCTCCCTGAAACATCTCCATAAATGTAACGTTGTTTTTTGGTGAAAGCGACTCAAGGTTTCTGGGTTGTATACAGTAAGTACTGTAGCTGGTAAAATCACACTGACTCCAACCTACCAACTCCCCCCTGCCTCCTCTCTCTCTCCCCTCCCCCTTTCCTCTCTTCCCCTCTGTCCCTCCCCTGTCTCTTCTCTCAACCCTCCTCCTTAATACCCCCTTTCAGCAAAGCAACGGGTTAAATTTGCCAGAGTGTGTGTGTGTATGTATATATATATATTGTATTGGTATCAAGGGTGGCACATTTCAGACCATACTGAATGGATGTAAGGAAGGGCTCACTAGATGAATGCAACATGGTAAGTATCACGAACCAGTGGAGATTATTTTGCGAAGGGGAGGGGAATAATATATATATATAATACCTACATATGCACATTTAATACATACACACATTTATACATACATACATAATAACAATACATACAAACACAAACACACTTTAAGACACACAATCCTATAAAATACTGGTGACCATAGTGAATAAAACATTTTGCTTTATACTTTCAACCATGATGATTAAAATGACCGCATTTGTTTGGTTCAGGCAAGTTCAAAAAATAAAAAGTCACTGTTTTTGGGAAGTCACTTCACTTCACTGAAACTAAACCTGGATATGAAAAAATAAAGTTGTACTTGTGTGACATATCTTTGCAAACCTCGAGTACATTTTGAAAGAACTTAAATGGTAATGTTCTCACCTGATGGCGCAAATACTTCAACATCTTCGGGTCTTTCTTGCCATCAGCAATTATTTCGGTTGTCCTCTTTTTGAGTGAAGGAGGGTGAAGTGAAGACTTGTCTGATTTGTGAAACTTGGACTGGGAACATACAGTTGATACACAGCTCAGTGAAGTTGTCAATAACGACAAAATACTGCAATACAACTTGGTTATTACTCAACACAGGAGTTGTGGCAATATATCTGGGGTGGGACTCAACGGTGGCACATTTCAGAACATACTGAATGGATGTAAAGAAGGGCTCACTATATAAATGCAAGGTGGTGCAGCATCACGATCAAGTGGAGATTATTCAGAAGTGAGTGTGAAATTATGAAGCTGTTGAGAGATATAAAGGACAAGTTAGTTTCACTTGTGTGAAAAGGAGAGGGAAGGAACGGTCAGCAGAGAGGAGGAGAATGTGTGTTGCTAGATTATCTATCCGAATAAATGTGTGTCTCCTCAATAACTCCAAAATCATGAAACCGAGCTGCCTGAAACTTTGCATGCATATTAAGAACAGGCTGTGTGATCATCGGCTAGGTACAGGCTGTGTGATTATAGGCTGGACACAGGCTGTGTGATCAAAGGCTAGGGACAGCTGTGTTTTCATAGGCTGGGCACAGGCTGTGTGATCATAGGCTAGGGACAGCTTGTGTTTTCATAGGCGGGGGCACAGGCTGTGTGATCATAGGCTAGGGACAGCTGTGTTTTTCATAGGGCCTGGGCACAAGGCTGTGTGATCATAGGCTAGGGACAGCTGTGTTTTCATAGGCCGGGCACAGGCTGTGTGGATTATAAGGCTGGGCACAGGCTGTGTGATTAGAGGCTGTCTTTCTGAAAGATGTGAGCTAGATGGGTATAATTAAACCTGGTTTGAAGGATATGCTGGTGAAGTGCTTTGGTGATTTGGTGTGTGCGTGTGTGTCGTTGGTTGTTATCTCAATATGTGGGTTTCAGAAGTTGGAACGGAGTCCTCCCAGGTCTAGAAGTATCCACCTCCATTTCAGTAAGGGATCACGATTCATGAATCAATTTATGAAGTTTTCTTGTTATTAAAATTTGGTTCCGAGGGCTCTTATGAGGATCGTCACCAAGTCCCGGACAGCTCCCAACTGCATTTCGTTTGGAGTAAATTCCCATAGATGTTTTTAGATTCTGCAGATCTATTTTGTCATTCCAATTGCTCCAACACAATCACTGGTAGATCACTGGTACAGTGTGTGTGTGTGTGTGTGTGTGTGTGTGTGTGTGTTGTGTGTGTGTGTGTGTGTGTGTGTGTGTGGTGTGTGTGTGTGTGTTCATGATGATGTGGTTTTTCTTTTCCTCACTGTCTGAAGATGTTGCACAAGCATTTTCTGGCTTACCAGAGTGGCTATACGGAGGTGAAAAGGACAAAACAGCTGGGCATCTTAACTGAGGCACTAGCCAGTGAGGCATGCCTTGTGGTGTGTGCCTCATTTATGTAACATGAAACAGAACCTGAACAAAAAGTGTGGCCTTCACTCGCATATTATAAATTGGTGAACTTCAAAATTCCTTGTAAACCAACTCAATTCAGCACTTGCTAAAGATAGTGTGAATCTTTTGCAAATTTTTGTGTGTGTCGTCAGTTACTCGGGACACCAGTACATAATGCAGAAGTTGATAATAACCAAGCACCACGATCTGAAAAGTAAGTGAAGAGACATTTGTAACTGAGAGTGCCCTGACAATTATGACAGTGTTAACTCGAAAAACAACTGGAATGATAAAGTAGAACCTGACTGAAATTCCGAAAACTGCAACGGGAAATATTACAATAAACCCATACAATTAGAGGCTGTCTGGGGTTTAGTGACAATCAATCAAAAAGCCCGAGGAACAACGATATGACACCAGAAAGTCAAAATACCAACCTTATCCTCAAAAAGTGATCCAAAAAAAAAGGAGGCAATATTTTGATTGATGGAAGGAATTCCTTCCACCTGTGACATCTGCTAAAGGCGATTACAACCATTGAGAGTGAATTGTCTGGTCGTAATTCATCACCAGACATAGTTATGTTGATGTGACTGTGTCAAGTCCGTAAAGAAACACGCACGCACATACACATTAAGTTACAGCAAGAAACTACTTTACCTCAAGGCCTTTCTTTCGGCTGGGACGAGCTAGTCCACAATCATCCCGTGGAGCGTCACCCGAGTCACCGTAGATAAGTTTAAGGGCCCGTATGAGACGTGCACAGGATCGGCCATGTCTCTGGTAGCAGCTTGGTTGGCAGTAATCAATATGGGAGCAAATAAAACTTTGGTGTTTACACAACTGAATGGTAACCTGGAAGACATACAAAAACATTTATAAATGCAGGAAGTAGAAAGATCAATTAAGTTCAGGAGGAGGAATCATCACCAAAAGGAAAGTTTGCAATGATCATGTGGATTTGTAAAAGTTAACGTCAACACTATTTTATATTCACGTTTCACATTCAGTGTCCTCTTCAGGAAGGTAAAATGGAAGAACTAACACCAGCACAAAGTCGGCTGTCAGAACTACAGCTGGGAAACCATCATATAAACTTGAACAGCACTTGGTGGAGCACATACCTCCACCAGGCTGAACAGTTTACGTTTTGTATCCCACTGATAGGCCGGATCTGCATCCGTATCTGAACCAAAGTCGAATTGGCTTGTTATTGTCAGCTACCCAACTCTTTCAACTAGTTTTGTCATAATCTGTCCAAACTTTTTGAAATATCATGCTGTATATCGTTTTTGGCCCCATCTCTTAATAGGGAAAAATCACTTTAAATTTTTTTTAATTCTCGGATCCGGATTCGAATCCAGATTTTCACCAAAAATGGAATCAATTCATCCTGGTCACACACACACAACCTGTCCACCAAATGTTGTCCAAATCCGTTCATAACTATTTGAGATATCCTGCTCAAAGACAGACAGACAGACAGACAGACAGACAGGCAGGCAGACAGGCGTGAAAACATAACCTGGGACACCAGTACATAACGTACCTTCGGTGGCGGAAGTAAATATCAAGTGCAGCCAATCCCAAGTTTGCAGAATACAATAAATACATCGTACAGAAGTATTACATGCATCTATGTCTGAATTAAATAAATAAACTGGTGAAGATTATGGAAGAGGGAAGGGTGTCCCATCATTTAATTTGATATTTGTAAGAAAGCAAGGTTTTTAGTTTTATAGAGTATGTAGATGATCGAGTCTTGCCAATTTTGCTCTTTTGGCTTGTGTTCCAACTAACTTGTCACATGGGGTGTACTGTGGTTTGCTTGTGCAAAGGAAGGTCGACTCCTGTGATGCAAAATATATCCTTTGACTTTCAAAGAGATCAACCTGGAGCCATTAGTCTTGATGTCTCTGTGTCCGAATTGTGGAAAGGAAGGTTAACTCCTGAGATTGAGCATACGTGGTATTGAGTTTATGTGACTCCTGTTTATTGAGCTTTCGGATGTGATATTTGGGATAGGATGAGATATTGAACTGACGTGATTCCTGGTTATCGATTTACGTGACTCCTGTTTATTGAACTAAAGTGATCGGGAGGTGATATTGGGGATAGGAGGTGATATTGATTTTCCTGACTCCTGTTTATTGAGCTTACACAATGGGAGGTGATGTCAAAGAGATCCTTTCGCTGGGTTGCTTGCCAAATAATGACAAATAATTTATATAAACAGGAGCAGTCAAGCTTTAATTGAACAGAAAGTTCCCAAATTCCATAAGGTTCTCGAAACCCCCACAATCATGAACCGAGCAGAAGATAAAAAAAATGTGGATATCGGGGTCAAAATTCCGATTTGCAGTGAATGCACTCACAGGCATTATTAATCTCAAAAGCCCACAGCCCACACATGTATTCCACCCACCCCGCAAGCATGCTCATGTTCTCCCAACCCATTGTCCCTCTACCCCCCTCAGCTACCATTCCTCCCCTTTCCTAAATAATATGACCATCAAACAATTGAGGTTTTCATTCTAATATCACAGATCTCTCCATACAAATTGCTGCTGCTACTCCAGGGAGTGTGTACTGTGTATTCAATAGAAACTTTCCTCTCAATGGATATCTGATTCTAAGGTGTCTCTTCTATGTCTATTCTCTTCATTATGAAAGGCCTGATGCACCTGTGTGTTGGAATTCCCATTTATGTCAAAAAATCAACGCTCCACTGCTCACGTTTTTTTTAATGCACTATATCCATTCTGAGCCCAATGGAATATATTTATGCCCCCCCCCACACCACCCCCACCACAACCTTGCAACCAACAACCACCCATCTTTATATGGTTTCCTATCCACCTAACGATTGTTGCGGGCCGGGTATCGGCTGCGAGCACGACCGCTAGGTGGAGCAGTAGGGTCGACTCTGCCGAACACCCGGAATTTAGATCGTACCTTTCGGAAAACTCCGAGGGTACGGGCCCCTTACCGGACTGTGAATCGTCAATAATTCCACCACGTGGTACAGGGTTATTTGCTAAACTTCAAAATACCTAGACCCATGTGGCGAGCTACCGAGTATTCACACCGTCGACGGCACTCGTACGGGACGAGCCGTATGCGCGCTCGACCCGTGCGTGACCCGAGCGGATGGTCACCGAGATCCGTCGGTCCAAACGTACATCTACGGCCACAATGGCCTTTCCAATTCCCCAACACGCACCGTGTTAAACCAATAAAAGAAACACAAAAACGAGCTGATACATTCAACAAATAGGGTATTTATTTACAATAGGGAAAGGGAAAACACAGAGCAGAAATAAACCGACGATAAAGAAATGCAATCATGTACAGCACAAGCACTTAACAGTTCCTACTTAAAGACGGGCCCACTGACAGACACACACACACACACACACACACACACACACACACACCCAGAAGGACATGGACCTGTCCACCTCATGTGGTTCGGCTACACGGGCGAACCAGGCCAGCGTCGAGATGCGATGATAGAACCAGGCACCAGCGAGCCGCGATCAGCCTCCAGAGCTCCGCTCCGTGCTCGTCCCGAAAACCAAACCTCTCTCTGTCTCCAAAACCGTCGAGAAGGCAGGAGGTTTCTCTGCCACTTCTCCAAGTCTTTGGAGTTTCGAAACGTTTCAAAGCGCAGGGCGGCATAACTCCACACTTGTTCAACCCTGCCCGTCAGATTGACCACAACCTTGCCTGCTCGATGGTCATCAACTATCTCAAAAACTCTCCCCCCTCGGTCCGATCGCGCCGCAACCTTATTAACCCTTGTCCAGGGGGGGAGAGGCCACCTCCACCCTCCCCGATCTCCCTTACTGGATGGTTTTGGCGTGTAGAATCGCTCGTCGCCCTGTCATTGGCCAAAACGAGTGGCAAGTCCATCGATTGGCCCGGGGGCGTGGTGACGTCACGCGAACCGCCTTTCTCACCGTCGCGGGGTCTGATTGGCTGAGCGGCGGCCA
>CM068952.1:132233478-132256954 GCA_035128595.1 Eptatretus atami | reverse complement strand
GAAGCAGCATATCCAGGGCAGAGTGACCTGGTCTGAAACCAAATTGATGACCGGAAATCACGCCATTGGAGAAGAGGAAGGATTTTATGTCTGAAGCGATGATGGATTCCATAACCTTGCTGATGATTGTGAGAAGGCTGATTGATCTGTCGTTGCAGGGACCTGTTTTTGCACCTTTTTTATGCAGGGCAGTGATGTTTGCCGATTTCCAAGCACATGACAGATGACCTTGAGCACTTGACAGGTTGAATATAACAGAGAGAGGGTGAGCAAGAGCAGAGGAGCAGGTTTTTAGGACACGTGGACTGATGCCGTCTGGACTTTGCAGAATCTGTGTCGAGGTTTGACAGCAAGCTCTCCACCTTGTCAGGAGAAAAGGACACAGAGTCCAGGGACAGTTGGTGTGACTGGGTAAGGGGGTACAGAAAGCGATGGGTTTCGGACACAAGATTTTGATGCAAACACCGAGTTTGGGCATTCAGCCTTTTCACGTGCGGTATCAGCAGTGCGGCCATTTGAGGAAAGGAAGGGAAAGGGGGAACAAACACCAGAAACAGATTTGATTAGACGCCACCAGGATTTGGAGGAGGGAGAGAGGTTTGAAAGGTCAGATTTGAGCTTAGAAAGATGTTGTTTTCTGGCTCTCCTGAGGGTAGATACACACTTGTTCCGACTTTTATGGAAGGAACTGAGTTACCCTCAGTTGGGTTTGCTTTCCATGAGGCAAAGGCAAGTTGTTTCAGGACAAATGCCTCGCCACAAGCTTCAGTGAACCAAGGGCGGGAGGAAGGGTAGGACAACTGAAGACGAGAGGGATAAATCTGTGCATGAGGGAGAGCAAGTTTCTTTGAAGAATTCCCAGGATGAGTTGATGTTGGAGAAAGTAGAGATAGGAGACCAGTCTATAAGTTTGAGGGCTGCTTGGAGACCCTGCCAGTCGGCGTTGAGTGAAATGCCAGACTCGATGGCGGTGAGGTGGTTCTCTGATAATAGCCAGAGAGATGTCCACTTAGACAAGGATGTGGTCAGAAGAACCGATTGGAGCGGAGGAAGAGCAGCAGATATTGTCAGAGAAATTCGTCAAAATCAGATCTAGAAGAGATGGAGTACCATTGGTTGAGATCCGGATTAGGAAATTGATCGATTGAGTCAGTCCCAATGAGTCGCAGAAAGCTTTTGCTGAGGTGCCATGACAGTGAGAGAGAGTATCCGCCACACCGTAGCCAACTGGCATGATGACAATTGAAGTTTCCACATATGAGGAAGAGAGAGTTTGGATGAGAAGATAGAAGTTGGTCCATGTTTTCTGATAGTGAAGTGTAGATGGAGTCATCACTGTTTGGTGGATGGTACAGCACACATATAAACATGAGGTGGGAGTGGAGGGAAAGCCGTAGCCAGAAGTATTCCTTGGGGTGTGGGGGAGTGAGGGCAGTGCATGGAGAGTGAGGAATAGAGTCTTTGATGAAGAGAGCAACTCCTCCACCAGGACGACAGATTTGATTGGACGCCACCAGGATTTGGAGGAGGTCGAGAGGTTTGAGAGTTCAGACTTGAGCTTATAAAGATGTTGTTTTCTGGCTCTCCTTAGGGTAGATATACACTCTCTTAATTTCATTTGCATTCTGAGAATATTTGCTTTCATTCTCATCTGTGGTGTGTTTAACATTTGCATAATTCTCCTTGGATGTTGGATGGTGACTTTATAAAATCTCGATCCTCATTTATCCAGGGATAATATCGCATCAGGAGACCTTTGTATTTCTCCTCTCCATCAGACTTTTCTTTGGGATATCTGATAACTTCTCTCTTGTGTTTCTTCATTAATCCTCGCCCATTCAGAAGTGCAATCGTTGTGGATCCTGCATTGCAAGCATCATCATCCTCCAGAATGTCAGGAACATGATCCACTGCATCTGGAGCAGCTTCTTTTCCACCAGTTTTGTAGTTCGCTGCAAACTCTGCTCAGCACATGTCGTCTCGTTCATGTGGTCATGATACGCATCTGTCTGACAATGATGTGCAAAAAAGATTTTCAGCATCATCTGGCATGTTTTTGAGAACACTAAGTGGTTTCAGCATGGAAACTTGCTTGTCTTTCGGCACAGTATTCACAAATACCACTTTCCTACTAGCCCTTTTCAAAGGGAGGGATAGTAGTCTCTAAGCTGCCTCCCGAGGCACTGACCTCACGGTTGTTGAGAAATGCTGAACCACCTTTTTTCAGTTTTGACTTGATATCATCTCCGCTGCTTTCTTCAGCAACCTTCTTCAGGAGTTCACTCATAGATATCTCACCTTTCAACATGTGGCTGGTAACATAGGCAATACGTGAATAGGGGTCGATGATGAACTGAAGATCCATGTTGCCTTTCCATTGTGAAGAATGTCTGGATTGTATGGGTTTATCCAATGTTTAGATGGTTGTCTTTGCAAAACCACATGTTTGCTGAATTTTGTGAATTGCAGAGCTTGATTGTACTGATAGATATCCACCTGTGACAGTAGCAACAGCTCATCCGATGCAACATCTTCAGAAACATCTTTATCTTCCCTAGTTTCTCTCACTTGAGTGAGTATTTCTTGCTGCCGGCTAAGCCGTCGTGCTACAACTATGGGATCCAGCTCAATGGAGGGTCCTGCGATAAACGTCTCAGCACTTGCTGGATGAGGGAATCTGAATCTGCACCTCTTGTTTCGTCTGCATGTTTGCGAGTGAACATGCTTCTGCAAACCAAGCACAAGCTTCTGAAGTTCCTCATCATTCTGTGGAACACAGCATTTCTGGTACTTGTCAATAAAAGCTGTTACTTCCTCATCCTCATTGACATCGAGTTTTGGAGTATCTTTTATCCACAAAATTGTGTGGGCACGAGGGGAGCCCCGAGCTTGGAACTCAATTCTAATCATAAAGTCCTGAACTTCTCTTACAAGGTTACTCTTGGATCCAAGGAATTATTTGAAGAAGAAATCGACTCTGTATTGGAACTGACAAGCAGCTGTTGCTGGATTGCAATGTAGTCATTTGCACTTTTCATCCCATGATAGATTTTTCACATCTTCATCTGTCATTGCTTGGCCATATTGATGACAGATGCTCTGGATAACTTCTGGCCATTGCATATGTGCAGCTGATAGGTCAGAAGCCATGTTGCGATGCCATGTTGACGTTCTGTCGCTCAGAGGTCCAGAAGTACTGTCCTCCAGTATACTTGAGATCCACAAACATTCTTCAAAAATTGGAAGGCTGTGTCCGTTCATATCATTGCCTGCATATTCTCAGAGTATTTCGTCAATCCAGCATCAATTGTTCTGTTTCTGAGTACTTTTCCATGACTTTGTCTCAGTGAAATTTGCAAGTCATCCTTCACTTGCTTCGACTAAACAACATACTGGGCAACTAGTAAGTCATCTTTATCCTTGGCAAACCTGCCATCTACATCAAGGAGACATTGGTTGAAATATTTCCTGACAGTTATAGATTTGGTCCTCTTTACAGATAATCCAACACAGCCTTGAGGATATATTTTTGGATTTGCCAGTTCTTCATATTTCTCATCAAGTAGAAATGCAGATGGCTTTTGGTGTTCTCCTGGTGCAACAGAATATGTATCCTCTGCATTAACTGGACACTCTTCTTGAAGTAGTGTATCATAGGGGATTCCTCGAAGTTCACTGGTCTGCTCAAAGGCTATCTCATCTTCCAGGTCTTCCTCTGCCTCAGCTTGAGCTGATGTACTGCTGTGGTGTTGAACACCTTGAGATTCAACTTTTTCTAAGGCTACATAATGAAACTCACTTATGAGACCAAGCATAACTGTGTTTTCACTTCTACCATGCCAGGGGTGTATATTATGAACCAAATCTGCTGTAATTGTGTTCAACACCTTGAAACTAATGTTCAGCATGTCAGCTACACCTTGTACAGCCAGGTTGTTTGCCTAGTCACCAGCCCCGAGCTGGGCTGTGTACTTCTTTAATTCTCACAATTGTTGCTGACCAGGATTATTATTGTGTACTGCAGACAGCTCTTTTTATAGTTATCTGTGCTGCCCTTGCTGGTGTTGTAGCCTGGGCTGCAGGGAGAAATTGTGCATTTTCTTCAGCAAACTCAATGCCACCAAAGAAGCGTACAAGCCATGCTCGTATGCCTGGCCCACTAATATGTTGGATTCCTGCTGCAGGTAGTGAGACAGATACAGCATGGAAAAAACAATCTCCATTACCAGGAACATATTTGAAAGAGAAATTATGCTGCCTTGCCAAGCACTGCAAAATTTGGTAAGCATTTGTACCAGTTTCAAGAGTTGACACAGCCGAGACCACTCTGTTGGTTGCTGTGTTACTGGTTGTCTTGGCAGAGGCATTGGTCGTGGTATTGGTGGCCTTGGCAGTTGTCTTGGCAGCAATCTTGCAGGTGGCCTTGGCGGCAGTCTTGATGGTGTTCTTGATTGTGTTCTTGGTAGTAGTCTTCGTGGTGGCCTTGGTGGTGGCACCAGACAATGCATGTCCATCCACAGCATGGTGGCCACTTTTACTGTGCTCATTTTGGGCAACTTAAGTGTCCATCAGTTTAGCATCTGTCGGTACCATTGCTTCCCACAATTCTGAGTCAATGTTTTCTTTCCCACTGACTTTCCCAGTCTTGACAAATGGTAATGTCCTTGTAGAGGAGGTTGTGCCTCTTAAGCCACCGAAGTGCCTCGGTCACCTTTTTGGGCCAAACATATTCATACATATAATATCGTTTCTACATAAGTTTACGCTTAAGTTTGAGTATATTGTTGCGAATTCGCACCCGCCAGCGCGCGAACGGCCACGTGACTCGAATCGCGGCACGTCGCCCACCGGACGGACAATTCTGTCATGACCCTCTCGGACTAACGCCGGGAGCTAGTCACGGGTGGGCCATTCGGCCTCACCACGATCGTGCCAATCGGCCACCCGCGTGGGATAGGGTTGTTCGCCAAACTCGACCTACCTAAGTACCCACGCGGATGTTTAACCGGGCGATCGCACCTCGCCGCAGGTCGACTCCGGACACGAGCCGCTTGGGCGGCCCGTTCCGTACTATCGGGATAACCGAGCGGTGTTATCGTCGGCCTCGACTGTTCCGATTAATTAATTATCGGGCGTATTAAGCCCACTACGAACCCTTTACGTGAAGCAGGATGGAGATTCAATTAAAGAAAAGACGAAGGGAAACGGGATAAAAATTTCAACACAATGCACATTTATTACCCGGCCCACGGAAAGCACACATATACAGTCAAACAGTCAGAACATATATCAATTAAAACAAAAACAACAATGCAGAGCTACTACCGATACGCGAACACCGGCAACACTTACATTCTATTATCTTACAGACGGCGCCACAAACATTTACCAAAAGCAAAAGAAAAGGCCACCCTCAAAGACAAGGGGGCAGACGGGCCATGGGCCAATATGTGCGCGTGACCTGAAGGAGCGGCCAGGCCCGCGAGACCGGGGGGGGTCCTACCCGCGTCCTCGTGACGAGCCGCAAAGTGTGCTGCGCGGCGGTGCCCCGACTTCGTGCTCCTTCGCGGGTTTCGTTGGCACCGCTTGGAGTGGGGTGGAACGGGGCCCCCTTTTTGCACTATCTCAGCGCGGGGAAAAGGGGGGAAATTGTTGATGCCCTGGGGAGGAGAATGGCTGGCTGGCTTGGGTCCACGCCGAGCGATCCCACCGTGACCCCCGTCGCCGACCGCCGTCTTCCCTGCCTCGGACCCGAGCTCTTTGGCCTCTTCCCACAATTCTCCTCAGCCGACTGCAGAAACCACCTCGATGCCTTCGCCACCCCGACTCGACTCCGCTTCGAGTTGACTGCCTTAAAACTTCGGGCTCCACTCGCTCTCCAGACCCACTTGACTGCCTAAAACTTCGGGCTCCACTCGCTCTCCAGACCGACTTGACTGCCACACTTCTGCCTTGCGCCGCCGTTTTTATAGGCCGGCAGGAGAAAACAGTATGCAAATTTCCGGATAGGATGACCTCGGGGGCGGAGCCACGCTCGCCCATTGGTCGGAGGAAAGGGGGCGTGAACCTCCCCTGATCCTAGAATTTGCATATCTCGATTTCACACAGACGCGCCTGAGGCGGGGCAAACCGCCCCGCGCTTGCTAATTGGACGGATCAGAAGTGGGCGTGTAGCATTCCTGATCCGAATTCTCCCTTGGAAAGGCCGCTATTTGCACTGCGGCTCGGTGCGTATCGCTGAACGAGCCCAAGACACCCGACGCTCAGTGTTCACAGGTGCTGCGGGAATGGCCGTAGAAGGAGAGAGGCGAGGGTGGTGGAGGTTTTTGGTGGTGCTTTGATGGTCATGGTGCCGTTTGGGAATGGCATGATGCGATGATGTGGGAGCGAGTTGTGAAGGTAGAGGTCGTGGCTATTGGCGTTGTTGTTGTTGTTGTCTGAGGGTTGGAGCGTGGTTGCAGTTGGTGACGATGGCTGGCGTGGTGTTTAAGGTGGTTGCGGTTGAGACGTGGTTGGTTCAAAATAAAGATAGAACAGAAAAACCTATCTCAAAGCGTCGCAGCCCGAATGACACATAATTCTCTACTAACGGGTTGGGGCTAACTACACATGTACAGTCAACCCCCGCTTCATCGCGGTTCACCTATCGCGCCCCGCGGTTCATCGCGGGTTTTCCCTTGGAACGTAACTAATTTTTTCTGCGGATTCCCCCGTACATCGCGGTAATAATGTAAAAATATAAATTATTTAAGCAATAAATTATAACGCGTGGTGCTCAACCAGTCACACAACGCACGAGACAAAGTTTCGCTTGTGAACTTCGAATATTTTCTACGTTTTTTCTCCAAGCCCCACGATGCCCGCCAAACGCCCTGCACCTTCGAAGGTTTCTGGCAAGGAACCGAAGCGCCAGAGGAAGGTCCTGGACGCTCCAGGAGAAGGTTAAGGTAAAGGTGCTCGATATATGCTTCGGGAAGGAAAAAGGTTTGCCGCCGTTGGACGGCACTGCTCATACCCAGCACCTCAAAACCGACCAGACCAGACTAGTCGATTCCCGCACCTCAAACCCAATCACTGCCAAACCGAGCGAACCAGAACAGTCGATCTCCGGCACCTCAAACCCACTCACTGCCAAACCGACCAGACCAGACTAGTCGATCTCCGGCACCTCAAACCCACTCACTGCCAAACCGACCAGACCAGACCAGTCGATCTCCGGCACCTCAAACCAATCACTGCCAAACCGACCAGACCAGACCAGTCGAATCGATTTTTTGGGGAGGGTCCATTCATCGCGGATTTTCACTTAGCGCGGGGGGTTTGGAACGTAACCCCCGCGAGAAACGGGGATTACTGTACTTAGAGATATCTCACCTACGGGCCCTGAATGGGTGTTGCGAATTTCCACAGCCGTAACATATATATATATAATATATATATATATATATATTATATATATATATATATATATATATATATATCTGTCATGTCAAACAGACATATATACATATATATATATATATATATATATATATATCTTGTCATGGCGTTTCATGAGGCACCCTATCAGTAGTAAAAATATTATAAATCACAACCACATATGATTACATTTTAAAACAGTCACTACTGCTGTTTAACACTAAAGTGAAATAAATCTGGAGGAATCCCGACATCTTTGAGGCATCCTGTGCCTATAATCATGTCCACCACAGACTAACGGACTCAATCCTCTAATTTATACACCCCAGAAAGGATCATAACATGATCTTCCTGTCGCTCCAGTAGAGAGTGGGTGTGTGTAGTCATCACATAAAATGCGACAATGCTCACCTTCCTCAAACCATACAGTAATGTGTTATTTACCCACATCCATTCTCGTCAAGATATGAATCACAACAACATTTCACTATAGTCTCCTCAATTGTCATATGACAAAGATGCGACCATCTCCAACCACAGCTTGCTTTTATAACACCTAATCATTTTAAAAGGGAATTGGTTATTGCTATCACCAATGATTTGTGATGTCCTCACCTCCAACCATGGCATAGTCTTGTGATAACTGTCATCCGAACCATGTGAACCAGCATTTTCTGGTTCAATGCTGGGGTCACTGGTGCTCCTCTGGCTTCCTGCACATGTAAACATTTGTCATCTGATTATTTCACATGTTACTGTGTGAACTGGTCTAATGCTAATAAGAGACTCGTGGAGCTAATTGAGAACTTTTGGTTCTCCTTATAGACACTCTTATTTAGAATGTCTAGAATTATAATGTCTGACACAGACTCCACTAAGGGCTATTCAAACTCATATTATTACAATAAATAATATAGGCAGTGTGTACCAATATCAGTGATCGTGTCCCGGCTCTGCGAAAGTTGTGCCTCCTCATTCTCAGACTCCGAATCTTGTCGAGGAGATTTTCCACTCTTCAGACTCCCTGCTCGACGAATGCTCGATAGAGAACCGCCTTTCTTGAGGCGGAAACTTCGAGAGCCTTTGATTTGCAGCAGCCGAAGGGCACCCTGGCGTACTCGACGTGGGCCTACACACAGTATCAACATAACAATCTATACATAGTATCATGATGAGAACAATAATGACAGCCAACAACATAATTAAACCAGAAACAATCAGTCAGAATTATCCACTGGGTCAAATACTTCTTCAGCTATCCGCAGCTAATAATGGTCTGTAAGGCCTTCATCCAAAGTTCCATGGAATATAGCTCCCTATTATGGGCTGGTGCACTGTCATCCTAATTTGTTCTCCTGAGGTCATGGAATCCAAGATTCTCCATGTAAATATTCTCTCTGCTACAAAGAAGCAAGCATGTAATTGTTGTTGAAGCGATTTATTTCTGTGACAAGCACATAAAGACCCGTCGCTTCCATTGGTATTCCATCATCTTTGATCAAACCTACATGAATGGAAGCGATGAATGATGAATATCATCGTCGATGATGGAATACCAATCTTAAATTTTAATTTGAAATAGGCAAAGCCTCGAAACAAATGAAACTCATGAGAATTACCCTTCAGAATGACCCTTTAGAACCCTTAAGAATCAAACAGGGTGGGTTAGAAAGGTTTTTCTTCTTCATTTTTGATGAATGGACGGATGGAAGGAAGGAAATAGCCAAATATTGAAGTGGCTTCACCACTTCATAAGCGGTATGTGTGTGTGTATATATATATATCAGATGCATCTCCTGAATGGTATGGTGAGCATTGCCGTGGATTATGTCTCCCATGGTAAAATCACATAATCCGCAAAGAACAAACATCTGTCTGCCACCCAGACTATTGTTCCCGCTAATGCAAACCATTCAACCACACAAAGTAATGTGATTGGCAGGTAAATTGAAACATGTGGAGTGTGACGAGCACTCCCCCGATCTCCACTGGACATAGTTCTACACCAAAACGTCACCTCCAACCCAGAGACCTCGGCCCTGCAATTCTGTCAAACAGACAAATATTACATGGTCAACATCAGTTAAACATCAAACGCAGCTGCCTATCCAGATTTTGGCCTTGTTTGCCCTCATCAGGACGGCATGCTGATAAATATCTAACCCATGATGACCACATTTGTGGTTTATACATCAGATGCACCTCCTGACTGTTATGGTGAGCATCACAGCGGATTATGTCTCACACGGTAAAACCACATTATCCACAAAGAACAATCATCCGTCAGATTGACTACATTCCAATCATCTCAAAGGGCTACTCGGCACTGCCCAGGAGGTGAGGTTGGTGGAGAGGGGTGGGGGAGAGGGGGTACCCAGCACTGCTTGGCTGGGTGAGCTTTTCCCAACGGTGGTTTTGGGACGTGTTAGACATTGAAAAGCGATTGAGTTATTAGACTCATGGTGGTTACCTTTCCCCTGTTGGCCGGCAGCAGCACTGCCTAACCCCACATTCCAATATACACTTTATGGTGGCCTTTGGCATCAAAACGGACACCAAAGCCAATGTGCGGTAGTTTACGACCTTGCACAGATTATGAAGTAACTATACACCCCAAATTTTGGGGCCTCGAGGTGTTTTGGGTCATCAGTGACAGAATAATGTACAGACACACAAACGCACAAAAGAAAAAAAAGCACAAACAAAAAACACAAACACTTGAAATGATTTACAAGTTTTCAACGATTTCAATGCACAACATGAGCCAGAACCCCTACGTAGTGTTTACCCGTGCAGTGCTGGGTTCACCACCCAAACTGTGTCACCCATTCAAGATCGAGTTATTTCGACTTGAGTAAACCATAACGAAGATTGATGTTTAAAGCTGTAGCAAAAACTAACCTGATAGTGCATGGCAATGATGGGCCAAATGGTCTCATTTCATTGTTTGAGGTCAGTTTCTTGATTTTCAGACATACAAGCACACATATATACAGAGAATTTCCTTGCAGAGGGATAACCCCAGCACGACCTGACCTTACGTATGCCTGGCACATATGCAAAATTTGGTGGAGTTTTACCGGTTTACCAGCCACGATTCAAACCTCCATACACCCGAGCGGCCAGTTTACCAGCCACAATTCAAAACCTCCATATACCCGACCAGCCAGTTTAGCAGCCATGATTCAAACCTCCATATACCCGAGCTTACCAGCCACAATTCAAAGCCTCCATATACCCGAGCTTACCAGCCACAATTCAAAACCTCCATATACCCGAGCTTACCAGCCACAATTCAAACCTCCATATACCCGAGCAGCCAGTTTAGCAGCCATGATTCAAACCTCCATATACCCGAGCTTACCAGCCACAATTCAAACCTCCATATACCCGAGCGGCTGTATTTTTCTCCAGGGAGCCCAGGGTGGGGGAGCTGAAAGTCAAAGGAGCTCAGGATTCAAGACGTTAATATATGGACTTAACTGTGGATCACTCTGTAAGTATGTCCATTGAATGTTTAGAAAGGGATATCCTTCAAAACTTAATTGATGCAGGTATAATACTCCATAATTTCTGAAAATTTCATCAATATTGCTACAGAGTTCGCAAAGTTATAGATTGGTAAGTAAAATGTTTGCACACAATTGAAGGAAAAGCATTGCTCATTGCCGTGATAACTTTACTTCCTCCTGCAAGGAAATAAAGAATTGACAGAATTACCAGGAAAATTATGATAAGAACTCACCCCGCCTCTCTTCACCACTAATCTCTGATCTCAGAGTGTGGCTACTGCTGTGCAGAGACTCCCGTAACTCTGATTCTGGTTCATCCAGGATCCCCGCAAAGCTTATCTTGCGGTCGTAGCGATGTCGGTCCAGTTCAGGATCAAGTCGTTGGCGTGAAACTTCAAAGTCCTGGTTGAGAACAATTTAAGTTTTGAATATTGTATCAAAAATTTGTATTGGTTATCGTAAAAGTTCCACTTTTGTGAACAACTATGGATGTAAACAGCACAAAATCTCTCAACTTTGCCCAAGGCTGATGCAATTTGTCTGCTGAAGGGACTTTCATACATAAATGCATTATTATATCGATGTGCACTGCAGCCAATATGGCATAGTCTTCATGAGATGGTTTAGATATCTGAGTGGGATGGCAGAAAATTTGCACAAATTTTGAATAAAGAGGGTGTTGCATTTTCCCCAAATAATCTCCATTGACTCGCAATACGTTTATAGCATGGTGCCACAAAAATAAATCTGTTACACCTGGTAAGTAGTTTATATCACACTGTGTTAAGTTGAGTTGACAACAATCATCCCGGTGAAAAGCCATCCAGGTGTACACTTGCAGTCACACAGTCATACATGAATGACAAGATATCGCTGAAGAACTGGTTATTGTAATTGGGAACATGAAAACAATACTTCACCAGCATCATCTGGATTTCCCTAAAGTGTTGAAAAGTGTAACTCCATTTTAACTGCCCTTATCTATTACCGCAGATGGCTCAGTGCGAGGTCTGGGTAATACAGGAAATGTTTCTCGTAGGAAGGAGGTGATCTCCAACAGCAACTGACATGCCGCCATTTTCACTGCATATGGACAACCACATTTTGTGGGGTTTACGCTGCCTGTACAAAATAAAAAAGAAATTATATGACACATGCATGCATGCGTACAAGTACACTCAGACTATTTTGTACTCGACAAGATGCGACAAATAACTTTCAAATGATCACTGGTCTGTGATCACAAACTACTCAAAGCAAGCAAAACTTGTGGTATCAATAATCGGTGTACAGGCTTTCTGTGTTGAGCTCATTTTTTAAGGTGACCATACAGGTAAAAGTCAAATTGTGTGAGGTCAATGGAATGAATTGGCCAAGTGATTGGCCCATCACGACCTATCTAATATTCAGGAAAAAAAATAATTGAGAAAGTTTTGAACAGCATGCAGTGGCAATATGAGCACGAGCCCATCGTACCCAAAGCTTACCCTCCCTTTGAGGCCTCCAATAGCTCTCGGATGTGCAAGGAGGAATGTTTGTAGCATTTTTAGGTAATTTTCCCATGATACTCTAGGTTTGGGAAAGAATATTTAAGTCCAATGACATGACTCCATGATGTAATGATCTTGTTCCGTCAAGTCGTGACCGACTTCTGATGACTGTCATCATCAAATTTCTCCAAACATTCCTATCCTGCACTGCTTCTTGAAGCTCTGGCATAGACAGCTTGGTTTCAGCCTCCACCGCATCCATCCAGCACATATAAGGTCTTCCTCTTCTTCGCTCAAACATACCAAGCATGGTTGACTTCTCCAAACTTTCAGTTTCTGCATGCATGAGGTTTAAATAAAGACCAGTCCATGGGGGCCAGAGTGCTTGCTCCATGATAGAGTGCACCAAATATTGACTTTTGGAGGAGTCACTCCTATGCTGTCCTGTTTGTGCAGATCCTACCATCCCATATAATATGGTTATATGATGGTTTGCCTTTCTACTAATAGGGAAGATTGCCTCTTCTGAAAACAGGAGGTTATCAAGAAAACTGCTGTCTTGTTCAATCACTTCAAGTAAGGTACCACAACCACAAAACACATGTGGTGTAATCCTCTTCCAATCAATTTGAAGCAACGTGCATTCCATTTCCAGTTTGAATTAGTTGATGCATCATTTGACCAGAAAGCGAGTAACTTGAAAAATAGGGAGTAACCATACTTAATACTGTACACATTTTTTTTTAAAGTTACAAACAATCCTATTTGGACCCGAAAAAATGGGACACCCAGTATTTGTTGATGGAGGGTGTGTATACCAATTAAATGATGAAATTACAACAAGTGTTCACTTAATTGGAACATGTATGCTGCTCTTGGTCCTGCATGACACTTGACAAATTGGGGTAACAACAAAACGTGCAAATAAACAATGTTACTGTCGTTGTTTCATCCATCTTGCATAACCCTCACTTCACTCCTTCCCTTTCCCTCTTCCATAAAATTAATTCCAAAGAATTTCACGTTTTTTCCATCGTACTATTCCTCTTTCAGAGGAGTGTATGTGCTACAAAAAAAAGCAGTTATTATAACACTGGATGGTTTATCGTTGTCTTTTCAGTGGCACCAGGAATTGAACCTTCAAATCATCGAATTACTGCACAGAAGTTCAACACATTGAACCAACCCAGAACTCTCCTAAAAGGTAACACCGAAAAGAACAAGAGTTACTGCAATCAGATTCCAGGTCTAAAGGTGAATAATCATACAGATTATACTACCTTCCAGAGCTTGTTCTGTCTCACTCTTCCCTCCAGGGCTTCAAGAAAGCAGTGCACCAATTCTGCCCCATGATCTATATTACCCCCATTAACCTTTCCTAACCCAACTGTCTTACTTGCTAGTATCAGTGATTCCTCCCCTCCTCCTATTCCTCTTATCCTGTTCATTAATTCCCTTGATGTTTGTCCGAATGTCAAATCTCCCTTGCTCTTCCAAGAACCTCACTCCTGTAAAGAAAAAAAAGACTGTTCAGCAGAAAATACTGGCAGTAGACAAGATCGGTCAGGCCACAAGTAGTTACACGATGGAACAGGCAAGATTGGGGCATTGGCGCAGCAAGACTGCAGTCGTCTAATATGTTTGAATATGAGCATCAATTCGATCCCTCCAACCAGAACGGTGATCTAGGTGATGCTGGGATGAGTCCCACATAATCCACAATCACAGGAGAGGCCATTCCACCATGTTGGGGCCCAAAAGAGTGCAACGCATTTCATAACTATGAGCAGTTGGTGGCTATGGACATCAGAAAAGCTGGAGGCTGCATCACTCCCTTTCTCCTCAACATTAACACCATAAACACTTTGAAATTTAAGCTTCAGCCAGTCAGGTTTGACCAAGGAAAGATAGAATTAACATTTGAACAGGGGCTCACATTGTTAAATTTTATGTTTACTGGGCTGCATGTCTTATTTCACTGTGCAGAGATCTAGAGAAATGGTAAATACCTTTTCTTATTGATTATTCATTGAACTTGCACTCATCAGTAAGGTCATAGAATCCATCATCGAAGCTAACATCAAATCCTTCCTTTTCTCCATTGGCCTGATCTCAGATCATGAGTACTTTCTGACTTTATCACCTTGTTCATGACTTCACCATCTGCCATTACATCCCTCATCATTCAGATAGGCATGCAATGGCTTCTTCACTCTCTGTAGACCTTCATAGATCGAGAGGCTTCAGCCTCGTCCCCACTGTGTTTGGTTGTTTGTTTTTGTGTGTGTGATATAATTGTTAGGAAATGTTGTGTGTGAAAAAACGAGATGTGTGTGATCATTGACATTTCTTTTGGTGAGGCTTATCCCGCTGATTTGTCATTATCTTGTGGTGGAAAATCCACTGTACTGTTTCTTCAATATTTACGTTTATGTATTTATTTGATTCTTGTGTATTGACTGACTGCATGGACGCAACTGAGGTTGTGGATCTAATGATGGAGGTAAACTACTGATGTGGATCCACCGTTTGGAGGGGTTCTGGGCTGAAATGATCGGAACCTCGAGGAAGAACGGTGCCCAGCTGATCATCCATGCGGTCAGGAAAGTGTGTGTTTGTGTGTGTGTGTGTGTGTGTGTGTGTGTGTGTGTGTGTGTGTGTGTGTGTGTGTGTGTGTGTGTGTGTGTGTGTGTGTGCATGCATTTGTTTGTTTGTTTTTGTGTTTATGTTTGTTTTTGTGTTTATGAGTGTTTGTTTTTGTTTGTGTGTGTGTGTTTGTTTTTTATTTCTATTTATTTATTTCTATTTATTTGTAATCATCATTTATTTATTTGTGAGTGTTTGTGTGTGATAGAATTGTTTGGAACAGTTGTGTGTGAAAAAATGAGATGTGTGTGTGTGTGTGATGTTTTTTGTGGAGTTCTACTGGAGCTTTCCGATGTGGAATGTGATACACCAAAATGATTGTCATCATCTCCTGAGTTGAGTAGGCTAATTAACTACAAGGAACCCAGAAGAATTCCCATGTTTTAAATGCACGCCATGTTAAGGTGTATAGACAGCTTAATACGTACTTCCGCAGCATGACATTCTGTTTTCAAAATAAATAACAAAAATAATGACAAGATTGTAACAAATCATATTATTAATTAAGACAAATGATATGAACAACAATAATAATAGTATCATTTGGCAAGAACAATAACGAACGTTTAATCTCTGACCAACGGGCCCAATAGTAATTCTAAAGGTTTCTAAAGGGTAATTACAAAGGGTTCTAAAAGATCATTCTTGTCGATTCTATTGGGTTCCAAAGGGCAATTCTAAAGGGAGATAAAGGGTAATTGTAGTGGATTCTAATAGGTTCGAAAGAGTAATTCTGAAGGGAAATTCTAAAGGGATCTAAAGGGTTATTCTAAAGGGAGATAAAGGGTAATTGTAGTGGGTTCTGATAGGTTCTAAATGGTAATTCTAGTGAATTATAATGGTGTCCAAATGGTAGTTCTGGAGGGTTCTAAAGGGTGATTCAAAAGGGTGATTCAAAAGGGTAATTGTAAAGGGTAATTGTAAAGGGCAATTCTATTGGGGATATTCTAAAGGGTAATTCTAGTGGATTATAATAGGTTCTAAAGAGTAATTATAAAGGGCAATTCTAAAGGGATCTAAAGGGTAATTCTAAAGGGAGATAAAGGGTAATTGTAGTGAGTTCCGATAGGTTCTAAATGGTAATTCTAGTGAATCATAATGGTGTCCAAATGGTAGTTCTGGAGGGTTCTAAAGGGTGATTCAAAAGGGTGATTCTAAAGGGTAATTCTAGTGAATCATAATGGTGTCCAAATGGTAGTTCTGGAGGGTTCTAAAGGGTGATTCAAAAGGGTGATTCTAAAGGGTAATTCTAGTGAATCATAATGGTGTCCAAATGGTAGTTCTGGAGGGTTCTAAAGGGTGATTCAAAAGGGTGATTCTAATGGGTAATTGTAAAGGGTCTTGCTAAAATAGAGGGTGGTTTTAAAGGTTAATTCCAAAGGGAAATTCTAAAGGATTATTCTAAAGGGTAGTTCTAAAGAGTAATTCTAAAAGGTAATTCTAAAGGGTCTTGTGAAAAAAAAAGGGTGGTTTTAAAGGTTAATTCTAAAGGGTAATTCTAAAGGGTTATTCTAAAGGGTAGTTCTAAAGAGTAATTCTAAATGGTTCCAAAGAGTAATTCTAAAAGGTAATTCTAAACGGCAATTTTAAAGGTAATTCTAAAGGGTAATTCTAAACGCGGCAATAAAGGTAATTCTAAAAGGGTAATTCTAAACGGCAATTTTAAAGTATTTAAAGGGTAATTCTAAAGGTATTTTAAAAGGTAATTCTAAGGGTAATTCTAAACGGCAATTTTAAAGGTAATTCTTAAGGGTAATTCTAAACGGCTATTTTTAAAGGTAATTCTCAAGGGGTAATTCTAAACGGCTATTTTTAAAGGTAATTCTCAAGGGTAATTCTAAACGGCAATTTTAAAGGTAATTCTCAAGGTAATTCTAAACGGCTATTTTAAAGGTAATTCTCAAGGGTAATTCTAAACGGCTATTTTAAAGGTAATTCTCAAGGGTATTCTAAACGGCATTTTAAAGGTAATTCTCAAGGGTAATTCTAAACGGCTATTTTAAAGGTAATTCTCAAGGGTAATTCTAAACGGCTATTTTAAAGGTAATTCTCAAGGGTAATTCTAAACGGCAATTTTAAAGGTAATTATCAAGGGTAATTCTAAACGGCAATTATAAGGTAATTCTAAAGGGTAATTCTAAACGGCAATTTTAAAGGTAATTCTCAAGGGTAATTCTAAACGGCAATTTTAAAGGTAATTTCCAAGGGTAATTCTAAACGGCAATTTTAAAGGTAATTCTAAAGGGTAATTCTAACGGCAATTTTAAAGGAATTCTAAAGGGTAATTCTAAACGGCATTTTAAAGGTAATTCTAAACGGCAATTTTAAAGGGTAACTCTGAAGGGTTCCCAAAGGGTTTCAAAGAGTAGTTCTCGAGGTTAATTGTAAAGGGTGATTCTAAAGGGTTCTAAAGGGTGCTAAAGGTTAATTATAAAGGTAAATTCTAAAGGATAATTCTAAAAGGAAATTCTAAAAACAATGCTGCAACTCACTGTCATCCAAGAAATCCTCCTCTTCGTCTTCCTTTTTCAGCAGCCGTTTTATGTCATCATCACTCCCTTGATTTCGAATCTGTGAAGTGCTTTCACTCTCAGCAAGACAGAGTTCAGCAAGTCTGACACCAATCGCCTTTTGGAACATGGGAGAGGATTTGTGGGTGCCTTGTACAAATGGTTGATCACATTAAACCAAATATGTTCAAGAGACAGCAAAATGACTCCCTCACTACCATTTTTAGCTAACCTGGAACAAAAGATGTTCAGGTGAGGTATTATCATTGTGCAGTGTCCCATCAGTCAGTCAATGAATCAGTATGTAAACACTCGGAACTTCTTCTCCGAAACCACACACACGATTTTGATGAAACTTGACCACAACCTTCATCACCCGTGATGTACTAAAGTTTTGGGATCTGATCGAGATGTTTAAGATAATGAAGATGTTTAAGATAATGTTATAGATTATAATTGCCATGTGGCTAAATGATACGGTATTAGAGTACAAATGAGTAAATGCAATTATATACAATAGATCTATTTGAAAATAGAGGCATTCATATTGGCAAGAATGATCGAGATAATATGAATTGGACCGTATTAAAAGACAGTTGCCTCCAACTAATAATGAGGACATTCAATTTAAATTTTAAAATAATTCATCCTGTGAATTTGCTCTCCATAAGTAACTTTCCACGAACTAAGTTCATCCTTTCAGCTGTTTTGCAATCCTGAAATTGCTTTTGCTAGTGTTGAGCACCCGCCGCATTGAGCTGAGCCATGAAGCTGGATGAGCAAAAGTAGAGAGATAAAGTATCACTGCATTTCATAGGTGAGTGGAACTGCACACTGGTGCACAACAAACGAAGCATTACTCGTTGTCTATGTACAGGGGTAGATGGATCCACACGAGTGTAAAATTGAGTGCATGAGTGCTATAAAAATGTGTGAATGAAACAATTATCACCTCTCCCCACTGATAGAAGAGGCGTGCAGCATTCCACTGCAAACGCTGGTTTCTCCGTGTGCCAGGGACAGGTGAACGACCACGAGAGAGGCCACGGCGTGGCACTGGTAGGAAATGGCCCTTCATCCATTCAGGCCAAGCTCCACGGTTACACCGGTGCACAAAGCGTGCACATTCAAGGTAAAGTGCAGCCCGTGCCAGCACAGGTGCTTCCTACCATGAAAACAAACAGAGGATGGGTGTAAATTACTGCAAGATGGAAGAAATGAGAGGATAACAGACACTCATTGAATTTCTATCAAGTCGATGTTGACCAAAAGTGTAAAGTGTACTGTTGTTGAAAAAGATCAAATTCTGTATTATAGGAGAAAAAGAATGGTTGTCCCCAATACAAACTGGCCCTCTAAAACTGCCTGATCCAAAACTACATTATCTGAAGATGGATGTTATTTTTTCATTTGATTGTGTAAAAGTGACTTGCCAGCAGTAGGCCCATATGGACACATGTGCAAGATCTTCCTCAATTTCAAAAGCTTTAAGCACCTGATCACTGGGAAATGGAAAGACCTGAAAGAGCATGATGTTGGCAGGATAAAGCAAGACCCTACATGAGTGCAACTCCCGAACAAGATCTTTAATAAAGAACAAGAAAAGAGTGGGAATGTGTGGAACCATGGGGTATGCCTTCACAAATAGGCAATGCTCAAGATATTCCCCCCCTTTATGACTCCATTCCATTGCAATTTGACAGGTACTCAGTAACGAAATGCTACAGCAGGCCTCAAAGCCCAACTGATGGTCTAGTTTGAAAATGAGACCCTTATGTCATAGAGCATTAAAAACTAGAAAGAGCAATCAGAGATTGCAGAACCTCACCAGAACTTATTTTGTATAGTGTTTGTGTAATTTTGTGTGGTTATTTTGTGTGGCGTTTGTGTACTGGTGTGTTACATAATTAGTAAGAGACATAATTAGAACTGCCACTTTATAACTGCTGGCAGTGATCTGCTGGCCGAACTATAATTGCTGGCAATGCAGGACCGGGTACCAAGACGTCCCGCTTTGATGCAACCTTGCTTTGATTGAACACCTGACCCTGACCCATGATGTTTTTCATTATTATTAAATTTAATTGATGGGATTAAAATAAATTCAAGTCAAATCAAATGGAAGACCAAATCGGTACAGTCCTGCATTGGAGTCATCAGAAGGAACCCGAAGAAGCAAAAAGCAAAGATGAAGTCATCAGGAGGAACCTGGATAGGATTCACATTTCAGCTGCGAATCCTCTACCTCAAACCAATCCAGCTCAAAGCCAAGGGAACCTTTTTCAAAAATATAAATAAATAAAAAATAACCCAAATAAAAAAAACAACAAATAATTCTGGCTGCCAGACTGTGTCCGATCAAGTTGAAATTTAAAACTTTTATTCTGCATCACCACTCGATCATAATTCTGAAGTTTCATGTCGAGTGATTCAGCGGTTCCAGAGAAAACATTATTTAATATTTTTATTCAATCCAATATGGCTGCCAAACCATGTGACCTCCATTATTCCTTAAAAATTTGTACCCCCAAGGCTTGGGGAACATTTTTTGAAGTTTCCCCTCGATCGTTCCAGCCATTCTGGAGAAGAAGCTTTTTATAGGTTTTATGGTAAATCCAATTTGGCTGCCAAACCATATGACTGATGATGTAATATGTGTGAACCTTTTGTTCCTCATGGATAGGCCTTCATACCTGTAATATTTCACCTTGATCTGTTCAGCCACTTCAGAGAAGAAGATATTTGAATGTTTTTTGTTTTAAACAAAATGGCTGCATAATATCATGTGACCAATGACATCATCAATTTTTTTTTTCTGTGGATCATTTTATCCCAAGATGACCTCCAAAAATTTTCATACTGATCAGATGGAGCATTCTGCATATGCAATTATGACATAATGAAGGCACCTATGATGTGCCTTCATCCCACTTATTCCCACTTATTCCCTATGAGGAGTACTTACCGTGTGCCAAGTTTCAATTTTTCCCTTGGTAAAATTGTTACAGAGATACAGAGGTCCAAAGTTTTTCCATTTTTCCAACATGGATGCCACACTACGTGACCTATGACGTCATAATTATGATTAAAACATCCGACTTGAGTAGTGCAGTCACACCTATGGTGAAAATTTTGTCTCAATCCGACAAGCGGTTGCGGAGAAAAACACGAAAGTTCTGTGCAACCAAACAAACAAACAAACAAACAAACGAAACATTACTTGGAGTGACACTTGGCGAAACGAAACGGCACTTGATACAGCACATACCTCCACCAGGCTGAACAGTATACATTTTGTATGCCACTGATAGGTCCAATCGGAATCCGGTCCTGAACCAAAATCAAATATGCTTGTTCTTGTTACCTAACCAACTTTTCCACCTCATTTTGTCACAACTCGTCCACAACTTTTAGAGATCTCATGTGATCCACAGTTTTTGGCCCCAACTCTCAATGGTGAAGAATCACTTAAAAATTATTGTATCCGGATCCGGATTCAAATCTTCACCAAAATTGAATCGTTTCGTCCTTGTCACACACCCAAACTGTCCACCAAGTTTCGCCCAAATCCATCGATAATCTTTTGAGATATTGTGATATATATCATTATTGGCCATATCTCTCAATGATGAGGAATTACTTTAAAATTCTCATCTCCAGATCGGGATTCGGTTCATCACCAAAATTTAATCGATTTGTCCTTGTCACACACACACAACATGTCCACAAAGTTTCATCCGAATCCGTCCACAACTTTTTGAGATATTGTGCAATGTCACTTTTAGCTCCATCTCTCAATGGTGAAGAATCACTAAAAAATTAAATAGTTCTCATATCTGGATCTGGATTTGGATCTTCACCAAAGTTGAATCGTTTCATCCTTGTCACACACTCAAACTGTCCACCAAGTTATGTGTGAATCCATCCATAACCATTTGAGATATTGTGCTATATATCGTTTTTGGCCATATCTCTCAATGCTGAAGAATCACTGAAAAAATTAAGAAGTTCTCGTAACTGGATCCGGATTTGGATCTTCACCAAAATTGGATAATTTGATCCTTGTCACACTCCCAACCTGTCCACACACTTTCTGTGGAATCCATCCATAATCATTTGAAATTTTGTGCTGTATATCGTTTTTGGCCGTATCTCTCAATGGTGAAGAATCACGGAAGAAAATTCTCATATCCTGATCCGGATCCGGATCTTCACCAAAGTTAATTGTTGCTGTCCTTGGCGGGTCACCTACACACAAAAAAGTTCAGAACGATTGCTTGAAAACTGTGGCCAAAAATAATGTGACAAACAGAGAGACAGATAGACAAACAGACAAACGCAACAGACCAACATACTTGGCAAAAAAATTTTTTCAACAAGTAACAAACAGAGACAAACAAACGGACCCAAATGAAATACCCTCTCCTTCGGCAAGGGTAACTCATGAAATATCGAAAGTGATGTTTCTCGCTTCATGTCTGTCATGATGGTCAAGTGTGTCAGAGCATGTCTGAGTAAGATTCACAAGTGGATGAATTTGGGAGTAATGTTAACGAAAATCCAAACAGTTCATGATGATAAACATAATAATCACGAACTATGAACTCCATAACGCCAAAGTAAATGGGGAAAAGACTGACAGGACGGCATTGGATTGGTTTTGATATCCCTTTTCTGGACAGGTATCATTTTGAGGTTATCCAATCCATCGACCTGGTTCCTTCATCAGTGCTAAACCCTGCTCAGGTATACAAACTTGGATGGCAATAGGTAGAATGCTATCAGACTTTAAATTATTCAAAAATAAGCTCAGCTACTTTTTGGTCAGAAAGGAACAAACTCGGGGGTTCCCCCCCCCCCTCCCCTTAAGGAAAATCTGCACCAAGGAAAAATTAGATAAATTTGCTGAGGTTATATTTTAGGCTTAATGGTGCACTCCTACATAAAAAAGATGAGTAGAAAACAAAGATAATTATCAGTTGTAGTAATTCCTATCAGTGCTGAACTTTCAAAAATCGGGGATAGTTTGTAGACCACATGTTAAAAAGTAACCATTCACATGAAACTCATTCACATGAAACTGAATGCTACTGTCATGGCATAGAGAACAGCAAGATATTTGAACAATTGACCAGTTATAAGGCAAAAAAGTGAAAATTCATGATTTAGCAGAAATCGGACACATCTGTTTTAGAATCTCATTTCCATTCATCCAAAAGGCAGCGGTTAAAACAATGACATTGAAATTGCTTGGCATGACTGGGTTTGCTCAAAAATCATGAAGAGGAACCTGACCAGATCAAGAGTGGCAGCTAATATGGAGGCGTCAGGAACGGTGCCTGGACTGCAGCAATTGAACAAAAACTGCAGACGTTTCATGCCAAGGCGAAGGGCTGCCAAGTTCACCAGAGTGCGACGGCGTTGCCCCTCCTGGGCAAGGTGCTCCTCCAGCATCTGCTCAACTGGTGTACATATTGCAACTTTAATGTCCTGAGAGAATGTCCACTTCAACTACGTTTGCTTCGTGTTAAGATTAAATAAAGTTTCATCCGTTTTTGATCCAAAGTTAATTAAATTACTTGATCAGTTTTCAATTGTTAATTTCATGATTCTCTCAGTGACTTTGCTTTCGTGCTTATGTCATTGACCATTGAAATTAGGGTGACTCACTGTCTTTCTCCTCTGGATGAGCCACCTTTGAGGGATGTCTACGGCTGACTCTCCATTTGCTAAGACGCTTGAAGAAGTTTTCTTCTTCCTCTTGACGTGCCTCCTCCAGTACTCCAACCTCTGACAGTTTTGTGGTGCTTGTAAATTTCACCTAAATACATAAGTAGGAGAATGTAACAAAAAAAGAGAAAATATTTAATGCAGGCATGATAATGGTTTTTGCCCAAAA
>CM068952.1:132191513-132204265 GCA_035128595.1 Eptatretus atami | reverse complement strand
AAAGAGAGAGATTCTGCCTTTGAGGGGGTCTTTCTTTGCTTTTATTTGTGTGAATGTTGTGGCGCATGTCCCGCAAGTAGAACTGTGTAAGTGCTTGTAAATAATAATCATAGACGGTTGTAGTGCTTTTACCTTGCTCGTGTCTTGTCCCCTTCCCCCATTCATTGCATCCCTGGTTTACGTGTTGCATTATAAATAAATGTCCTTTTGTGAATGTTAACCCGTTCGTCGTGTCCTTTTTCCCCAATTGAATTGCTTTCTTGCTCTCGGAATAATAGCGAGCTTTTTAATAGCCAATAAAAGAATTGGGTCCAGCGAGGTCTCCGCGATAATACACGCTCGTTATCCCCAGAACGGAAACGAACCGCTTAAGCGGTTCGTGTCCAAGCAGACCTCGCTGAGGTACAGTCTTCGGTAGTCTGCCCACGCGAATACTGGTATATCAATAATTCGGCGATTGACCTGTCACGCACGGGTAGAGTGTTGACTAGGCCGTGGTGTGCGTTTGGAGCACACCCTGACTGGTTTCCGGCGTTGTTCCGGAAGGTCGCACTGAATTGTCCGTCCGGTGGGCGAGACGGCCGCCATTGGCTAAAGCGGCTTGTTCGCACCGCTGGGCGGGCGGAAGATTCGTAACAATATATATATATATATATAATATATATATATATATATAATATTTTATTATATATACTGAAACGCAAAAAGAAACTTACCACCTTTAAAACCTTCAAATATCAACAATAACACTGCGTGTAGTAAATGTGTGAACTTATTTGTGGACAACAGTGTCCTCACTGTTAGACAAAACGGTCACGGATGGTCACTTGAACCTTCAATGGTCACTTCATAGCACAGCTGTTGAACAGCCGTTTTGACTGTCAGTGATTAGCCAAGGGTACGGGATGATTTTAATGAGCTGCACGTGATGTCTTGATATGGCTTTTAAAAAGGCCAGTGCAAAATGGGCATTTCAATCAACCTGCCACGATTGTCAAGGGATCAACGGCAGTGTGCCTTGGGCATACTGCAAAGGCGGATCGAGCTACCGTGAGGTGGCACGTCACTTGGCTGTTCACACCAGACGATATCGGCCCTGGTGGACAGAGACACCCTCCACAACTCTGCAGATGACAGACCTCGATCAGGGAGGCCAAGAGTCACCACTGCAAGGCAGGACAGGCAGATGGTCCTAAGTCAGATGGCTTCAGACATTGAGGACTGAGTGGACAGAATCCAGCAGCAATCCATCAAAAGACTGGTAGGCAGTATGCGCCGACGATGCACTGCCTGTATCCAAACAATGGTGGCCACACACGCTATTGAAAGGGGACTGACATTGCACCCTGTGCTGTTCTGTACTGTAGAACAAACTTATGAGATGGTGTATCTTGGTCAAAAACTTGACATGTCATCAATAAATGCCAATGTTTCAATTAGCAATTTGTTTGTTTGTTATTTTGAACCTGTTAAAAATTTTTTACATTTCAAACAAGTGGTAAGTTTCTTTTGCGTTTCAGTATATATATATATATATATATATATATATATATATATATATATTATATATATATATATATATAATATATATGTATATATAATATATATATATATATAATATATATATATATATCATATACATATATACATATACATATATATACATATATATATATATACATATATCTATATATATATACATATATATGTAATAAAATTAAAGTACAATAAATATAGATTATGGATATATACATATACTTACTATAATATATAATAATATATATTATATATATATATTTATATACATATTTATTGTACTTTAATTTTATTTATTATTTTTATTATATAGTTGTTTTGGTTTATTTATCCAATGTCTATATTTTGCTTCTTATACGTTTCCCTGTTATTTCGCTTTTCTCCCAGTCCCAGTCCTCTTGACTTTTAACTCCTGAACCCAGCCCCTCCCTGCTCCCTGACCCCTAACCCCACTCTGAGGCACATGACTTTGACTCATCATTCCCACGGTGTATATACCCTGTGACCTATCCCGACTCCCTCTTTTGCTCTGATGAAGGGTTAATGCCCAAAACATAAGCTTCTCGTTGCTTCCCACAGGTTAGCACAGTCAGTCCACATCCTGTTGATTTCATCCATTCGGAAAAAAAAAAAGTTTTTGGCAGCAGTCATCGGAGGATCATGGCTGAAGCATAGAAAACAACAGATATATAAATAATTCAAAAGAATAATGTGAAATATTTTAATTCTATCGTCATATTAATCAGTCTAGGTGCATGTCAAAAAGTCAAAATTATACCATTCACTACAAGTTCTCATCTCCACTAATGATATGTACCTTTGGAAGAAAGGAAGAAGGCAAATAATGGGGGCTATTGTTATACACACAATCTTGCACAGTATGAATTATGACAAGACAAAGCCTTCATACTACTCCTTTGTGACTCAGTATAACTCAGCATCCCTTGGTGGTGTATGGGCAGATCTCAGTCCCACCTTTGCACTTTGTCTGATGAAAGATAGCCGATCGATAGAGGCTACATCAAGTAGGTCCTCCCGTGGATCTGATATTCCAGAAAGAGATCCACGCTTTAACCAGTTCCCTAAAAAACACAATTTTTTTTTACAAAAACCTCCTGCTCCAGAATCAAAATCATACACAGTCAGAACGATCCAGGTTTGCATGCTTTTAGCTGATGCCTTGATGATAAGATGACGAAAATAATACAACGTGCAAAATACTCCGAATAATTAAATAATTAATTCAGACAATAATGTTTGTTAATGAATTCACACAAAAATTAATTGTACCAAGGGGAAGTTTTAGCTTGCGACGAAGGGTGGCGCGTCGAGAGCGGCCACGCGATCGCCGGTCTGTGGTAGTTCCAGAATGAGCTGTCGTACATTCTGATGTGTCCTGCTCTGACTGGCTGCTCGATTCACTGTTGGCACTCTGGGATTTGAATACTTTTCTCCAGAACTCCTTTCTGCCAAAAATGCCTCCGTGAATCTCCTCACTGCATCATTGCAGGAATGAGATGTGAAAATGGTGAGGGAAATATTGGGCCATTCAATCAAGAATCAGTACTAAGCAGTAAGTTACCAGACACTGACAAATCACCTAAAATGTGAACAACTCTCCTGAATCCTATAATTATATAGTCACACACCCTTGTACTTACAGATCTGGGGAGTGCTGCTGTGTGTTAAAAACAAAACCATGGCTTTCATACTGAACCCCAGGAATCCTTCCTGAAGGACCACCAGCCCTAGGAGATTGAAGATGCAAGATAAACTCGAGGCTTCACAGGTGAGGGATTACTAAGTTTTCTTAAGCCAAAAGGCCTTAAACTTTGATTACATTAAATGCTGAATGGTGTTTCCAGTTCATTATCTGAAAGGACAGTCATAACGTAGATTACATCTTAAACTTTCTCATTCCCCTATTGCTCATCAGGTAATAAATCATATTTAAAGAAACAAAATGATGTCTTGATTAACATCATTTTTTTTTCATTTCCACGAGACCCACTGCAATGGTATAGTGGGCGTACCAAGCTATCATATGAGGATAGTTTTATGAGGTGTTGTAGTTAATGTTGTAAGTTTGTAATCTCGGCCAAGGAATATATGAAAGAGAAAGTGAAAAGGGCAATCACATAGCTCACCCCCTGTTGATGCCAGCCCTGTGATCTGGGCCTGGGTCAGACTTTTTGCCTGGCATGACACAGTTGGTGCTGTCAAGCAAGCCACTCAGCGCCACCCGTCGGAAGATGTTTCCATGGGTCTCTTTGATGAATTGTATGCACTGTCTGATATCACAAAATAATCCCTATGCACAAGGCCAGAAACAGAAAATGAGTGTGTATGACAGTAAATTTGGCTTTGGTGTATTCAAATGCACAAAAATGGCAGAAAAAGTACCGGTATCTCATGCCTTAGCCACATTCACATTCCAACATATCTTCTAATTGCAGGTAGTGATAATTTTGCAGATCTCCCCAAGCAGGAGATAATTATGAAGCTAACCCCATGCACACATGAACTTCTCTATGTTGATGATTCATCCTTAGTTGCACACTCTCGACAATATGTTCAATAAATTACTGATAGGTGTGCAATGGCAATCAAGTAATTTCATCAAACAATCAACACAAACAAGACCCAGGTACTTTACCAACCTCCCCCACTTGCACAAAACAGAGACCCTCAGCTATTATCGGCCTCAATGGTACAGCACCAAACCCAGTGAAAAGGTTCACCCACCTTGGCAGCACGGTTGAAAATGACAACACACTTGGCGCTGAACTCACGAACCACAAACAAACCACAGCTGTTGCCTTTGATCGCCTTCACAGTTGAGTATAGTCCCAAAGAGATATCAGCCGTTAAAACTAAGTGTAAAGTCTACAAAGCACCAGTCCTCACATCACTCTTCTACTCCATTGAGACGTACACACAACATAGGTGGCACATGAAGAAGCTTGCACCAGTTCAGAAATGATGTTGGCACATCCTCTGGATCTCCTGGCAAGATAATATTACCAATGTCGATGTCCTTCAGAGTGCCTGCATACCAAGCATAGTTGCACTCATCACCTTACAGCTTTGCTGGGCTCGACACACAGTCTGCATGGGTGAAGACAGACGACCAAAGGCAGTTTTCTATGGAGAACTTTCATTGGCTCTAGAGCAAGAGGTGGTCAGCAGCTGCGGTACGAAGGTGTTGTCAAAAGGCATCTGGTGGCAGATGGTATTGTGGTCAACATTTGGGAAGAAGCAGCACTGGGCCATGAACAGTGGTGTAACCTGGTCAGTTGTGGAGCATTACCTTCTGAGGAAATCCGCACTCACAAGGAACAAGTGAGCCAGCAAAGGTGCCATGAAGCTTCTGACAACCCTGCCCCCAGCTACCATCAGATGTGCACACCGTGGGAGTCACTTCCAGACCATCAATGGCCTTTGGTCTCGCCGAAATGCTTTCCAAATATGTTGAACCTTTCTTTTCTTTTCCTGACGTTATCATCGAAAATGATGCACAGCCAGTTCAGTCCAACAACCCCAATTATTCAAACCTTTGTAATGGGACAGCTGGAGAAAGTTTTTGGCTCAAGTCTTTCTAGAACCAGCTGGCTATGCCTGACATTCAACTGTAGGTTATTTTGGCAGGATTTTTTTATTTGTTCATGGTGCCAGTGATAACTCGTCTACTCTGTGTGAAAGATTCAGTGGGATGTTTAAAGTTCACCAGTTTGTTTGTTTTTTTTTGCTTGTTTTTTCTTTTTCTTTACAGGAGCGAGGCTCATAGAAGAGTAAGACAGAACTTACAATGAGACAAACATAAAGGGAACTAGTGAACAGGAAAAGAGGAGAGGACAGAGAGGAGGAAACACTGAAATGCTAGCATATAGGAAAGGCAGTTTAATATCCATTTGAAGCATGGTACACTTTGTGATGAAACTCTATGTGGACAGAGCACCAATCTGACAGCTTAGAGTCAGGTTGTGCATTGAACCCAGACTCTCACTACTTTTACTGTTTCTTCCTCTTCTGTAACCACCCAAATTTTGGCACCTTTTTGTGGGGTCAGCTGGCAATAATTTTGGCCCAAGCCCTTCACAAACTGGCCAGCTAGGCAGGATGCGCGACGGAAGGTGGTAGGAATTTGAAATTTGTTCAGGATCTCTCAGGTAATATCTCAGCTACTCGTCACAAAAGACACCATAGGATCATTAACATTCACCAAATTCTATCAGACCAGACTCCCGGCAGAGCATCCATCCGAGGGACGACTCACTTTGTGATGCAAAATCCTGTAATGCTGTCTACAAAGTATGAATCCGACAGTTTAGTGGGTCGAGAATCAGGCCCAGACTAAGTAACTGAAAGCTAGGTGTGCTACGTGTGCACCATCCTGTCAAACTGGCTCGTGACAATGCCAATTACCCCATCACACTGATGCAAAGAAATTACATACCATGGGTGTTTGCATCCTCATGATGTATAGCCAGTTTATTTTTAACTCACGGAAGTAACCGGCGTTGCATGGGGAAAGTCAATGAAATATTCTAGTAATTAAATTTGTGTCCCTGACAAAGAAATCACAACAACCTCAACATACGATCTTCACAAGACGTATTACTCGATCACTCCAGGGAAAAAAAAATACAGGCAGTGTATCAGCACAAGACCCGATTGAGGCCTCAAGGCCAATTATCTGGTTTCATCTGGGGTCAAAGTTTTTTTTTATCCAAACATCACCCTCATATCAACCTTCCGCTGGATGAAAAAGTTTGATTGCACGCATTCCTGCATGGGTCTGAATGCATAAATGAACAAATAAACAAACAAACAAACAAACAAACTTTCTTCTTTACATATTAGACAGCAGAGGACCCAACCACGATCGAGGTGCGTCGTATTTACGTGTTACTTTTTTATTTTGGATATATACAATGTCAAGGCTCATGTAAGAGCGAACACACAGAACGTATAACAAGGGGAGCAGGAGACAAGAGGGGCGGGAGAGGGAAGAACACAACAGTGGGGAATAGACACATGAGGAGATCTGGGAAAGGGAGAGGGATGGGGTGGGGTACACGGGGTAAACAAGATGGACACGACAGAGACTTTCAGGAAGGAAAGCAGGGAATACGAAGGAGGTGGGCGTGGGGTGGATTAACGGGGGTAGAAAAGATCGAGGATTTGGATGGGGGACGATAAGAGGTGGTGGTGAACAGCTGTTTTGAAGGCCTGTAGGGAAGAATGGGACTGAACAGAGTGTGGGAGTTTATCCCAAAAGGTGGGGAAAAAGAGGAATGAAAGAGTGAAGGTGAGCAGTGATTTGTGATTAGGGCTTTTCAGATGGTCCTTTTGGAGAGACCTCATGAGAGTGTGAGTTTTGTCAGCATTGAAAGACATGTTCCACGTGTTGGAGCAGCTTGTGATTTTATACAGATCTGCAAAGAGTGAAGAGGCTGCTGCTTGCCAATCTGAGGGATGACAGATGATATGGCAGAGGGTGGAGTCATCAGCAAAGGGATAAAAGAGGATTTTCCAGAGAATCGGAGAGTTCATTGATGAAAATGAGAAAAATCAATGGACATAAAACACTGCCTTCAGGAACTCCTGCCTGGACAGGAAGAGGGGATGAGAGAATTCTATGACAGGCCACACGTTGACTGTGACAGGAGAGGAAGTCTGTGAATCAAGAGTGGAGATGGCCTTGGATACCATAAGAAGAGAGTTTGGTGAGCAGGGCACGGTGCAAGACCGTATCGAAAGCACGCGATATGTCGAGAGAGATGGCTATGAATTCATGTCCGGCATTGAGGAACACCACACATTGTTTGAAAAGCAGGAGCAGCAAGTCCTGCTTGAAAAGCAGGAATTTGAAAAGCAGGAGCACAGAGTGACCTGGTCTGAATCCAAATTGATGATCGGAAACCAAGTCATTGGAGAAGAGGAAGGAATTCATGTCTGAAGCGATGATGGATTCCATAACCTTGCTGATTGGGAGAAGGCTGATTGGTCTGTAGTTGCAGGGATGTGTTTGCACCTTTTTATGCAGAGCGGTAATGTTTGCTGATTTCCAATCAGATGGCAGTTGACCTTGAGCAAATGAGAGGGTGAATAGAACTGAGAGAGGGTGAGCAAGAGCAGAAGAGCAGGTTTTTAGGACACGTGGGCTGATGCCGTCTGGACCGGTTGCAGAATCAGAGTCGAGGTTTGACAGCAAACTCTCCACCTTGTCAGGAGAAAAGGACACAGAGTCCAGGAACAGCTGGGTGTGACTGGGTACGGTGGGTACAGAAAGCGATGGGTTTGGGACACAAGATTTCGAAGCAAACACCAAGTTTAGGCATTCAGCCTTTTCACGTGCAGTTTCAGCTGTGTGGCCATTTGAGGTAAGGGATGGGATGGAGGGGGAACATACACCAGAAACAGACTTAATTAGATGTCACTAGGATTTAGAGGATGGAGACAGGTTTGAGAGTTCAGACTTGATATTGGAAAGATGTTGTTTCCTGGCTCTTTTGGGTGAAGACAAACACTTGTTCTGACCTTTGTGGAAGGAACTGAGAATTCCTTCAGTTGGATATATCTTCCGTAAGATGAAGGCAAGTTGTTTCAGGACAAGTGCCTTGCCACAAGCTTCAGTGCACCATGGGTGGGAGGAAGGGTAGGACAACTGAAGACGACATGAGATAAATCTGTGTATGAGAGAGAGCAAGTATCTTTGAAATAATTCCCAGGATGAATTGATGTCGGAAGAAATAGAGATGGGAGACCAGTGGAGAAGTTTGATGGCTGCTTGAAGACCTTGCCAGTCGGCCTGAATGAAATGCCAGACTCGTCGGCACTGAGGTGGTTCTCTAATAACAGCCAGAGAGATGTCTCCTTTGACAAGCACATGGGCAGATGAACCGATTGGATCGGAGGAAGAACAGCAGACGTTTTCAGGGAAATTGGTCAAAATCAGATCCAGAGGAGATGGAGTACCATTGGTTGAGATCCTGGTCGGAAAGTTGACAGACTGTGTCAGTCCCAATGAGTCACAGAAGTCTTTAATTTGCTGAAGAGCCATGGTAGGTGAGGGAGGTACCCACACCCAGCCAACTGGCATGATGACAATTGAAGTCACCACATATGAGGAAGAGAGAGTTGGGATGAGAGGATAGAAGTTGGTCCATGTTTTTGGCAAGCAAGGTGTAAATGGAGTCATCACTGTTTGGTGGACAGTACAACACATATATAAACATGAGGTGGGAGTGGAGGGGAAGCCATGGTCAGAGGTATTCCTCTGGGTGTGGGGGAGTGAGGGCAGTGCATGGAGAGTGAGGAATGGAGTTTTTGATGAAGAGAGCAACTCCGCCACCAGGGCGAGGCTCAGGTCTATCATACCGGAGGAGGGAGTAACCAGAGAGTGATACAAGGGAGTCAGAGACATCTTGAAGGAGGAAAGTTTCTGTTAAACAGATTATTAAATGGTTTGTTGGTGGCAACCTGTATGGAAAGATCTGTCAGATTTGAGTGAAGGCCCCGGATGTTTGAGCTCCACACTGTTGAGGAAGACGGAGGGTGAGGAGGCTTTGGGTGCAGGGGAGGGGGAGGGTAGACGAGTGGGGAGGGGGGGGGGAGGAGGAGGTTGGTGAGAATGTTGACAGTGTGTGGGGATAGCAGAAGAGCTCGGGGAGAGGGCCGGATGAGGAGGAAAAAGGCTCGGTGGTGATGGGATGAGGCACAGTGGGGGTAAAAAGAGAGGTGGCAGAGGGAAGTTGAAGATTGGAGGAGGTGGAGGAATGAGATGGAAGAGAGAGGGCAGGGGAAGGAGGCAGCTTTGTGGATGTGAGGGGGGCAACTTGAGAAGGGGAGTGCAGGGGGAGATTGGAGGGAGAAGGGTGAAAGGGGAGACTTGAGAGAGAAGGGTGAGGGTGGAGTTTTTGAGAAAGGTGAGAGGGAAGCTTTGAGTGGGAAGAGTGTGTAGGTTGCTTTGAGAGAGACGGGAGACAATGGGAGCAGGCACGGCCAAGGGGCAGGAGGGTGATGGGAGAGGTGGGAGAGAGGAAGGACGAGACTTGGCAATGGTATGGTGAAGAAGGGAGCAGGCAGGGGGAGGTGCGATATTTGAAGGATTGGGAAGAAGGGGAGGTGTGAGAGGAAAGAAAGAGCATGTTTGAAATGTTGAGGAGCGAGATATCTGTTAGGTTAGAACGGAGCCCATATATGTTAGAACACCACACAGTTTGGGACATCAGAGGAGGAGCTGATACTAAAGCAAAGACAGTGAAGAGCAACGAAGAGCAGAGGTAGGATGAGGGGCAAGATGGGAGGTGCAAGGAGAGGGTATAACAGGTGAGGGTTTCAGAGGAAGTAGATGTAAGGAGGTGGGTTGAATTGGCACTGTAGTTGGAAAAAAGGGAGTATTGATGGAACACGAACATGCATTGCAAACTGGGATTAAAATTTTTTAAAGTCAGACATGTGATTAAAGACATTGCATGAGGGATGCAATTAAGAATTAAGAGAACGCAGAAAGGAAATGCTGTAACAGTGGGACTTTTTATACACGGGATGAAGGAAAGGCTAAATTGAAAAGTCTTTTGAAGAAGAAGAAGAGAAGTGAATTATGACACAACAAAGGGAACCAAATGTGTGAAAGCGGAAATTGAAACATTTTATGACTTTTTTTTTTTGATAAATATTAGGTAAGATAGGTAAAGGAAAGGTTGAAGAAAAAAAACCGTGAAGGTATATGGTGAATTTGGATCGGCTAAAATAGAAGGAAGATGGTAGGTCGGTGAAAGATACGTGAAGGGAAGAGGAAGAGGGGGCAGAGAAATCACGTGGTTACGGGAGGGAAAGGGGAGAAGTAAAAAGAATGAAGATTTTAATTTTTTAATTCTTTTTAAGATTAGGGAAGATTAGGTAAAGGAAATGTTTAAGAAAAAATCATGAAGGTGTTTGATAAATGTGGGTCAGCAAAAGTAGAATGAAGATGGTAGATCAACAGAAGAAGAGCCTGGTGTTGGCTTCGCGAGAGAGATTATAGACTATGATGAAAATGTGCCCGGTTAAGTATACAATTGGGTACATCATTCTGAACAATCAGGGGCTTGAACATGCCGAAAGCTTTGTCTTGAAGTCAAAATGAAGAACAGATAGTTTCATAGACTCGGCCAAGGCGATAAAGAGGCTGTGTAGCATGATATCGTCAATTGTTGGTTGTAGCTGAATGGGTTGGAGTCGAAGTTAGATGTACTTATAGAAGTTCGTTCGGGAGAACGTTATGGGGAGAGAAACGAAATGGCGGTTCGAGCGGGAGACATTTGGGGGAGTTATGAGGTACACGATCTGAATAGAAAAGCGCGGGTGGGGACTTGTGTGGGAGATAAGCGTCTGTCCGGAGCGGGAGTTGTAGATCAGATCCAGCTGATGCGGATGTGCTAGGGGCGGGAGGGACGATTGGTTCACTCGCTAGAAGGACCAAGGCTGCAGGGACGCGTGTGTGCGGAACGTAAGAACAGGGGGGGGGGGACGTGACAGAGATAAGAGGCGCGGGTGTGTGGGCTGCGGGTTGGGCTGAGGGTGCAGTGCGAGTGGGGGAGAAAGCGAGGGGGCGGAGGCGTGGATTGGAGCAAGCCGGCGCGGGGACAGCAATGGTGACAATAGTGTGGACCGGGTGTTAATTGGAGCGCTCGAGAGGCCATGGCCTAAGTAAGTGGTCGGCGCAGGTGGGGGCGGTCACAGGAGGGAATCGGTCGAGGGAGGATCACTGTCTCGGGGAGCTTTGTAGCATGGAGCCATTTGCCGTTGCTGCCGGAGTGAGCAGTGATATAATGGGGAGAAGGGAAGAGTCGAGAAGGAAGCTTAGCGAAGGTGGAAGTGGTCAACCAAGGGCAGGCGGGTTGCAGTAAAAGTGCGATTGTTAGTGGGAAATGAGCATCAGAGTGATGGAGTGGATTAGGAGCGTCGACCTGTTGTTCTTGGGTTTTAATATGCATCTGGAGTCCGATGTTCTTGGTTTGATATACGAGTGGAAGAGGAGCGTGCCTCGGGTTGGTTTTCGTAAAAGAATGAGTCTGCCATGCACAGTGGTTGCCACGATTCTTTGGGCAGTGGAGCATTTCTAGGTAATGGCGCGCGCGAGCTGTTTTGAATTTGAAAGATTCTCTGGATCAGGCGGTCCTGATGGAGGTGAAGGAGAAAACAGTCCTAGTACAATTGTGTGTATATGAAGTGCTTTAATGAATCAGTGGTGCAGACACCGCTTTGTGATATATTTCAAAAAGGAGACTTGCAAGGAACAACTGTTGGGGTAGAGGAGAGCAAAAGGAGACTGTCTGTGTATTGAGCCTCCAGTCAAGGAATTGTTTAAATTCGGGCATCTCTGACACTAGAAACTTTTAAAAACCCCGTTTGCTATGAAATGTTCGCGGTTCCACCAGCGAGGCGTGGCCGAGACTGTCAGCCAAGGCGACCCCACCACTTTGTTCTCTTTCTATTTTCTATATTGTTCTATTATCTCTATTCTATATTCTTCTTCTTCTCTCCAAGCCTTCCTTCTCACTTCCTCTCAAAAACTCCCCCTCACCTTCTCCCTCTATTATTCATTCTCCCCTCACCTTTCTTGCTCGAAGGGAGTTGCGCGGGGCCCGCCGTCTCATTGGGGGGCGGAGAGGGCGCGTCCGTGGCGAGGGCTGGGCGGCTCGGGGGGTCACGGGTCCTCTCGTTGCAAGCGTGCAGGGGGGGGGGGGTGGGTCGCTCAAGGATCCTGCGAAAGCTGCTGCTTGCCGCCGCGCTCGGGGGGCGTCGTCCCGGGCGGGGCAGTGCGTCCCCAGTACAGACAGGAGCTTTTTCTGCACTCCTGATGTGACCGCCTCTCACTACTTATTGCTCGTGCAAGTCCCCCACAGCTCTTTCAACGAGCAGCTCCTTAATCTCTTACCCTGCTCGTCGCTTGCCTAGGTCCTCGCCCCTCGCTCCCCAGCCCGCCCACGCGCCTCTGCACCCAAAGCCTCCTCCCTCCCTCTTCATTAACAGTGTGGACCTCAAATATCCGAGGCCTTCCACAACCTTCAGATCTTTCCAGACAGGTTGCGCCACTGACAAACAGACAGTAAGTGGCCGTACAAGAAACTCCTCACGCCAAGGGACGGTACGTGACTTCGCCAAGGATGGGGGGTGCTCCGCGTGGTGTGAGCTGCCCGTCTGGGGGGGTGGCCGTATGACAGACC
>CM068952.1:132180440-132191488 GCA_035128595.1 Eptatretus atami | reverse complement strand
CGCGATAGGGTGGTGGCTTGGGGTCCACTGGTCTGAGTTTGAGCCCCGTTTGCCACACTGAATTAACACCAGGTGGGTTGACTCAGCCTGTCATCCTTCTGAGTCAGTGAAATGAGCACCATTATACTGGTAATAGGGCACTGCATCAGCAGCATAGCCGCATCCCTAACCAATGATGCAACCAGCAGCCAAAAAAGCAGCAACACGATGGGAACAGAAGGAGGAGGAAGAAGAGTCAGGACAGGAAGTCACGTGGTTACGTTGGGTATAAGTGAAGAGGGAAGAGGTTTTTTTTTTTGGATTTTTTATGTTTTAAGACATGAAACGGAGGGTATCGTTGGGAGGAATATAAGGAGGGTGGAAGGAAAAGTGGCAAAAATAATAACATGGTCATCAGGAAGAAAATACAACAAACACGATTAGCACACAAATTCCAAATTCACCATTCACCTCAAGATTTTTTCTCACAACACTCCCATGATCTAATCTGATGAAAACTCTCTCAAACAATAATAATAATAATAATTAATATAATAAAAACGATCTCTTATAATGCTTCATCTTCCTCTTTCACACGTGTGGTACTCTTTACTGTATCAGAATGCACTACTATTCTGCTATTTAAACAGACTGCTCTCAATTCGACCTTCCTTCATACCTTGCCGAAACAATCCAACTGTTACAGCGTTTCTTCTCTCCATTCTCTGAATTCGCCTTTATTGCATCCCTCAAGAAATGTGTTTAATCGCATAACTGACCTAAAACTTTTAAAAAACCCCCGTTTGCTATGAATGTTTCCATCAACCATTCTTTGTTCCAATTTCAGTGCCAACTCACCCCTCTCACCCCTCCCTCTCAAGCAACCATCACACTCTTCTCCCTCCAAGCCTCCCTCTCACCTTTCTCAAAAACTCCCCCTCACCTTTCTCCCCAACTCTCCCCACTCCACCTTCTCCCACCATTCACCCCTCACTCACCCTTCTCCCACCATTCACCCCCTCACTCACCCTTCTCAAAGTTTCCCCCCCCCCTCTCATCCACAAAAGCTGCCTCCTTCCCGTGCCTCCTCACCTCCATCTCATCACTCCACCTCCTCAAATCCTCAACTGCCTTCTGCCCCCTCTCTTGCCCCCCCTCTCCCCCAGCACCATAGAGCCTTTTCTCCTCCTCATCCGGCCCCCTCCCCGAGCTATTCTGAAAATCCTCCATACTCTTTCAACAACCCTCCTAACCTCCCCCCCTCCCTTGTCCTACCCTCCCCCTCTCCTCACACCCCCTGCACCCAAAGCCTCTTCCCCTCCTCTTCATTAACAGTGTGGACCTCAAATATCCAGGGCCTTCGCTCAAACCTTTCAGATCTTTCCAGACAGGTTCCACTGACAAACCAGACATAATCTACCTAACAGAAACTTTCCTCCTCAAGACGTGTCTGACTCCAAGTATCTCTCCCTGGTTACTCCCTCCTCCGGTTTGACGACCTGAGCCTCGTCCTGGTGGAGGAGTTGCTCTCTTCATTAAAGACTCTATTCCTCACTCTCCATGCACTGCCGTCACTCCCCACACCCCAGGAATGCCTCTGGTTATGGCTTCTCCTCCACTCCCACCTCATGTTTATATGTGTACTGTACCGTCCACCTAACAGTGACGACTCCATCTTCACCTCACTTTCCGAAACCATGGCCAACTTCTATCTTCTATCCAAACTCTCTCTTTCTCATATGTGGTGACTTCAATTGTCATCGTGCCAGTTGGCTCGGTGTGGGTACCTCTCTCACCTGTCATGGCACTTCAGCAAAAGCTTTCTGCGACTCATTGGGACTGACTCAATCGGTCAATTTCCCGACCCGGATCTCAACCAATTTAACTCCATCTCTCTGGATCTGATTTTGACAAATTTCCCTGAAAATATGTGCTGCTCTTCCCTCGATCCAATCGGTTCTTCTGACCACATCCTTGTCAAGGTGGACATCTCTCTGGCTATTATCAGAGAACCACCTCACCGCCGTCGAGTCTGGCATTTCACTCAGGCCGACTGGCAGGATCTCCAAGCAGCCATCAAACTTATAGACTGGTCTCCTATCGCTACTTTCTCCAACATCAACTCATCCTGGGAATTCTTTCAAAGAACTTGCTCTTCCTCATGCACAGATTTATCCCTCTTGTCTTCAGTTGTCCTACCCTCCTCCCGACCATGGTTCACTGAAGCTTGTGCGAGGCAGTTGTCCTGAAACAACTTGCCTTTGCCTCATGGAAAGCAAACCAACTGAGGCAATCTCAGTTCCTTCCATAAACCTCGGAACAAGTGTGTATCTACCCTCAGGAGAGCCAGAAAACAACATCTCTCTAATCTCAAGTCTGAACTCTCAAACCCTCTCCCTCCTCAAATCCTGTGCATCTAATAAAATCTGTTTCTGGTGGTGTTCCCGCTCCATCCCCTCCCTCACCTCAAATGGCCGCACTGCTGATACTGCACGTGAAAGGCTGAATGCCTAAACTCGGTGTTTGCATCGAAATCTTGTGTCCAAAACCCATCGCTTTCTCTACCCCCTACCCAGTCGCACCCAACTGTCCCTGGACTCTGTGTCCTTTTCTCCTGACAAGGTGGAGAGCTTGCTGTCAAACCTCGACTCAGATTCTGCAACCGGTCCAGACGGCATAAGCCCACGTGTCCTAAAAAACCTGCTCTTCTGCTCTTGCTCACCCTCTCTCTGTTCTATTCACCCTCTCATTTGCTCAAGGTCATCTGCCATCTGCTTGGAAATCAGCAAACATTACTGCCCTGCATAAAAAGGTGCAAAAACAGATCCATGCAACTACAGACCAATCAGCCTTCTCCCAATCATCAACAAGGTTATGGAATCCATCATCGCTTCAGACATTAAATCCTTCCTCTTATCCAATGGCTTGATTTCCGATCATCAATTTGGTTTCAGACCAGGTCACTCGACCCTGGATATGCTACTTCTGCTCACCCAACAATGGATGGAGGTCCTCAATGCCGGACATGAAATCCGAGCCATATCCCTGGACATATCGCGTGCTTTTGACACGGTCTGGCACCCTGCCCTGCTCACCAAACCTCTTCCTATGGTATCCAAGGCCATCTCCACTCATGGCTCATGACTTCCTCTCCTGTCGCAGTCAAGGTGTGGCCTAAATAGAGTTCTTTCATCCCTCTTCCTGTCCAGGCTGGAGTTCCTCAAGGTAGCGTTCTGGGCCCTGATCTTTTTCTGGTTTTCATCAATGATCTCTCCAACACTCTGGAAAATCCTCTTTATCTCTTTGCTGATGCGTCCACCCTCTGCCGTTCCATCTGTCATCCTCAGAACGGCATACAGCAGCTTCTTCGCTCACTGCACATCTGGAAAAATCACAAACTGTCCAACACGTGGAACATGTCTTTCAATCCATACAAATGTCACACTCTCACTATGTCCCTCCGAAAGGACCGTTTGGAAAACATCCCCAACCACTTTCTCAACAATCCTCTGGAAGAAGTCCTTCTTTTCAAGCTTCTGGGTCTCACTATCTGCCATGATCTTTCCTGGGAAAGCCACATTTCAAACCTCGCCTCCAAAGCCAGTCGCCGATCGGAATCCTCCATCGTGCAAAGTCCTTCTCGGCTCACCTGAGCTCTTGACCACTTACAAAGCTTTCGTCCGCAGCCTGATGGAGTACTGCTCTACTCTCTTGCTGGTGCTCCTGTCTCCCACCTTTCTCGGCTTCACGATGTGGAAACCAAGGCATTTCGGATCATTGGCATCTCCTGCGATGAGGCTGAGTCTTTGGGCCTCTCACTCTCTCACCGCAGCAGGTCGGTGGTCTTTCTGTCTTCTACCGTCTCCTCTCCGGTCTCGCCCCACCCCTCCCCCTGCTTCTCTCTGCGATTTGTCCCCACCACATTTCCGCAGGGTGCTCAAGGTCCGCCAACAACCCCCTTCTGGTAAAACTACCAAAATCACGAATCACTGCTCACCTTCACTGTGTCATTCCTCTTTTATCCCGCCTTTGGAATGAACTCCCTCACTCTATTCAATCCCATTCTTCCCTCCAGGCCTTCAAAACAGCTGTTCACCACCACCTCTTTATCACCCCCCATCCAAATCCTCGATCTTTTCTACCCCGTAATCCACCCAAGCCCACCTCCTTCAAATTCCCTGCTTTCTTCCTGAAAGTCCTGTAATGTCCGTTTGTATTCCCCATGTTCCCCACTGTTTTTGTCCTTCCCACTCTGCCCCTCTTGTCTCATGCCCCCCTTGCTGTGCGTTGTGTGTTAGTCTTCATATGAGCCTTGACAAGGTATACAAAAAAAAAAAATGGAAGAAGGGTAGGCCTCAAAGAAACCCGACATGAAAAGATGACGAAAACTCAACAATGAGCATAAGTTTTAACACAAGACTGAACTAGGAACACACAGTAAAATTAGATGACAAAATAATAGTAAAAACGTGACAAAAACGACCAGAAAACTTATCTTTGAGAAAATAGGCGAGAACCTGAAGAGGAACCACACGTTGCTCAAGAACGGAGCCGGAATTTTATTTTTTACTTGCTGAAAAAGTATTGTCGGTATTTTGCAAGAAGACTCGATGTTTTTGTGGCGTGTGCTTAAAAGGTTATATATGGTCTGAAGGGTATGTTCCAATAGTAGATAGTGTCTCAAGGGTCGAAAGGGTCAAATCTCTTAAACATGAAAAAAGGGTCTAAAAATGTCAAAGTGGTCTGAAGCACCAAATGGTCAAGGGTCCAAGCTGTCTAATCTGTCTGAAGGGTGTAAGGGGTCAAAATAGTGTTAAGTGTAAGGGGTCTAAAAGGACTTCGGGGGGGGGGGTGTAAGGGTCTAACTGTTCTGGGGTCTAAAGGATATAAAAGGTCGAAAGGGTGAAGAGATCTAAGGTGTTGAAAGGATCTTAAAGGTAAAAAGGGGTCTTTGAGGTCTTAAAGGGTTTGAAAGATCTTGAGGGTCTTATGGTCTTTGGGTTTTTGAGGTCTTAAAGGGTCTAAATGGTCTTTGAGGTCTTAAAGGGTCTTGGTGGTCTTTGTGGACTAAAGGTCTTATGAGTCTTCAGGGTCTTAGAGGTTTTTGGGTCTTAAAGGGTCTAAAGTATTTTAGTGGTTGAAGGGGACTTAAGGGTCTTTCGTGGTCTTAGCGTTCTTTAAGGTCTTAGTGGGTCTTAAAGGGTTTGCAGGGTCTTCTGGGTCTTTAGGTCTTAAATGTTTTAGGGGTCTTTAAAGTCTTAGTTGGGGTCTTTGGAGTTTTCAGGCTCTTTGGTGTCTGAAAAGTCTTCGGTTCTTAAAAGTATTAAGGGTCCTAAAGGGTCTTTGGGTATTAAAGGGTCTTAGGGGTCTTAAGGATCTTAAGGGTCTTCAGGTCTTATAGGGGTCTTTAGAGTTTGAAGCTCTTCAGGGTCTTAGTGGTCTTTAGGGTCTTCAAAGGTCTAATGGGTCTCAACAGTCTAAAGCCCTGTTCTTCATTGCACAGCCCATGGGCCACTGGTGGCCCCTGACGTGTGGCTGATAACACACAAATGTGAAAACGCCCCATCATAATCCGCCATAAATGATATCAAATTGACCCAATGGTTTCAAGTGAGTGTTACAACACAAAGCTTAAAAGCAACGTAACTACATCAGGAGATGGTTGCAGTATACAAACAATTATGCTTGCAGCTCAGTTAACCACAACAAAGAAGACTATATGGAGGCTGGCCCAGTAGCAGCTACTCTGGAGTCCTGCAGGTGGTGTGGTGGCTCTCACACTGATGTCTTACAGAAAAAGTGCCCCCCCTCCTCTGAAACAATAGTGAAGATCACTGGTCTAAAGGGTCAGAAGGGTCTTCAAAGTCTAAGGGGTCTCAACAGGCTCAAGGGTTGAAAGGTTTAAAAGGTACATTCCAATAGTACGTAATTAACAGATGTACATGTAGTCAGGGTGCAACTGACGTTCAAACAGTCAATAATTAATGGGCATACTGTATCGTCACATGGCTTCACAGATGGATGAAATCTTAAGGGTCTTAGGGGTCTTAAGGTCTCCGGGGTCTTTGAAGGCTGAGGTGGTGGATGAAATACTTGGTCTGTGTGCTAACAGACAGACAGACAGATAGATGACAAATTTTTATTTGTTAGCTATCATCTTGAATACAGCAGACTATCTATATTCCTGCTTGGAAACACATGGATTGCAGTTTAACTAGGATTTAATGCCACCAGCAATACAAGAAAGAACACAGTCAAGTGAGCTGAGTCCCGGCTGTTTATCCTTCATTTTCTTTGCAGCTTGCATTAAATTGTTGACCGATCTTCCTTGCTACTAAACCCCCAAAAACTAGTAACAGAGATATTGATATGCTCCAGCAAGATTAAAGTACAACCACTACATAAACGAGTGAAAGTAGAATGAGATGGGTGTAGAAAGAAACCATCAAAGTTTAGCAGCAACAGCAACAAAATTAAAGAAGAGAAGGGACCAAAGAAGTTCTCAGAAGCATTATCAATAGCACACTCAATTCCACAATTAATCAATTATCAAAAGTACTTAACTCAAGCATCACTCCTAATACACACCAAGTTGTCAGAGCTGTGAAGCTCGTGGGTAGCAGAGGCACAGCGGGTAATGAGTTGCTTGAATGTGCAGCCCACCACAATTGACTCCATGCAGTGCATTGGCCGCTCCTCACCACTCACAAAATCGTTTCCAAATCCAGCTTTGCCTGTCCCATGCAGGTGACAAACCGTGAAAAGTATAATGAAGGAATGCCTGGATCTGTCAAAAGTATTTTCCTTTACCTCTGCTTTCGAATTATCTGTTTAAGTAACGTGCTATAAATTCAAACATAATTCATTGGAGACAATGTGATAGTTCAATGAACCACTGATAACAAAATGAATGCAATAGAAGCTAATATAATGTGCAGTCCAGTCAAAGGATGCCACATGATAACTTGGGGTTCATACAGCTAGTTCACTTTTAAAGAACTATGCAGTCGACCAGCTCTTAAATTACCCTCTAATGTGAAACAATGAGGCAAGATCCGGGATTGTAGAATGAGGCATAACTATAATTATTATAGGGGTTAAAACTGAGCTCAGCCAAAATGCTCCAGCTGAAACACTTATACATGGTTCAATGGGAAACTGTTCAGGTGAAAAGTATTTTTCATGGATGTATTGTATTGTTGTACAATATGCAATGAAAGAAACTCAAGCATTGGTCTACAAACAAAGTACAATTTGAATACTCAAGCAGAAAAATGTTCAACCCTCAAAAATGTATGGTGCAATTATTTAGCAATCATATAAAGTCAGTCTCGACTCTGTTACTATCCTCAACAGATAAGTTATCACACTCAAATGCTTTTAGCAATACCAAAGAAAGCAGTTCTTCTGGCTAATAGTGCAAAAAAACACAATGCTGCTGAATATGGTAGTGTATAATTGCTGCTTCGCAATTTATACCACACGCAAAGCAAAAGGAGGGACAAGTCAGCCTATGATCGAGGAACAACTGATTTTAATTGAATTTTATATTTTGAACATTGCAGAACACAAATCAGACACGTGCCTGCAGTTTAGCAGCACGTTGGCTCTGGAGTTGGCAAATTGTATAGATTTTTGGCCTGATCACGCATGCGTAGAGAGAGTGAGATAATTATTTTAGTCTGTCCACCTGTCTGGCAGTCAAAAATAATTGAAAATCATTCCAAACAGGGAATTTACTGTTTTTAAGGATGTCATAAAGGACACAAACAACAGGCACGAATATCTAATGTAACGTGGTAAATAAGGTGGTGTAAAAGACGGTGCGTCAACAGCGGAAAACTTCTGAAAAAAGTTTTTTTTTCCTACACAATTTAAAGCCTTTATTTCATTTCAATGATTTTTTTTTCTTTTTAAAAGTGTATTTTTTCAAGGATAATTTTTTTCTATTTTTCAGGATTAAAAAAACTTGAAAAATATTTTTCATAAAAGAGTAATTATGTCTCTTCTATTGGAAATGTAGACAGTGATATGCAAACTGAGCCTCAAGGGTGGTGTATAGAAACGTTAAAAAAATAGTAATAAATACAAGGCACAGGGAGGTGAAATTCGCTGCACATGATGTGTAACACACACACACACACACACACACACACACACACACAGTAAAACGAGTGTTCATTTCATCCATAGGATGTCTAATAAATGAAGAAGATATAAGCACACCTGACGCGAGCCGAGGTTTCAGATTTTTGCACGCTCACAAAGCTGTTCAGTCAAAACAAAATATCCAGAAGATAAAGAAAATAGGATCACACTTGTACATGTAGTGTTTAAAATAACGCTTCTTGATACAAAACATCACATCTTCCAGGCTCTTTAAATATCTTGTTGCCATTTCTTCAACCCATCATTTTTGATGGGCTTTTATACTACGAAATAAATAAAATAAAAAAACAAAAGTTAATCGACCAGGAAGTGCACAAATGAAAGCATTACCAGCATTGGGTGGTTGTACTTACTGTCAGACATGGTTTCCATACAAAATCCCAGCAAGGCATGCAGAAAATCTACGACGTTGTTGAGGGAATCTTTTCGCACGTAGCAACGGAAGGTGTTCTTGAAGCTGAACTTATCCAGCTTGTACAGGCGATCTAAGCAGTCATATGCCTAGTGGAAATTTCCCAAACATTATTCAAATAGGAAGGATGACAGAAAATCAATTTACAGCTCATTCCATACCAACGAAACTAACTTTCCAATCGAGTTATTCATGCAACCATCGAAGGGATTGATAAAAAAAAATTCTCAAATACCTTCATGGGTAAAATTATACTTCAAAGAATGTTATACTGAACTCGAAGTGGTTTGTTCCATCATTAAAATTGATTACTTTCTTGGTGTTTAGTAGTACCTCCTTCAGGTACGAAAGCCATATCAAAATGAAAGCAAAAGCAGTGGAGGTGTCATGTTTTAAGGTGTCTGCTATCACATAAATTCTTAGATACTTCAGTTCTCCATTATCCCTGTAATACAAAAGGAGGGAGAGTAGGTTGAATGTTATCCCACTGTTAGCTTTCCTTGTACTGAGACAGCATCTTCAACGATAACGTTTTTTTCTGAAAAGTCCAAGAGAACAATGGCAGCTTCCAGAATCTAGAGGATGATTCTCCTTGAGTGACTGTATGTGAACAGACCGTTCTTTTGTGACAAAGGTTGTTGAAAAAGTCAATCAAATGCATCGCAAACTGTCTCTAGAATCTCATGTGAAGAGTTCTTGAATGTCATGCAGGATAAACTTTGCATTATGTTATTAAAAGATTCATGTATTATTAATTGAATGATTAAGTCGATTGATATTTAAGGGCAACTTTAGGAGAAAATGTTACTTTCATCCATGCCATAGCTGTAGCAAACAGATGAATAAAGAATGGCAATATTGTTGTTGGGGTGTGATTGGGAAAGGGGGGAGGGGGAGTTATTCTGATAAAAGGTCAGTGATACAAGGAAAAATAATAAATAATGTACATTTGAAATATCAAAGTTATATGGAAGTGATGTAAGGCAGCTAATGTTTTCATTGCCGGAAGCTGAGAGCTACGCCAGCAGCCTCTGAGCTGTCCAGCTAGGGTTTTGAATTCTCCGACCAGCTATAAACTGTCACCTTTTGTGTTTCGCAGGAAGTGCAAGGCATCAATGTGCGTGCAGTCCTACGGATCGATGTTAAACTTGGCATCACGTCTGCTAGTACTATTTGGTGGAAGTTAAAGATTTCATGGTTGGTTATATTTGAGAAGAAGAGGCGAGTTAACACCGGTACCCTGAACAAATTACAAATTCCTTCTCTAACCTACAGAGGGCACTGCTTCAGTGGTACACCTATGCTCCCAGCAATTGATGCAAACCAGCATACATGTGCCTGCACACAAAATGAAGCAAGATTGTACAAAAAGCTGCAATTCAAAAAAAAAATCAACATAGAGGGAAACTGAGCCAAGAAGTGAAATTTGATACGATGTCAATCACATACACTGTATATATTTCTTCAGTGTGAGTTTTGATGAATGAGGTAGTTTCTTCCACCTTTGGTCACAATATCATGCATCCAGCCTTCAACTCAGCCATACATACAGTATATTAAATGTATTCATGCTGTTATCAGTGATCTACCGATGCAAAATGTTTATCTGTAACCTCTGACCACTTATGTGGGCACTGCTTGAACCACCAGATCTCTAAATCCGGTCATGTAAGACAAATGTCTGGTTTGAGAGTCCAGGCACTTAAAAATGGAAAACTTCCAGTTAATTGTATGGGCATTATTGTGGGCAGATTCTTAAATTAAGCTTGGGTTAAAATCTCTCAGGATTCAAAAGTTTGGCTTCATACTTGAGTTGAATGAACACAGTCACACCCCATTTCAAGTGGGGCCATAATTCCAAAAATACTTGGAATTAGAGGTTGAAATATAGTCCATGATCATTTTACACATAAAGGTATTTTGGAAACTTTTTTTCATCCATCTCTGAGATGGATGGTCACCTGAGGAATCTTTTTGAAAAGTTAGTGAGTTGGTGTAGAATGGAAAAGTAAAAACTGGAATGGTAAAGACAACACCTCTCAGTGAGGTGGAAAGCATTACCATGCTGGCAATAGAACATCATCTGTGTTTGTGGGAAGATGTCTAACATTAATGGTGCAAGAAATTGCAAAAACACAACTCCACAAAAGCTGATAACCTGTGCCTTTCAATGAGATGAGCCTCGTCCTGGTGGAGGAGTTGCTCTCTTCATTAAAGACTCTATTCCTCACTCTCCATGCACTGCCGTCACTCCCCCACACCCCCAGGAATGCCTCTGGTTATGGCTTCTCCTCCACTCCCACCTCATGTTTATATGTGTACTGTACCGTCCACCTAACAGTGACGACTCCATCTTCACCTCACTTTCCGAAACCATGGACCAACTTCTATCTTCTCATCCAAACTCTCTCTTTCTCATATGTGGTGACTTCAATTGTCATCGTGCCAGTTGGCTCGGTGTGGGTACCTCTCTCACCTGTCATGGCAC
>CM068952.1:132135062-132147402 GCA_035128595.1 Eptatretus atami | reverse complement strand
TCCTTTTCTTCATCATCCAAGTAGATGTGTTCAAATAAATCCTTTTCTTTAAATAATTCATCAAATTCTTTATTAACATTAATTACGAGTTGTAATTTCTTCTTCACTAATACTTGCATCTCTGCTTTTCATACGTTTGCGTTGAGTTTCTTCATCAACATCAAAACGAATGATAAAATCTTCACTCCGCTCAGATGTTTAATATTTGTCTCATTCCTTCTGGATTAGTTTCTAATATCCCAAGACCACCAGATTTTTAGTTTCCTTAACTCACTCTTACAATGTGAATATTTTGTGTACCAAGAGAAACCTCCTCAAATATTTGACCTTCATTCCTCAATCGCATATGTTCCTCCACTGAAATATAGTGATAATCTTCACTTTACTTCTCCAGGTCTTATTGCTCTAGTTTGTTGTTTGATACAATGCGTATCACGGGTGTGTTTTTAAGTAAATTTACAATATTCTCATTTGTACTACACAAGAACCTTGATTTATGAAAGTTTTTTCCAGAAGCAGATTTACCCACAAGATTTATAATAATAATTGTCATTTATATATGTAAATATTTATAAAACAAAAAATATATCCCTTTAATATCTCATCTTGTTTCACAACAATATATTTATTATTTTTTTCAGTTGTGTGCCTCATGTAATCCCCAAATTCCTTTTTACTACATAATGTAGAACAATTATCTCTCCAAAAATTGTTAATATCTATTGAATTTAATTGAATAAATAAAAGTATTAGCATTGTTTCTGATGGAACGACGAGGAAGTTGAAAGTTACGATTGACTAAGATAAATACAATTACAAGAAAGAATGTCTCCCTCTTGTGTAGTAGCTGTCCATTACCGTTTGTTTCTCTCATTAACACAATCATCAAAGATAACGACGTTCTTTTTGGATTTATCCAAATCTTGGGGAGACGGTATATCATCCGTATTTATCACCAAGAATACAAAGTTATCGGTTTTGATTTCTTTTTACATCTCTGTGTATCACAAAATAGTTGTATTATATCTTCAATAGTTATAATCATTTAGGTTTTTTTGAAGTTTAAATAAACCGATTATATCTTCTTTTTGAAGTCCAGCATTAAAACCTTGTGAGAGTAGTTGATACTCTTGGTTGAAAACTCGACTTTGTGAAAATTAATTAAATTATCATAATCTAAAAAGTTGGGAGTGAGGAGCATCTTTAAAAGTAAGCAGGTTTTTCCACATCCGCTTGAACCAACTATGAGGCATCTTAATGAATTTGGGAGATTTTATGGTTGTTAAATTTTATCTTATTTTCCCAAATGGGTAAAAAATCATTCATTTATATATTTGGAAAACAGGTTATTTTAATTTATTATTGGCTTTTTTAGAAACTCTATTATTTATCCTAAGTTCAGGTTTAATTTCAAGATAATCCATTATTATATTATATGCAATATCTTGTTTGATATTTCCCTGAAAATCACATCCATGAATAATATATAACAACAATCCTTTGAACATTTCTCTAATACGTCCAGTTTTCTTCCTTGTAAGGAAAGGTGTGTTATCACCCTCATACTTTACATTCATTTCTCTAATCAATCTTGTAAAGTAATTCATTTTTTGGTGTAAATCTAAAAGAATTATTTTCCTTTTTTATTTTTTATTATCACTAATTAGAAGATAATCACAGAATATTACATTGTTTATAGGCTTTTGACTCTGTGTTATATCCCCGTCTTTCACACGCAGACAATTCTCAAACTTGTCATATGGAGAATCAGGGAATTCAGAGGCTCAAAATCGAGTAAACTATTCATATTTATTAAAGTAAAAATTTACTTAAACTGAAATTCATCTATACTTTCAGTTTGCATATTGACTCATATTTAATAATATTACCATCGATATCTATATACTTTTTTTCATTACCAGATTCAACTACAAACATTTTTTATATTAAAGGTAATTTTAAAATGATCCTTAACGACTATTGACGAAATGTCATTTCACCTGATATATTAACATCCTTTATTTCATCAGGATTACATCTTTAGGGTTGTTTGAAAAAAATAACAAATTTCTCCTTGCATATTTACAGATGGTCTTTATCTTTTCTTTCTAAAGCTTCATCCATAAGGTTTTGTTTTTTGATACTTTTTCTTGTTTTCATTGCTTTTTCTAGTTTTGAATATATTGCCAGAAGGAGGGAGAAAACTTTTGTTAGAGATACTTTAATTGAATGTTCTACCAGGTATACTAAAAGCCCTTCACTTGAAGGAAATTGAAGAACTCATCATATCCACCATAATGTTTTATTCCAATAGTTGTTATATTTATCTTTGTTCAATTTTACATCCTTGACATATTTCTCAGTATCTTTTACAAATGAAGAGATTGATTGAAACTTGTCTTTTGTGTCTTGAAACATTGTATTTATTAAGTGAAAAAAGTTGGAGGATAAAATGGTTTTTAAGCACGATTCACCTGTAAAATAAATGAAATTTTCATCAAGAAAATTTTAGTTTAAGCACAGATTCACCTGTAAAATAAACGAAATTTTCATCAAGAAAATTTTAGTTTAAGCAGAGATTCACCTATAAATTAAACAAATTTCATCAAGAAATTTTAGTTTAAGCAAATTTTATTATATAAAATAGGTGAATACAAACGTACTGCGATGTTTGTAATCACGAATATAAACATTATAGAAAACACCTCCGAACCAACAAAACACAATTTAATCTATTTCATCAATATCTCCTCTTGAGTTGGAAGAGAAAACATTGTGATATCTGCTCAAAGGATGTTTTTGAAGAGTAGTTTATAACAGAACATCTTGAATCACAAAAACACAAGAAAATGAGTTTAAAGTAAAGGGGAGACTATTATATTTGAAAACACTGATGGGCCATTTAAAGGACATATAAAAATAAGGATTTTTCAATTTGGAGAACCCGGTCCATCATCAATAACTGAAATCAAATTGAAATAGTGAAACCTGATGTGAAAAAGTTATTAAAAAGACATTAAAAGAAATGAAAACTTTAAAGTTTTATATGGGAGTGAAAATGAATATGAAAAGACAAGATGAAGAAACAAACTCCTTATATGAGAACAGATCTTTATTTTATACATCATTTCAAGATTTTTTGAATAGTGGGGTTTATGAAGAACTATCAAGACAAGAGGAGGATGTTGATAATACAGTGGTAGGAAGTGGATTTAACATTTAAAAAATCATCTTTTTAGATTACACATTCTAAAATCAAAACCCTCTGAAAGCTTCTTCTTATATTGGAATTACCAAAAGAAATAAAACTAAAGAAGGCAGTTGTTATATTAAGAAACAATGATAATAAAATGTTTTCTCTTGGTCTGTTCTTGCTCACTTACATCCACCAAAATGTAATTCAGAAGAGTTAAAACAATATATGAAATATGAGAATACCTTGGACATTAAAGATTTTAAATTCCCATGCCACTAACAGATATTCTAAATTTGAGAAAAAGAATAATCTTTCTATTAATGTATACGGATTAACGGATACAAACAAAGTTCAAATATTAATAAATTTTCAAACAACTATAAAAATGAAGAAAAATCACATTGATCTTTTATATTTTTAGTGTTGGAAAGAATTCACATTACACATACATCAATAATTTAATCAAGATTAATCTCTTCTCAGGTATTCAGAACAGCAAACAAAATAATCCTTGTAAGCGATGTCTTAATTCATTTCATACAAAAGAACGATTAGAACAACATCAAAATATTGTAGTTATCATAAATCAGCTGTAATTACAATGCCTAAACCTGGTAAAAAGATTTATTTTGAAGATTATAAAAATCTATCATGCACCCATTTGTGATATACGCTGATTTTTGAATGATATCCTAAAAAGATAAATACTGCTTCTCCTAATCCAAAAGAATCATATACAAATAAATATCAAAAACATATTCCTTGTGGTTTCTGTTATTATATTCAAATCATCTGTGGAGAAAAGTATAATAAACTTGAACATTATCGTGGAAAAAATGCTTCACAAAGAGTTTGTAAAACGATTAGAAAAGGATTGTATAAGACTAACTAAATTAATGAAAGAAACAAATGAACCGATGAAATTAACCAAAGAAGAAAAATTAGAATTTAGAAAGAACAATATCTGTCATATTTGTGAGGAGGAAATTGAGGAGTCTAAAGTTTAGGGATCATGGTCATCTTACTGGTAAATATAGAGGTCCCGCTCATTCCTGTTTTAATCTAATTAAATACCCTCTTTATTCCGTCTTTCTTCACAACAGCGCCAACTATGATACACATTATTTATTAAATGAACTTTCAAAACACCAGGGAATATTTCTGCCATAACAACACAAAATCAAAAGTATATTTCATTTGCAAAAATGATATTCACAAAACCTATAACTCGTATTAGGTTTCTAGATTCTTACAAGTTTATGGGAACACCACTAGCCAACCTAGCATCAAATCTAAGCTCCACAGGCTCTTTTCCAAATCTTAATTCATTCTTTTCCAAAAGAGGAAATTCTAACTAAAGAGGAAATTCAGATTAAAGAGAGAATTCAAAGTAAAGAGGAAATTCTAATTAATGAGGAAATTAATGAAGAAATTCTTACTGAAGATGAAATTCTAATTGTAAAGAAAATTCAAACAATGAATGAAATTCTAACTAAAGAGGAAATTCTGATTAAGATGAAATTCTGATTAAAGAGGAAATTCTAACTAGAGAGGAAATTCAAACAAGGAATGAAATTCAAAAGTAAAGAGAAAAATTTTACAAAGGAAGGGAATTTATCCTTATGATTATATGAATTCATTTATGAGATTTAAAGAAACACAACTTCCTTCAAAAGAAAGTTTCTATAATAACCTTTATGAAGAAGAGATAAGTGATAAGGAATATAAACACGCACAAGAAATTTGAAAATATTTAAGATAAAGAACCTTGGAGAATATCATGATTTTGTATCTAAAAACAGATGTTTTATTGTTAGCTGATGTGTTTTGAAGCTTTTAGATCACTCTGTCATAATAAAAATTTTATGGATTAGATTCCTGCTCACTATTTCACAGCTTCCTGGTTTAGCTTGGAGTGCAATGTTGAAAATGACAAAACAAGATATTGATTTAATCAGTGATGTAGATGTGCTTTTGATAGATTGAGAAGTCTAAGAGAGTGGAATATCACAAGTATGTTCAAAAAGATATGCTTAAAGCAAATAATAAATATCTTCCAAATTATGATAGTGAAAAAGAGTAATTATTTGATGTATTTTGATGCTAATAATTTGTATGGATGGGCAATGTCTCAATCTCTACCTTATGGTAAATTAGAGTGGGTGGAAGAAAAGGATTATGAAAAGGCTTTGATGAATATTGTTATTTCTTCTCAAGAGGAATTGAATGAGGAGAAGAAGGTTATTATTTTGAAGTTGATTTGAGGTACCCGAGTGATCTTCATAATAAGCATAAAGACCTTCCTTTTGCATGTGAGAAAGAAACCCCAAAGAAAGAATGGTTAAGTGATTATCATAAAAGTTTTAATATTAAAGGCAAATCAACAGAAAAGTTATTAACAACATTCTATGATAAAGAGGATATGTTTTGCATCAGAGAAGCTTAAAACAGTTTTTGAGAGAAGGATTGAGAGTAGCTAAAATTCATAGAGTTTTAAAATTTAAACAAAGTCCTTGGATGAAAAAGTATATTAAATTCAATACACATATGAGAGCAAATACAAAAGTAAAATTTGAAGGGATTTCTATAAATTGATGAATAATGCTGTCTTTGGAAAGACAATGGAGAATGTTAGAAACAGGCAAAACATTAGATTTGCAACATCTTGGAAAGAAGCTTCGAGATTGATAAATAAACCAAGTTTTAAGAGAGAAGAGGTTTTTTTTCAGAGAACTTTTCTGCTATTCATATGGAAAAGGAAAGTATTGTAATGGATAAACCAATTTATATTGGAACAGCAGTTCTTGATTATCAAAGATATTGATGTATGATTATTTGTATAATGGCTTAAAGAAAGAGTATGGTGAAAATGTTTCATTGTTGTATATGGACACTGATAGTTTTATCCTAGATATAAAAACTGATGATGTTTATAAAGATATGAAGAAAAATATTGGAGTATATGATACAAGTAATTTTAGTAAGAAGAGCGAGTTATTTTCCAAAAGAATGAAAAGGTTATTGGTAAGTTTAAGGATGAGTTGGGTGGAAAAGTAATGATGAGTTTATTGGATTGAGAGCAAAGCATATGCTTATAAGTATGGTGATCAGGATCAGATTGATAAGAGGTTAAAGGGAATAAAGAAATATGTAATAAAGAAATCAATAACTTTTAGAAATTATTATAATTGTTTGATGAATAAGAAAGAAGAATATAGGAAAATGAATACAATAAGAAGTTATAAACATAACATATATAGTGAAGAAGTAAATAAAAAGCATAGGAGCCTTTGATGATAAGAGATTTATTTTAGATAATGGAATAGATTGTGTTCCATATGGATATTGTATGAAAGAGTGTATAGAATAGATTGTGTTTAACAATGGGAAGATGGGTTAGGGTTTTTTAAGGGCTACCGCCACGTTTTTTCACAATATATAAATGGTTAAACCAAGTATTAATCAAACTAAAGAGTGGAGAAAATCTCAGTCTTGGTATATAAATGGAAACATAATGAATGTGAAAAATATCAAATAAGTCTTATTGAAAAAATAACGAAAACAAAGGTAAATAAAACAAATAAGCGAATCAATTTAAAAACTAGTAAGTTAGAGGATGTAAAGAAAAAAATAAATATCCTTCAATGGACTGAAAACTTCGATGGTTATCAATTGAACAATGGAAAAACAATTTACTATAATCTCAAAATGATATGTGGCTCAGGAGGTGATCAGATGAGATCATTAAGAGAAGTTTATCATTTCGTAATGGCACAAAAGGGTATCTTGAAAAATATAAAGATTCAAATGTTTTGTTTTTAAATATTTTAGATGGGATTATTGTGCAAAGAAAATTAAACTATTGAAGGAATATGAGAATGAACAAATCTTTATAGGTTCAATGAGTGAGCTAAACAATATGCATTGGTTATTTGAAAATGAGTGTCCCTAGGTTAAAAGGGGAGACAAATAAATATACCCTGGGATAAAAGGGGTGTGTATTTTAAGGGAAAAAAAAAGTGAATCGCTGAAAATCCCCCATTCATTTACATGGGGAAAAGTGAGCCAGAATCAGTATATCCACCCTACTCATCTCACCTCAGTGTGGAATAAGAGAACTTTATGGTCGGAGTCGAAATCCTCGCAAAGTTTCTTGAAAAGTCGCGAATTGAGAGCCTGGGATTTCACATGGTTCACAATTTTGATCATGGTTGAGAGAACGTCAGTCAATGGCTTGGGGAGCGCCTTGGCTGCGAGTGCGTGGCGGTGGATCGTACAGTGTAGGCCGCGCACTTCAGGAGCAACTGCCTTCACAAGCGTTTGGAAAGCTGATGTGCACCCCAACATAGCTGAGCACCATCTGTAGTACAGTCTTTCAGATCAACCCATGACAGCCCAACTTGATCAAAGACGGAAGACACCTCTTCGAAAATGTCCTTTGCTTTCGTTGTGGTTTTAAGCGGGCGGAAAAATAGTATTTCATCCTTGAACTTGGCTTTATGCACGTACCGAACGAACGCTAACAGTTGGGCACAATTTGCCACGTCATTTGACTCATCCAATTGCATAGAAAATCCGCATGGAGATGCCTTGATTTCTGCCACCACCTGGTCACGAATATTGGTTGACATTTCTTAAATGCGCCTCTGAACTGTGTTGTTTGACAGCGAAAGAGAATTGAGCTTCTTGGCGATTTGTTCTCCCAGCATGAGACGTACGATATCCTTTGTGGCGGGAAGGATGAGGCTTTCACCGACGGTGTGAGGTTTTTTCTGTTCTGAAATTCGCAGTGCAACTAAGTAGGATGCCTTTACGGCTGCCGTGGACTGCTGTTGAAAACTGCCGCTGCCGTCGAAGCGTGCGTGCTCTTTTCATGGCATTTTCCTTCCGACGAAAAAAATCATGGTCTTGTCGCTTGTGTTTAGGATGAACAGAATCAAAATGGCGCTTCAATAGACTCGGCTTCATAGATTGATTGCCGAGAACTTTTCCACAAATCACACACTGTGGAGCTTCTAATTCACCTGTTTGGATGGAAGTGAAGCCTAACTTGAGATAACTCTCCGAATATTTTCGCATTGACATGATGCTGGTGAATGATAACGGTAACAATAAGCCGCGGCAATAAGCAATGATGACAGTGTGGCTGGAGAGACAAAACGAATAATAAGACTTGTGCACAATGGCCGATAACAAAACAGCTGTCAGTGTACAGCCGCTTTCGATATAATTTAATGATTGTGCACAAGCTGCATGAGAGAGAAGTAAAATAAAAACTGCGTTTAAAAAAAAAAAAGCACGCTGCCGCGTACCACGCCGCGTACCACCGTGAAAGTCCAAATGTACCACCTGTGCTACGCGCACCACACCACAGGTTGGGAACCCCTGTCTTAAATAGTCTTTTATTTAATTCTCTTTTGATAATAAATAAAGAGCAGCCTCCTTTTGTTTGAAGCCTATTTATTCATTTTCAATTATTGCTCAAATATATTTTATACATCCACCATTCTCAGCTCGGATGCTCCCCAGATACTTGAGCTGATTGAATTGTTCCAGTGTTTGGCCAGTTACATTCAGGTTGATCTTTGCAGTGCTATCAACATGTGAGATCTCATTTTAGTTATTGTTTACTGCACAATCATTTAGATTCCAAAAACCAGTCCTGTTCAAGCTCTCCACCAATATCTGCAAACCATATTTTTTTAATGGACAGTTGGATGGATTGCAAAAGCAACAAGGTTTTTGAACTGGTTCAGTAGAAGAGCTTTATTGGAACCAGTCACCAAAGAGAAATAAAATCTGAATCAATTATATCACATAAAGATAGAGGCTTTTCAAAATGGTTCCAGAAAAAAAACTATATTGATGGAAAAAAAGTTTTGTCGGAGTGGAAGGAGGGGGGGGTGAAGAAGAGAATGAGGCGTCGAAGGGAAGGGGGTCCTTTACACAAGTCTTCCAAGAAGTTACAATCTCTTAGATTAATCCTTTGGTTTGGGGATGTGGAAGAAACTTTGTTCAATCGTAGCAAGATTATACTATGTGCTGTTCAAAATACAGTGAAGAAAATTTTGGGAAATAGGTACAGAGTGAAAAGTCAAAAATAGTACAAGACATACTCACCAAGAATTGCTGTTTGCCAAGGAGCCTTTTCCAAGCCTCCAGCAAAAGAAAAGGTGCTACGTGTTGGAGATGTATCACAAGGATCCTCATGGACCAAGAAGGGAACACCAATTCTTCGTTGGCGTTTCTTGCCAAATGGATGTACTGGAATAGATCCTTTTCGTTCATCTTTACGGCTCTTAAACTTGGATGACAAATGAAGATGGAGAGAGGTAACACAAGTAAAACAACAGGTAGGTTGAACCACCCAGCACCATTTTTGCAAAGAAACATTGCATAATATAGTTAACAGTGGTGAAACCGATGCAATTCGATGAGGATTTAATTCTGTTGAAGATTCTGTACTTACCCTTTTGAAGATATTTGCTCCCAACTCAGAAGAAAGGTCAGGCACAGCTTGGCGTCGTAAGCTAGTAAGAGATATGCGTGGACATGCTTCACAATTTAGAAGACTCCCCTCCCCCTGCGGCTGCTCCATAAGGTCCTGCTTAAAATAAGAAAAGTACAAATAAGCATGTTTGTAAATGATGCAAATATATTAGATCCTAATTGCATTAAACAAATTATAAAATCACATCAGCACACACAGCTCTAAACGAGAAATAGGAAGCACAATACCACGGCAATAACATGTTAAACTGATCAAATCGCAAATTCCCAATGTAGATTCTTGCCTTTGATTTTCGTCCATCCGCACCCAAATATGGCATTGCAGCTACAGAGTGACTCCGCGGTCGAGGCCGGGGGGGCAGCAGCCCAGCCTCACCGCGCCCAGCCTTTGCATCTAGGGCTCTTCGAAGACGCTGCAGGCAGTAAGTGAGTGCCCAATATACCCCCTCTTCAGCCCATTGCGGCTGGAAGAGGCAACGCAAAACTGCCACATCAAAGTATGAGGCGGCATTTGCTTTGATGATGGACAGAGGTTTCACATCCTGCTTTCTGTAATAGAAGTAGCGATATGAGGGAAGCATGTTGCCAGAGGAGAATTATGTTTGAACAGTGATGAAACAGGTAAAATAGTTTAAACAACAAAATGTGAAAGTGTAACCCACTAACAATGGACAAACAGGTTTGGTGGGTGGCAGGTTCACATGTAGATTGAGGGACAAGTGAGCAAGCAGATTTGGTGATCAGTATAAAATATTGTGATGGGAAATCATTATGAAAAAAATTATCCCGGGTTGGGGGTGACGGTCATCTCTGAAGCTCTTTCCAACTTTGAAGACACGTGACTCGATAACCAGGAAGAATTTTAAAAAACCGGCCTGACCAAATTTAGATATTGTTCCATATTATGAGAATCCGAAGAAATTTCGAAGATCGGATCACAAACGGCGGAGGAGATAGATTTTGAAAATGGACGATTTCGCAACTTTGGAGTGGCCTTGACCTTGATCTTCAATCGTGTCTAAAGTCATACCGTCGTGCATCACTCATCGACCCCTCCCTACATACCAAGTTTCATCAAGATCGGGCAAATTTTTTTTTAACCGTATCACATCGACGATTTGTCCAACTTTGAAAGACACTGTGACTCGATAAACCAGGAAGGATGTCAAAAAACCAGCCCGACCAAATTTAGATATTGTTCCATATTATCAGAATCCGAAGGAATTTCGAAGATCGGATCATAAAACAGCGGAGGAGATAGATTTTAAAAATGGACGATTTCGCAACTTTGGAGTGACCTTGACGTTGACCTTGACCTTCAATCGGTGAAAGGTCATACCGTCGTGCATCTCTCATCGACATCTACCCACATACCAAATATCAAGAAAATCGGAAGAAAAAAATGGGGACGTACGTACGTTCGGATGGACGGACATCGAGACTTGGTTTTATTAGGTACATCTCGTTAGAGATGACCGAAATACAGAAAAGTACATGCGATTTATTTATTTATTTATTTTTCACTGTGTGTAATTTTGGAAGATTATATTCAACGGTGGTGAACTGCCATGTTAAAAAACTGAAAAGAAGTGAGGGATGCACGTAAGAAGGGATGCGGTTCAAAATACAGGAGGAATCAAACGAGTCGTGTTCTGAATTAAAAAATTGTTTCCAACACCAGGAGTTTGAATAATAACAACAGCGAGAATTGCTTCGCAATGCATGTACCCTACCGGTCCCAAACAATGCTCGGGAGATCAAAATTTGTTTGCATTTTAATGCACGCTCGAGCACATACCGGAACCAAAAATGAAGAAGAAGGAGAAGAAACCATATAATTCAGCATATTTTGTTCTATTCGGCAAAATAAAAGCGATTTTCATTGACTGATATATTTTGTAGACGAGAAACCAAGAAAGACAACGAGGATAACAAACCAGAGATAAAAAAATTAGCTTGCTTTAACGCACGCTCGAGCCATTACTGGAACAAAAATTAAGAAGAAGAAACTCTCGAACCCACCGTATTTCGTTCATTTCTCGGATTTGCAGATTTCACATTAAAAATAACCCGATGTACTTACATGAAGGAAAAACATGCATCCAGCGTATATGCATTTATCATACATTGTGGTTATATACCTGGGATTATTCCAATTGCACTGGGCCATGAACTATAACACCCAGGCATGAGGCCTGCTGATCTTTGCTGCTTCATGCAATGGCAGTGCATGATATTATTGGGGTGGAGCCAGGCCAGCTGTCCAGCCAATTGGTGTAGAGAAGTGGGGTGGAGTCATGGCACCTGAACACTGACCCATGTACAGAGACATGGCAGAAGTAAATAGACACTTTAAATTTCATTTCATCTGTATAATGCAGTTTTACTCAGTAATTTGTACTAATATTAGACTATTTCTTTGCAGAGATGAGTTCTTGGGTCGTGTATGGCAATTAACAATGCCCCGGACCCAGGGAGCACACAAACTTTCTGAATTTCAAAGAGGACGAATTGTTGGCCATTTGGAAAGTGGAGTCAGCCAGCATCAGATAGCTCAGAACCTTGGCATTCCGCTTTCTACGGTCAATCGGGTGATTGTACAATTCATCAGCGAAGGCAAGGAATCCAAAGCTT
>CM068952.1:132124004-132134616 GCA_035128595.1 Eptatretus atami | reverse complement strand
GTAAAAGCATTGAAATCTGCAAATGGCAAGTCCACAAAATACTTGTGTATATATTAAAATGGATCAAATATACTTCAAATGTTCAATAAATAAATTATTGGAAAAATCATTGTATCTATTTACTTCTGTCATGTCTGTATAATATGTGATTTATTCTAAGTTTAACAAGAGCTCAAGTGAGCACAATATACGCCCGAACAAGAAGGTATATACAGAATTGTGCTACTACATGGAAACAGCATCCTGGTCCATGAGAACGCCTTTAGATGACGACGTATGTCGCGACACACTCGTCTCCAAGTCTGTACCTATGTTACCAAATTGAAAACGTGAAAAGTGAATAAAATTGTGGATTAAGAGTGCGGACAGGAACGGACGACGGAGACCAAACAAGACAGACAAACAGATAGACAGACAGGCGACCGGTATCACATAATACGCCCCGATATATATATCGGGCGTATAAAAAGGGCATAACTCTGGGAAAAAATGATGAAACACCCTGAAATTGAACTTTTTCTGTAACTTATCATAATAAAGCCATCTACCAAGTTTTAGTTGAATATGTTTAAGGGTATTGGAAAAATGTGTGAAAACCCACAGGTGGGACAGACAGACGCAGAGCAAACCTATCGTCCCCTCTGGTGAAACTGGTCGGTGACTAATTAGGAAGAACTTTAAGTTCCAAACAACCCCAGCCTCTGGCTTAATCCCAGCTTAACCAATCACAGCCTTGTTTCCAGCCTTGTTGGCTTAAGTGTCCACTCTGAGTTTGGGAGGTCATCGGTTCGAACCCTGGCAGAGTCATAACAAAGACTTAAAATGATACGTGCTGTTTCGTTGCTTGATGCTCAGCATTTAAAAGGATAGAGCACGGACAAACAACCATGGGTTTGCAATAATAGTGCAGGCTTTGATGGACTTAATGGCCACCTCCTGCATCTAAATTCCTTGTAAGGGAACGTATTATTACCCTGTGCACATGAAGTGAAAAGTGGGGTTGAGCAATTGGTTCATGTGCGTCCGTCCATCTGTCCGTCTGTCTTATCAGTTTATGATTGTCAGTTTATGATTGTCAGTTTATCATTGAGGAACAACTTATTTAAATTGAATGTTATATTTTGAACATGAATCGGAAGACAAACCTGCCAGTGAACGGAACATTGTCTCTGAATTCATCTTGATCGCACATTTGCAGAGAGGAGTGAGATAATATTTTTACTCTGTTTGCCTGCCTGGTAGTCAAACAGGAGGGAGGGGGAAGAGAGAGGAGGAAAAGAGGGGAGAATGGGGAGAGGAGTGAGAGAGAGAGATAACTCCTCTCCCTGCGGCTGCTCCATAGTCCTGCTTAAAATAAGAAAAGTACAAATAAGCATGTTTGTAAATGATGCAAATATATTAGATCCTAATTGCATAAAACAAATTATAAATACAATCAGCACACCAGCTCTAAACGAGAAATAGGAAGCACAATACACGGCAATAACATGTTAAACTGATCAAATCGCAAATTCCCAATGTAGATTCTTGCCTTTGATTTTCGTCCATCCGCACCCAAATATGGCATTGCAGCTACAGAGTGACTCCGGGTCGAGCCGGGGGCAGCAGCCCAGCCTCACCACGCCCAGCCTTTGCATCTAGGGCTCTTCGAAGACGCTGCAGGCAGTAAGTGAGTGCCCAATATACCCCCTCTTCAGCCCATTGCGGCTGGAAGAGGCAACGCAAAACTGCCACATCAAAGTATGAGGCGGCATTTGCTTTGATGATGGACAGAGGTTCACATCCTGCTTTCTGTAATAGAGTAGCGATATGAGGGAGCATGTTGCCAGAGAGAATTATGTTTGAACAGTGATGAAACAGGTAAAATAGTTTAAACAACAAAATGTGAAAGTGTAACCCACTAACAATGGACAAACAGGTTTGGTGGGTGGCAGGTTCACATGTAGATTGAGGACAAGTGAGCAAGCAGATTTGGTGATCAGTATAAAATATTGTGATGGGAAATCATTATGAAAAAATTATCCCGGGTTGGGGGTGACGGTCATCTCTGAAGCTCTTTCCACTTTGAAGACACGTGACTCGATAACCAGGAAGAATTAAAAAACCGGCCTGACCAAATTTAGATATTGTTCCATATTATGAGAATCCGAAAAGAATTTCGAAGATCGGATCACAAACGGCGGAGGAGATAGATTTTGAAAATGGACGATTTCGCAACTTTGGAGTGGCCTTGACCTTGATCTTCAATCGTGTCTAAAAGTCATACCGTCGTGCATCACTCATCGACCCCTCCTACATACCAAGTTTCATCAAGATCGGGCAAATTTTTTTTAACCGTATCACATCGACGATTTGTCAACTTTGAAGACAGTGACTCGATAACCAGGAAGGATGTCAAAAAACCAGCCCGACCAAATTTAGATATTGTTCCATATTATCAGAATCCGAAGGAATTTCGAAGATCGGATCAATAAAAGCGGAGGAGATAGATTTTAAAAATGGACGATTTCGCAACTTTGGAGTGACCTTGACGTTGACCTTACCTTCATCGGGTGAAAGGTCATACCGTCGTGCATCTCTCATCGACATCTACCACATACCAAATATCAAGAAAATCGGAAGAAAAAATGGGGACGTACGTACGTTCGGATGGACGGACATCGAGACTGTTTTATTAGGTCATCTCTTAGAGATGACCGAAATACAGAAAAGTACATGCATTTATTTATTTATTTATTTTTCACTGTGTGTAATTTTGGAAGATTATATTCAACGGTGGTGAACTGCCATGTTAAAAACTGAAAAGAAGTGAGGGATGCACGTAAGAAGGGATGCGGTTCAAAATACAGGAGGAATCAAACGAGTCGTGTTCTGAATTAAAAAATTGTTTCCAACACCAGGAGTTTGAATAATAACAACAGCGAGAATTGCTTCGCAATGCATGTACCCTACGTCCCAAACAATGCTCGGGAGATCAAAATTTGTTTGCATTTTAATGCACGCTCGAGCACATACCGGAACCAAAATGAAGAAGAAGAAAGAAACCATATAATTCAGCATATTTTGTTATATTCGGCAAAATAAAAGCAATTTTCATTGACTGATATATTTTGTAGACAAGAAACCAAGAAAGACAACGAGGATAACAAACAGAGATAAAAAAATTAGCTTGCTTTAACGCACGCTCGAGCCATTACTGGAAACAAAATTAAGAAGAAGAAACTCTCGAACCCACCGTATTTCGTTCATTTCTCGGATTTGCAGATTTCACATTAAAAATAACCCGATGTACTTACATGAAGGAAAAACATGCATCCAGCGTATATGCATTTATCATACATTGTGGTTATATACCTGGGATTATTCCAATTGCACTGGCCATGACCTATAACACCCAGGCATGAGGCCTGCTGATCTTTGCTGCTTCATGCAATGGCAGTGCATGATATTATTGGGTGGAGCCAGGCCAGCTGTCCAGCCAATTGGTGTAAGAGAAGTGGGGTGGAGTCATGGCACTGAACACTGACCCATGTACAGAGACATGGCAGAAGTAAAAGACACTTTAAATTTCATTTCATCTGTATAATGCAGTTTTACTCAGTAATTTGTACTAATATTAGACTATTCTTTGCAGAGATAGTTCTTGGTCGTGTATGGCAATTAACAATGCCCCGGACCCAGGGAGCACACAAACTTTCTGAATTTCAAAGAGGAACGAATTGTTGGCATTTTGAAAGTGGAGTCAGCCAGCATCAGATAGCTCAGAACCTTGGCATTCCGCTTTCTACGGTCAATCGGGTGATTGTACAATTCATCAGCGAAGGCAAGGAATCCAAAGCTTTTGGTACTGGTTGATCTGGGCCTCAGAAAGGTGTATTCGACTGTCAAGTGGTCCATTGAGAAAACTCCCATTGCAAGGCAGCAGATGTTGCAGAGGAGGTCCAAGTTCGCTCAAGAACTGCCGTGCGGTACCTTCATCAACTGGGCTACTAACGGGAGAGCAGCAAGGAGAAAAGCTCTTCTTAGACAGGCCAACATTCAAAGGAGAAAGAGTTGGCTGACGAGATGGCCAACAGACCCTTGGAGTTTTGGCAAACTGTATTTTTTTTCAGATGAGTCCCAATTTGCTAATTTTGAAGTGGATGTTTATGGGTCTGAAGAGTTCCCAGTCAAGAGTTTTCTCTGAACCGATTGCAGCCAACTGTCAAACACGGTGGTTTTTCAGTGATGGTGTGGTGAGCAATCTGGAACACTGGTCGGTCAGAACTTGTCGAGTATGTTGGCAACATCAACACTACGATACACATTTCTATTCTTGAGGATGGACGTCTCTCTGTCTTCTCCACTGATCAGATGGTCAAAAACAACACTCTGTTCATGGAAGATGGAGCTCCATGCCACACTGCAAAAAAGACCAGAGAATGGGAGGGCAGAAATGGGATCAAGCGACTTCCATGGCCAAGTCAGTCTCTTGAGATGAATCCCATTGAACACCTCTGGCGCATATTGGATCGAGCTGTGTGGAAAAAGTCAGGAAACCAACATCATGGGCAGAATTGTTAACCCGTCTGCGTGAAGCCTGGCAGAAATCCTGCAAGAGAAAATTTCGGAACTCGTTAGTTCTATTCCTGAAGAGTAAAAGCATTGAAAATCTGCAAATGGCAAGTCCACAAAATACTTGTGTATATATTAAAATGGATCAAATATACTTCAAATGTTCAATAAATAAATTATTGGAAAATCATTGTATCTATTTACTTCTGTCATGTCTGTATAATATGTGATTTATTCTAAGTTTAACAAGAGCTCAAGTGAGCACAATATACGCCCGAACAAGAAGGTATATACAGAATTGTGCTACTACATGGAAAACAGCATCCTGGTTGCCATGGCAACCACTTTAGATGACGAACGTATGTCGCGACACACGTCTCCACAGTCTGTACCTATGTACCAAATATGAAACGTGAAAGTTGAAAATTTGGGATTTAGAGTGCGGACAGGAACGGACACGGACGGACAAACAGACAGACAAACAGATAGACAGACAGGCGACCGGTATCACATAATACGCCCCGATATATATATATATATAATTAATTCGGCGTATAAAAAGGGCATAACTCTGGGAAAAAATGATGAAACACCCTGAAATTGAACTTTTTTCTGTAACTTATCATAAATAAAGCCATCTACCAAGTTTTAGTTGAATATGTTTAAGGGTATTGGAAAAATGTGTGAAACCCACAGGTGGGACACAGACGCAGAGCAAAACCTATCGTGCCCCTCTGGTGAAACTGGTCGGTGACTAATTAGGAAGAACTTTAAGTTCCAAACACCCCAGCCTCTGGCTTAATCCCACTTAACCAATCACAGCCTTGTTTCCAGCCTTGTTGGCTTAAGTGTCCACTCTGAGTTTGGGAGGTCACGGTTCGAACCCTGGCAGAGTCATAACAAAGACTTAAAATGATACGTGCTGTTTCGTTGCTTGATGCTCAGCATTTAAAAGATAGAGCACGGACAAACAACCATGGGTTTGCAATATATAGTGCAGGCTTTGATGGACTTAATGGCCACCTCCTGATCTAAATTCCTTGTAAGGGAACGTATTATTACCCTGTGCACATGAAGTGAAAAGGGGGTTGAGCAATTGGTTCATGTGCGTCCGTCCATCTGTCCGTCTGTCTTATCAGTTTATGATGTAGTTTATGTTCAGTTTATCATTGAGGAACAACTTATTTAAATTGAATGTTATATTTTGAACATGAATCGGAAGACAAACCTGCCAGTGAACGGAACATTGTCTCTGAATTCATCTTGATCGCACATTTGCAGAGAGGAGTGAGATAATATTTTTACTCTGTTTGCCTGCCTGGTAGTCAAACAGGAGGGAGGGGAAGAGAGAGGAGGAAAAGAGGGAGAATGGGGAGAGGAGTGAGGAAGGAAGGAGGGGTTGGGGGATAGTCGTGGTGAAGAAGGGGTGAGCGAGGAATTGGGGAAGAGCAAGGAAAGCAGGGGTGTGGAAAGTGACGCCTCATCAAACGCTGCTCTAACCCCAGGAGAGGGGTGGGAGCGAGGAGGGTTTGTGAGACAGGAGGGGAAAATGGGGAGGGGTTTGGGAGGAGATGAGTGTGAGGGGAAGGGGAGGGAAGGTAGTGTGATGGAAGGGAAGCAGTGTGAGGGAAGGGAAGCAGGTGAGGAAGGAAGGCAGCGGAGGGGAAGGAAGTAGGCAATGAGGGGAAGCAATGTGGTGTGAGGGAAGGGAGGGAAGGATAGGCGGAAGGCAGTGTGAGGGGAAGGGAAGGCAGTAGGGAAGGAAGGACTAGAAGAACAGCATGAGGGAAGCAAATGTGGTGTGAGGAGGGAGGAGCAGAGAGGAAGGAAGGTATCAGGGTGAGGGGAGAGGAAGGGAAGGAGATAAAACACGGCCAACAGCAACCTTTTTTTTTAACCACCGGGTTCAATATTGTTACGAATCTGAAGCCATTTGCACACAAACAGAACGCAGTCCTAAGCTTAGTTATTTCGATAAGTATGTGTATAGTTAGACCCTCCTATGTCTAAAGGGAATTACATATGTGCGCTGCGAAGTTTTTTTCGAGTTGATTTTTGCAATACCCAACGCCAACAAATCAATCCTTCACTTCTTCACACATCGACGCCATTGCCCACGTGCGTTCGACCACGGACGTGGGCGGAGGTTTCCTCACCTCAGAATACCGACTCCGCCCAGGAAAGGAGGGGTTCCCCCTGTCCAATCACGGATGGCCAGCACATCACCCTACAAAACCTGTCAATCAGGGCAAAGATTACCTCAGAGCTCCGACTCCGCCCCAGAAAGGCAGGGTTTTCCCCCTGTCAATCTTGTCATGATGCCTCTGAGGAGGGGACAGTTAACCCATGAACCCTGTCCAATCAGGGCAAAGATTACCTCAGAGGACCGATCACCCACCCCGCCCGGGGAGGGATAAGAATCGCCGGGCTCCCTTAGAGCTGCTGGAGTTGGGTTGGAATTGTCGGAGAAGAAAGGGGTCCCATTGCTCTTGGTGTGCGTCTTGGTGGTCGTCGTTGCCGTGTCTCAAGCTGGTTCTCAGACTATTCCACAGCCGTCGACTTCCATCTCTCATTTTGTCGAGCAATAACCCGGAGTCCGAGCCAGGAATCTCCGCTGGCCCTCTGTGGGAGGCGACCCTGGCCCCCGCCTGGACCCCGCTATACCGTGTCTGGGTCGCCGACTAACCCGAGTTTCACACCTGAGTCGCGGGCCAAACCGCACAAGGCGGCCAGGTACCGACCAAACTCTGACCTCCAGCCTGTCTATCACCTTGGCTGCGAGGGTCGAAATAAAGATAATCCAGGTCCATTTTATTTTGGTGTGTGTGTTGTCTGTGGTGGCCAGTCCTATAAGTAGAAATTGTATAAGTGTTGATTGCTCATTGTACAATGCCTGTATATTCAGAATAAGTAACACTGTGTCTTATTATTGTAAATAAATAACTGCTAAATGTTCCAGTTCGTTGCCTGTCGTTTCTACCATTGGCCTTGCATGATTCGGGTTTGAGTTATCGTGAGGCCGTTTGTGCCGTAAGTTGTCATTTGGTCCGGCGCGGCTTTGGTAATTTCCGCTCGGTTACGCCAGATCCGAGTCGTAACAGCGACTCGGTTCGGACAAAGCCGCCCAGGGTGTGGCTTCCCCAGTAGTTAGATGGTGTGAGTACTTAGGTAAATTGGAATAGACAAGTGGACCCTACCTCACACAGTCAAAATATTGGCGACCACGGTCCTTTAAGCGACCCGTCGACTCCAGAGTTATCCGGGGTGACGACCTTCGATTCCGTGTTCGGTGGGAGACTGGCCCTACTGCTCCGTCTTGGGTCATTCTTCCCACCGAGCCCCGGCCCACAACAATATAACTGGGTGGGAACATTTAAAACTCATGCTGTCTACCTGGAAAAGGCTGCTTGCATGCATGCATGCTGAACATGCAGAGACCTTTGCACCCCTCCAGTCGGCTCACTCCGAATCAGATCTCCCCACATGATGGCGAAGCAGTTTTAAATTAAAAACAAAACCATCAGTCCTTAACAGTCCCTTAACAGAGGGGGAATAGGGGAGCAGGGAGAGTGGTAGAGAAGGGTGAGAGAGGGCTGAAGAGGAAGGGTGAGAGAGGAGGGTGAGAGGGAGGGTAGAGAGAAGGGACAGAGAGAGGGAGAGAGAGTGTAGAGGAGAGGAGAGTGGGAGGAGAAGGATGGAGAGAGAAGGGACATTCTGGCAGAAGTGACATCCAGTTTAACATCAATCCAAGAGATGCACACACACTGATAAATCACCCTGCATGTGAAACACTGAGATGACAGTTTACAGCTGGGTCAAGATTCAAACCAAGGCCAGACTGCTTCGAGCGAACGCCAACGTGCATACCTTTCATCTATCCTGCCATGATGTGGCGATATATTCAGGTCAGGTCAGGTAGGTCAGGTATGAGAGCATGCGCCAGAGCAGCGCGTCGCTGCGTCCACTTCTGCCGGTACTCCAGGGCTCCGTCTGGCCTTCCCCCAGGCAGATGCCTGGCCCATCCCAATCTTCTTGAGATGCCAATCAACCTGCTGCAACCACGAGGCACGTGGTCGGCCCATTGGCTCCTCCACTCAGAGAGACTCCCTCGCTGAGAGAATCTGGTGAGCAGATCAGCGTCAGGAAAATGAGCCACATGTCCGTACAGCCGCAGCTGATGCTCATGGACTATCAGGTAACAAATCTCATTTGAGTCTCTCTCGAAGCACCGCTCATTGGACACAAAGTCCGACCAGCGATAGCCAGGATTCTCCGAAGAGACCTGGTACCAAAGGAATTAAGTCTCCGTCTCAGATCCTTGGTCAGAGTCCAAGTCTCACATCCACAGAGCAAGACTGGAAGCACCAAGGACCTAAGAACTCGGACTTTCGTCCTCCCGCACAGGTACCGTAAGCGCCACACCCATTATCCAGTGAATCCATGACTCCCCAGGCTCGACCCAGATGTCGTTTGACCTCTGACTCACAGCCAGCAGAGACATGAATATCATCCCGAGGTAAGTGAATCTCTCCACGACCTCAACATCTTCACCACAAACAGGCAAGACAGACAGCAGCATCCAAGATGTCATTTAAAGCCGATCTTGGTTTTGACCCAGGAAACCCATAATCCTAGCGGCTCCGACTCCTCATTCAGCACCTCGAGGGCCCCCAAAGGTATCTAAGTCTCCGCAAAGATGACTGCATCATCTGCGAATCAGGTCAGAGATCTTGACATTCCCAAACATGCACCGCAGCTTGATCTCTCCGACATCCTCCCTAGAATCCAGTCCATACAAGTGCTGAAAAGTGTGGGGCCAGTACACACCCCTGACGAACTCCAGTAACAACTAAAAATAAGTCAGAGATGGTACCACCACATTCACAGCACTCTCAGTACCAGAGTAGAGTTCAGATATCAGATCGATCAGTTTGGTGCACCCCACGAAGCAAGAATCCTCCAGAGGGCATCCCGATTCACTGAATCGAAGCTTTACAGAGATCAACATAGACTGCAAGCAGCCCCTGCCGAAACTCTCGTCTGCGTTGGTGAGGACCCGAAGAGCAAGGATACGGTCAATCGTTGACCTCTTTGGTGTAAAGCCGGACTGCTCTGGACGCTGGTGCTCAAGCAGATGGTGGCAAACCCTATCAAAATTATCGAGCAAAGACCTTGCCCGGCACTGAGAGCAGCGTCACCCCTCGGCAGTTGTTGCAGTCTTGGCGATCACCCTTCCCTTTCCAGAGAGGGACAACACGGCCCCTCTTCCAGTCAGTGGGGATGATGCCTGTGTTCCAGCAGAGCACAGAAATGCATGCAATGAAATGAGTGCAGCATTTCCACCAGCCTTGAGAAGTTCAGCATAGATGCCACAGATCCCTGGAGCTTTATCCTATTTCAACCGGTTCACTGCAGCCTGTGTTTCCACAAGGAAGGTGGACCACAGTTGATTGGAGGGTCAGCAACAGGGATTGTAACACCCCTGAAGTCCAACTCGACAGCTGGTGGATCAGCCTGGTACAACCGCTCAAAGTACCGGCCCAGCGGCCTTCACTTCGGACTCCTCTGTCAAGAGCCTACCACCCTCTGCTCAAACTGCAGTGCACCGAGGGATGGGCTTGGATGAACGCAATGCGCGAATTCCCCTGTAAGCGGGACGAGAATCACTGTCCACAGGTGAGTCTACCCCTTCACAGATTCCTCACACATAGGCCTCCTTGTCCACCCTTAGCACACGTACAGTTTTAGCCTCAGCTCCCTCAACAGCTCAGCTCTGCCATTCAGCCTGGCCCTGCGACTCTGGTCAATGGTATCCAGTGTCCCTTGAGAGACAAAATTTTCTTTGCCCTCCGGTGAGTTCCAAGAATCACCGGCAACATCAAGGCGGTGGTCTTGAAGGCACTCCACAACTCTTAAGGACCTCCAAAGCACGCCAACCCCCAAATCTCCACTCAGCTTTTCGCAAACTCCTCAGCTACCCTCTCATCCTTGAGCTTGCCAACATCCGCCTAGGCTGGGATGGTACCATTCTCCTGGATTTAAGGTGCAACTTCAAGAT
>CM068952.1:132090065-132123172 GCA_035128595.1 Eptatretus atami | reverse complement strand
GAACCAGCCACCCTAAGTCCATGACTTCTTGCAAAGTCAAGGAACTTTGTGCTATTCAGGTTCACAGTTCAAGGAACCAGAGCGACCAGACCAATGATATATTACTTTGCAACAATTGAAGACATTTTATACTCCTTGTAATCATCTCATTTATTTTGCCTTCCTAACTCCAGACATGTCCCAACAGAGCCGCTGTATCGCCATCGAAGCTTAAAGAGCTCTCGCCTGAGTGGCAAACCACTCAAGCAAGCACTCCAATGACATGGTTGATGAAATTTTTCAAAACGAAACTTTAAAATTTTTAATATGTATCTATCTATGCTGAAGTGATGGGTCGTAAAATGAAAGAAGATCGTCCAAAAAGGGGAAACGTGGTGTCAAATAAAATTGCACATTTTCAGCGAGAACTACTGCTGAAGTCAATAAACAAGTTTAAATTTTGAAATTCAGCTCAGATTAAGAGATTCTGCAGGTTATGGCATGTGCGGAAATTAAATAAAGCCACAAACGCTCGTGTCTCTGGATGTTTATAAGTATTGCAATGTACCCAGCGATTCGTAGGTATGACGAACAGGCATTCGATAATACGAGTTAGGAAAGTGAAGAAAAAAAAATTATCATTAAGAAATCATTGCGGCCTGTTCCATTTCAAGACATTGTTGAGCAGAACAAAAAAAATGGAGAATCAAGACCCCAGCGTCGGAGAGCGAGGTGAACAAGGATGAGCCTTGATAAAGGATAATCAAATAAGGCCGTTAATCATCCTCAAAAGGGGTGTGACCAATCGACTAATAGTCAATTTATTTATTGAAGCAAATAAAAATATATAATAGTCCACGGAAGGAGCACACAAACAGCAACCATGATGACAGCAACAACACCACCACCAGCAGCAGCAAAAACATTGTGTTATAAAATGTCCTTTTTACCTCCATGATGGATGGAAGTAATGTTTTCACCCTTGTCTGTCTGTTTGTCTGTTTGTGTGCAGGATATCTCAAAAAGTTGTGGATGGATTCAGATGGAATTTGTTAGGCAGGTTGGGTGTGAGACAAGGACGAATGGTTCAGATTTTGGTGAAGATACCAATCCGGCTAAGATAATTTTTTAAGTGATTCTTCACCATTGAGAGATAAGGCCAAAAACAATACATCATAGCAGGTTATTTCAAAAAGCTGGAGATGGATCCTGACGATACTCGGTCGATGATGTGGGCGTGTGACAAGGAATAATTGATTCGATTTTGGTGAAGATCCTAATCCAGATCCAGATACGAGAATTTTTTTTAATTGATTGTTCACCACTTAGATGGGGCCAAAAATGATGCATGGCATGATATTTATTTTAAATATTAGGCCCGATATGTTCTGCTGGATCAGGCATTGCGTGGTGGAGGTATGCGCTCTACCGAGTGCCCTTCTAGTTATGAGTGTTTCACTTCATTTTACATCCTCATTGAAACTCACAGATGCATATGCAATATGTTTGTGAAGTGCAACATTCTGTCTTTGGATTGAACCCATCAGCAAAGCAGCAGGTAGGCACGGCTAGTGCGATTGAACGCAACCAAATACTTGCAGGTATTGAGGAAGTCTTCCAGCAGCAAAGTAAAGAGACGGCTCAATCTGCCACTGGTGGAGAGTTTTACATGGAGATCTGCATGTCAAACTGTCTCTACATTATTTTCAAATTCAAGATCTCCATATATTGCTGAGAACAAAGAAGTAACATGTCCAGCATTTAGTTACTGAGATTAAAGCTGCCTTGGAATCATCTCCAACACCAAGTCTGTTCAGTCATCACCAATTAATTATGGTGCACAAGGCATTCATAAGAATTTGCATGGAATATGCCTCTCCTCTACAGACTTAAGTGATGCCTCCTAAATCCCCTCCACCACCCCCTCTCTGGTGGCAGTGGAAGCAAAAGCGCTCCAAATCGATAGAGAGAACATGCAAAGATCATCCCTTGAACCCTTAGCTGAAAGTGAATTTGTAAAGTCTAGACTGAATGAATGAGGTGCCAGAAAATTTACATACGGTCTTGGTTGTTGTCGCAGCTTAAACTTAACTCAACATCTTCCAAGTGCTGTAATCGACAGCAAGTCAGCATGGTGGCAGTTACAATCAATGCATAATAGAAACAGAGGTCTGAGGCTAGAAGTGCAAAGCCGATCCATATCAATCATATTATAGATGGCATCATCTAAACTGGGGACAGGAAAAAACATCTACAAATAGAATATTATGAAGGGGAAAATGAAATCCTGTCGAATGTTGGCAATCAAGAAGAGAAAGGTTGAACAAAGAGGATGATGGGGAAAGGAATAATAGACAGAATAAACAAAAACACCATCCCCAAAAGGAAATGGTTACAATTCTTTCCAAATCTGCAGAGAAAGATGGAGGTGCTGCTATTTTTCCTTGTAATGGAGAATCATACATAATGATACCAAGGCAGCTTTAATCTCAGTAAGGAGACTGCTGAGGCAGCATCAACGCTCTGTACAGAGTACAGTCCCAATGGATGGATGGATGGATGGATACATCATGAGATGGAATTATCTGCAAAGACGAAAAATATGTTGTTAAGGGAATTGTAGAGGTCATTTACAGTGCCTTCAGAAGGCATTCACACCCCTCCACTCTCGTCACATCTTGTTGTGTTACATCCTGAAGTTAAAATGGATTAAATTAAAAAAAATTGTCACCGATCTACACAAAATAGCCATGATGACAAAGTGAAAACATGTTTTGAGAATCTTTACAAACTATTTGAAAATGAAAAGTTGAAATGTCTTGCGTGAATAAGTATTCAACCCCTTTGCTATGACACTCCAAATAGAGTTCAGGTGCATCCAATTTCCTTTGATCATCCTCGAGATGTCTCCACAACTTGATTGGAGTCCACCTGTGGCCAATTAAATTTCAGCTTTGCATTTTAATTAATTTGTAAAAATTTCTAAGAACATGTTTTTCACTTTGTCATTATGGGGTAATTTGTGTAGATTGGTGACAAAACAACTACATTTAATCTATTTTACATCAGGCTGTAACACAACAAAATGTGAAAAAGTCAAGGAGGTGTGAATACTCTCTGAAGGCACTGTATATATTCAAAAAGCAAAACTGGGCCGAGGACGCTGCCTTTGAGCACTGCAGACCTTTAAGAGTAACGCGATGATTGCATGCATGGAGGAGTTTGGTGAACAAGGCATGGATGTGGCCTTGTATGCAAAAGGAAGACATTTTAGCAAGCATAGCAGGGTTGCAAAGGCTTTTGATATGTCTTGAGACAGCCCTGACATATTGCTTAAGATTCAGGGACTCCATCCATTGTTAAGAGAGAAGCAGCAGCAAAATAAAAGCTGTGGCCAGGACTGAATCCAAACTGATGATCAAAAAAAAAATCAACATATTCTTGAAGAGGAATTAATTGATGTCAGTTATGATTATGGATTCCATGAAGTTGCTTACAACTTAAAGAAAGGTTACTATAGCCTGTAATTGAGTGGACCAACATTTGAAACATTTCTATGTATGGAAGTGATGTTGCCAGCAGATGGAGGGCAGCCAAAAATAAAGGTAAAGCTGAAGAGTGCAGACAGAGGGAAAGCAAGAGCTGCCTAATGCCGAGAGAAAGTCTACACCCCCCTTTCAAATTTTTCACCTTTTGTTGCCTTATAGCCTGGAATTAAATTGTGTTAAATCAGACTGTCTCCACCTTTATTTACACATCGTTACCCACAACTTCCAAAATGAAAAACAAATTCCACAAATTTCAGAAAATTAATCAAATTACAAAACTAGAATATCTTGGTTAGGTAAGTGTCCATCCCCAGAGTTAAGACTTGGTGGAAGCACCTTTGACAGCAATTCAATTACAGCTGTGAGTCTGTTGGGATAGGTTTCTACCAACTTTGCACACCTTGATTGGGCAATATTTTCCCATTCTTCTATACAAAACTGTTCAAGCTCAGTCAAGTTGTGTGGGAAGAGTTGATGGACAGCAATCTTCAAGTCATGCCACAGATTTTTGATTGGATTTAGGTCGGGGCTCTAACTTGGCCACTCAAGGACATTTATCTTTTTGATCCTTAGCCACTCCAATGTAGCTATGGCTGTGTGCTTCGTGTCATCGTCATATTGAAAGGTGAACTTCCGGCCAAATTTCAGCTTTCTTGCAGAGTGCGGCAGGTTTGCCTCAAGGATTTTTCGGTATTTTGCTCCATCAATTTTCCCTTCTATCCTGCCAAGTGCCCCAGTCCCTGCTGATGAGAAACATCCCCATAACATGATGCTGCCATCACCATGCTTCACGGTGGGGATGCTGTTCTTTGGATGATGCGCTGTGTTGGGTTTGCGCCAAACATAACGTTTTACATTTAGGCCAAAAAGTTCCATATTGGTTTCGTCAGACCACAAAACTTTTTGCCACATGGCTTTAGAATCTCCAGAGTGGTTTTATGCATACCTCAAATGAGATTCAAGGTGGGATTTATTGAGTAAAGGCTTCCTTCTTGCCACCCTACCATACAGGACAGACTTGTGGAGTGCTTGGGATATTGTTGTCATGTGCACACAGTGACCAGTCTTTGCCATAAAGGCATGTAGCTCTTTCAAAGTTGCCATTGGCCTCTTGCTGGCCTCTCTGATCAGTCTCCTCCTTGCTTGGTAATCCAGTTTGGAGGTATGGCCTGATCTAGGTAGTCCTGGTGGTACCATACGCCTTCTACTTCTTAATGATTGTCTTGACTGTGCTCCAATCAATATTCAAGGCCTTTCAAATATTTTTATACTCATTCCCTGATCTGTGCTTTTCCACAACTTTATCCTGGCAGTCCTTTAAAAGTTCCTTGTGTCTCATGGTTGAGTCTTTACTGTGAAATGCATTACCCAGCAGAGGAAACCTACAGGAACAGCTGATTTTATTCTGAAATTTTCAGAATCACTCCAATTTAACACAGGCAGGGGCCAATTAACTTGGTATGTGATTTTGAAGGTGATTGGTTACACCTGAGCTAATTTACAATTGCTATTATAAGGGGGGGTGGACACTTACCCAACCAAGATATTCTAGCTTTGTATTTCAATTAATTTTCTGAAATTTGTAGAATTTAGTTTTCACTTGGAAGTTGTGGGTTACGATGTGTAAATAAAGGTGAAAAAGTCTGATTTAATGCAATGTAATTCCAGGCTACAAGGCAACAAAAGGTGAAAATTTTGATGGGGGTGTAGACTTTCTATCGGCACGTTATATGGTCAAGCCTAGAGTTTCTGAGGCTGAACATCTCCCTCCCTGTATTTGATTCTGGAAATAGATAAAGTGGTTAGTTTTGTGATCCTTCCCAAGAGACAGGCTGAGAATGCAATATCTGCCTGGTTTGAAAGATGGTCTAAGTGCAAAACCAGGATGATCATTTTAAGGTTTGCAGAAGAGGAAGCCACTGCTGTCAGATTGTCAGTGGAATGTGCAATAATGAGATACAAGGTGAGGTTTCACGGAATTGGAAAGGTCATTTATGCATAAAAGTGTGATGGCTGCAGTCCGTTCTGGTTACCCGGTTTGAGACCTGCATGTTGTGTCAAAATGACCGCAACTACCAGCTAAGGTCACAGACCAGAGTAAGTTCCTGGGCCCGTTTTCCATGTTACAATAGTCGTAGGGACCACAAAATTAACTGGGTGAAGTGCAGATAGGCATTCATGACCTTTCTAATCTGGCTGAGCAACAGTTGGTCATGAGCTGGTCTGAGACAAGTTTGAACCAGCTGTTCAAACTACCATACAACCAGGCTAAACCATCAAACGAGGCAAACAGAACTAGCAGAATCCAACCCAAGGGCAGGTATATTTATTAACAAACAAATGTTCGGTGGAAGGATTACATGAAGCAAACCACAATCTCAAAAACAAATACAAATCTGTAATAATAAGTGTGTGTGTGTGTGTGTGTGTGTGTGTGTGTGTGTGTGTGTGTGTGTGTGTGTGTGTGTGTGTGTGTGTCCTCCATAACTACAAAGCCATGAAACCTAGCGGCACAAAACATTGCATGCATACTAAGGGAACTCCAAGGGGGTGCAAGAATGAAATTTAGGTGTTTGGCTAAATTTAAACACCCCTTTTGAAGATAACTCGCAGATTACCTCCATGAAAGGCATATCCTTGGTCAGCCCAACTTTGCCTCACAGGGGTCTTAGCTGCCATTTTGATTTGGCCTATTCAAACATGCCTTTCCTTGGAAACATTATCTACTTTCACGGACTAATTAAAGTATATAATCAAAATATTATTTCATATTTGAGAATCGGATCTCATGGACGAATTAAGTGTCAAAATCTGGAGTGAAATCTGAAAATTTTAAGACATCTGGATTGTTTTTAAGACATCTGGATTGTTTTAAAGATATCTGGAGTGATTTTCCAAGCGTTGGATTGTTGCCCCACTAACAGGGAACATGAGCTGTGTTTGGACCATTTGGCTGCATCAGATGGAGAGATGAGCATTTCCTGAGAAGATTGAGGTAAGCGCTGTGTTTGTATCATCTATGGTTTTCACACATTCGCATGGCTGAAATGGCGCTTAAGATATGCCTGATCATACTAAACACCAAACAGAAACACTTATTTTTTTTTAACAAATGAACATTTTTTTAGCAGTCAGAACTGCTGCTAAGCTCAATTCCGCAGTTAAAATTTGAAATTCGCCTCTGGTCAAGAGATTTTAGAACTTATCGCATTTTAGTTGGAATTAAATAAAGGCAGGAACACTGCCCAGACACCCGGAGAGTTGTGAGGAGGGATAGGGTTTGGAAGGAAGTAAACGTGAGTGGAAGGGAAGGCAGCACGATAGAATATGGCATTATTTGAATTACAACTAAAATGTGTGTCTATTTAATAACAACTTTATTTCACGTCCAGTTTTACATTCATTCGAAGGACGGCAAACGCTCATGAATTGGCCAGCCTATGAAACTTTGGAAGGTTAAGCAACCTCCCCCACCCCTCCCCAAACCAACTCCAGTCTTCCTCCACTTATTCAAAGCCTGTAAACAAACTATTAACATTATATATATATATATATATATATATAAATATATACATATATCCACACGCACGCACGCACACTGTATATACATATACATATATATACAATATATACATAGTATACATATATACACACACATATATTCATGTGATTTAAATAACGATTCGAGTGACAAAAAACAGCTTGGTCGAGTGAAATCCTGAATACATAATTAATTAGTCAGGAGGCAGCCAGGGAAATTCCTGAGAGATTTTTTTTTCTTTACTTTTTTTGAGAAGGTAATATGCATCATGCAAAAATGCACTTCATATGCATCATGCAAAAATATATTTGTGGGAGAAGAGAGGGGAAGGGTGGAGGAGAGAGAGGAAGAGGTGGGGAAAAGGTGGAGGAGGAGGCGGGGTAGGGAGGGGAATGGGTGAGGTGGGAGTGTGGAGTGTGGGGTGGGTTGGGAGGGGGATGAATGGGGTGAGGGAAGGGCAGGGGTGGGATGAGGGAGGGGAATGTGTGGGAAAAGGGACCCAGCATTGCCCGGCAATGCCAGGTACCTTTGCTAGTGAATCAATAATAAAGCCTAATCACCCTTACCGAAAAATGTATTACGCAGCCTTAAAACAAACTAAGTGAATGCAGACTTCTTATCTCTTCTTTCTTTGGGCCCATCCAATCACACGACATATACAAAGGAATATAATACAAAACAATGTCGAGTGGTCACTTTCAAACCTCGAGGCAAAGCCATGCAGGAACTCTGGGGCAGGTCCCTTCACAGGGAAATCGCTCCGTGACGAGAGAAAAAGAGAAGTCAACGCAGCATGTCCGTGTGGTATTTCTCAGCCAGTGCGCAGTTTACCACCAATGCAGACAAGAGTTCCATGAACAAAGAAGTAGTGAAACTTCGCTTGGGCTGTTCACAAAACAAAACCCAGACTTCTCTCCTCAGAGCGCAATCTTCTGGCTAATTGTCGGTGAGCTCCTTCTGGTGTTACAGCTACAACACACTGAACCAACTCTGCACATTCGGGTGTTAAAATGTCAGCACACTCCGTTCTCAATTCTGCACACTCCATTCTCAGCTCTCCACACTCGGTCATTAACGACTATTTTTTTATGTGCCACCACATACCACATACTTAACCACAGCAGTTCACGAGCTGTGCCGTAACGGCTTTTCACTCCGTGGTGTTTTTATAACTGCCATTTTTTAACAATGATGTTTCGCCAGACATTCTCCCATGGCATCTTCAGCTGCACGCCTCTTGTGTGCACTTTGTAAAGAACATTTAAACAGAGGAAAATAACATAAAAACACATAGCCAGAGATTAGACGTGGGGGAATCGAACCACAGTATGGCAGGGAAAACAAACATGTATCTGCACGTTATAGTGACAAACATATAACCACACAATTAATTACTTTATGCTTATTCTAAACAAATATTAAAGAGATAACTGAACTCTATGAAGCAGTTTTATTAACCCCTAAGGATCATTCCCATAACAATAGGACCAAGACTGCATGCCAGACTTGGAGCACACCGAGCATTACTTTAACATCACTCGAGACAAATTGCAGCATCTTCTAGAAACGCATGCCATGATAAACAAAAAATAACTTTGGAATCGGAGCAAATTAAATTTCCCAACGACATAGTTGTATGATTCAATCACACAAGGGGATGGCTGCTCCATATTTCATGAAGACAATTATCTCCCTTCTCCTCTTTTCATGAAGACAATTAACAAAGTACCCCACACAATCCCATGATGCTTTGCCAGAATGGCTCAATAACCACTTCCCACAACCCCAAAACTCCCACTTTCAGTTCCTCATTGTGTCCACCACCTGGTTCATGGTTCTTATGTTATTATTTATGAGAAAAGGCAACCACACTTGCTATAATATAAATGATGTGTTTGCTGGCTTTACATGAACATGGACACAGTGACGGTAAAATAAAATGGAGGTACGATAATCAAAATAAGATACCGTATCACTGGATCCACATAAGGTCGAGGTAGCAGGTCACAGCGGCAAAGTGCAGATGTGCTGCTACCTGTGTGATTGGCTCCTGGATTGCAGATCTCACAAGTGACTCGAAATCCTTTCTGCAGCAACACAAAAATAATGTAATTTTTTTTTTCTTCTCATATCAGAATTGAGGTTTATGGTAGAGCTCAAATAAAGTGTTTAAAATTGACTTGAGGATGAAAAATGGGCAACATATGTCTGCTGACTAATTTAATCTAGAACCCCCAAATGATCAGGTGGCAGCACAAACATTCAGTGAAAATTTTAAATGGATCTTCAGTACCTTGCATCATCCTCCACAATTCAAATTAAAGGCAGCAGTTTTAGAGAATAGTTTGAATTATCTTTCTATCGATATACAGTTGCTGTAACAGCTGTATTCAAATATCACAAAATAGAAGTTACATTATACTATTTCCTACATTTTCTGCCCCAAGTGTTCATGCGCTTGCTCATTCACATTTGGTTTGATCACTACTCCGTTTGATTACGCACTGGTCTGATAAATGGAACATGTCCTTCAATCCCGGCAAATCTCACAGTCTCACGCGGTTGCTCCAGAAAGATCATCAAAAGAACCAACTTATCTAGTTCCTTGGTCTTTCACTGAAAGAGGTTCAGTCTCTTGCTTGAACTTCGAGGCCACACCATCAGGCATTACTTTTCCGAGGTTGACCACATAGCAAAGCTGGCCTCCAAAGCCAGCTGCAGACTGAGAGTCCTCTGTCAATACAAGTCTTTCCTTGGAAAAAAAAATCAGAGATAATCACAGACTGCAAAGGCCTTTGTTTGTAGCTCAGTGAAGTGCTGCTCTCTGTTATGGACTAGCACTTCAGCATCACATCAGTCTCTCCTGGATTTTGTGGAATCTAATGCTCTCAAAATTATTGGAATCTCCCATGATGAAGCCAGAGCATGGTTTCCGTTGCCCTCATATCACAGGCAGGTAGATGGTATCTCTGTTTTCTACTGTTTATTTTTCAACATCACCTCTCCCATCCCCCCCCCCCCCCCCCCCTGCTCTCGGTATTCTGACCCTCTACTCCAGGATCCATATTTTCTTCCAGTAATCCCTTCCTGGTTAGACTTCCAAAATCCAGGTTGACTGCATTCATCAACTCTTTTATTCCTCCTGTCTGCCTTCTATGGAACTGCATTCCAGTGGCTGTTCTGACTCGCTATTCCTTCCAGAGTTTCAACAAAGCAGTGCACCACCATCTCTTCTCATCCCCGATTCTGACCCATGATCTTTATTACCCTCATTATCATTTCCTAACCCAACCATCTTACTTGCTAATTTCAGTCTTTCCTCCCCTTTTCCTGTTCATTCATTCCCCTTGATGTTTATCCCACTGTCGGTTATACCTTGCTCTTCCATAAGCCTGGCTCCTGTGAAGAAAAAGATTTCCAAATTGTGATTTTACACTCAAAACACACCAAACTTTACAGCATTGATGGCTGATTACATGAGTTTAGATGATGTATGAAAACATGGAGCAGTCAGATTGAAAATCATCACCCCACGTGTCGTCCTCCCACTCCCTTTCATCTTTAATTCTTCCCTTGTACATTCTTCCTCCAAGAAGTTTCCCCTGTTGTGTTCTGCATTTTTTTCTGTTCTGTGTTCTTGTTCTAGCTTCTGCAAACTTCAACTTTGAATATATTAAAAAAAAAATCAAAGTTCCTTTGTAACTCACTTCTTTTTCTTCACAGCGGCCGTCCTTCCCTGCTCGGCTGGATCCCTGCAATCTCTGAGCTTTGAGAGACAGAAACAACATGACATTGGCACAATTCAAAAGTCATGCAGAGGAAGCAAATTATTATCAAGGAAACAAAAACCCAGACAAAGGCCATGAAAGACATCATTCTCAGTCATATTCAATTTAAAGTTTAAAATTGCACAAGGACTTTAGAAACACAATGTATGATACTGATGACTCCATTGAGTTCATGCAATGTGGTATACGTAAAGTATCATAACGACGGAAGGAGGCATAAATAAAGATGATGAAAGTGGATGGACATGTTATATTCCATAAACAGAACAAAACGGTGGAAGAAAAGTAGGTCACGTAAACCTTTACCTGCTGATTCAACGCAGCCATCTGTATCCTTTTTATTCCTTTAGCCTATTGACATCTTACTTATATACGTCCTTAGCATTTAGAGTAAAATCGCATTCTCCATGAAATGTTTCACAACCACCTTCTGAACTATGATTTCTACAAACAGATTAGTCTGCGTAGCAATAACTCTCCGCATGAAAGACCAAAGCACATATTTGTTATTGTGAGACTTTTATCTATATATTACTAAAACTCTCATCTTGTATATAATGTATGTATGTATGTATGTTCCCGAAATACAGCCAAAACGGTACACGATAGCGCAAACATTTTTGGCCCACATTACTCAGCATTCTCCTGCGGTGTGCAGTGTCAAGTTTCGTTAAAATTGGGCAACAAAAAAAAATTATTTAAAAAATCAATTCCCGATTCAGTCGAGTACTCTTCAGGAGAATTTGATCAATGCAAACAACCTCAGCGGTATAGTGCGCTGGAGCTATCTTTATTTTTTTTTCTTGAAATGATTTAATAAAAAATCTCAGACATTTAGTATAGACAAAGGATGATTTATTTTTAAGCATAACATAAACCGCCATTTTTGATCTAATACTTCTGTGTTCATTAATAAATGAAATTGTGTTTAGAAGATTACGCGCAATAATTTCTTCGACTTTCTTTTCTCCGTTTTTTTCACATTGACGTGCAATATCAAGTTTCGTTCAAATCGGGCAACGAAAAAAATTATTAAAAAATCAATTCCTGATTCAGTCAAGTTCTCTTCGGGATTATTTCATCAATGTAAACAACCTCAGTAGTATAGTTCGCTGGAGCTATCTTTTTTTTTTTTTGGAAATGATTTTTTAATCAACCGCTGTCACAACGGGTTCACGGGTCGTCTAGTTAACAATAAATTCCTCATGTACGTTCCAATTCACCCGACCTCCTAAAATCTACCTCCTCCTAACTCCCCCTCCTTACCTCCACTTTCAGCACCTCTTCACTATCTGCTACACCAACAGCTCCTTCTCTGGTGTCCCAAATTGTAGGGTGTTCAAACATCTGTGGGCTATATTCCAACCAAACAAAAATATCAATCTCCCAATCAGTACACTCCTCACCATCTCCCTCATGCTCTTTCTTTCCTCTCATCACACCTCCCCCTCTTCCCACCCCCTCAAATCTTGTTCCTCATGCTGCCTGCTCCCATCTTCACCATACCACTAACCAGTCTCATCCTTCCCCTCTTGCCACCTCTCCCTTCTCCCTTCTCCCTCATGGCCATGCCTGCTCTCATAGTCTACCCTCCCACTCAAAGCTTCCTTATCAATCCTCCCTCTAAAATCAGCCACCTCCTCCCTCTTCAAAGCAAACTTTATTCTTTTCCCCCCTCCCCAAGTTCCCCTTTCCCCCACATCTTTCTCCCTAAATTCTCCCAACTCACCCTTCTCCCTTAAATCTCCACCCTCACTCCTCCCTTTCAAATCTCCTGACTGGTGGTCATATGGCAGCTTAGCTGCCAGGGTAGCTATCATTTCTTGAAGCGCGACTGTGTCGCTGATGCCCCTCTACCAGTACACACACTGGAACTGGTACTCATTTCGCCGACCTCAGAAGGATAGGCTGAGTAAACCCCTGGTGTATTAATTCAGCGGCTGACGGGCTTGAACTCAGGACCCTCGGATCCCAAGCCGCCACCCTAATCACTGAGCCAACACCAGGCTAGGTATCTCCTGACTCATCCCCCTTCTCAAAGTTTCCCCCACTCGTATCAACAAAGCCGTCTCCTTCCTCCGCCCTCTCTCTTCCAACTCATTCCTCCACCTCCTCCAAACTTTAACTTCGCTCTGCCCCCTCTCATATTACTCCCCAGTGTGCCTCATCCCATCAGCATCTAGCCTTTTGTCCTCCTCATCTGGCCCTCTCCCTGAGCAATACTGCAATTTCCTACCCAGTCAACAGCTCACCCTACCTCCCCCTCTCCTCCCTCATCTTATCCTCCCCCCTCCCCTCTCCTGCACCCAAAGCCACCTCCCCTCCCTCTTCCTTAAATGTGTGGTCCTCAAACATCCAGGGCCTTCGCTCTAACCTGACAGATCTCTCCATACAAGTTGCCACTGACAAAACAGACATTATCTGCTTAATAGAAACTTTCCTCCTTCAGGACATCTCTGACTCCTTAGCTTCTCTCCCTGGTTACTCCTTCTTCCGGTATGATAGACCTGAGCCTCATTCTGGTGGCAGAGTTGCTCTCTTCATTAAAAAAAAACTCTATTCCTCACTCTCCATGCACTGCCCTCACTCCACCACACCCCAGAAATACCACTGGTTATGGCTTCCACTCCATTCCCAGCTCTTGCATATATGTGTGTTGTCCCATCCACCAAACAGTGATGATTCCATTTACTTCCAGCTTGCTTGCCAAAAACATGTTCCAACTTCTATCCACTCATCCAAACTCTCTCTCTTCCTCATATTTGGTGACTTCAGTTGTCCTCATGCCAGTTGGCTGGGTGTGGGTACCTCTCCAACTTGCCATGGTACTTCAGCAAAGGACTTCTTCAAATCAACGGAACTGAAACAATCTGTCAACTTCCCGACACGGATTTCAGTCAACAGTACTCGATCTCTTCTGGATTTGGTTTTGACCAATTTCAAATATCTGCTGTTCTTCCTCTGCTTCAATGTGTTCATCTGACCACATGCTTGTCAAAGTAGACATCTCTCTGGCTGTTATTAGAGAACCACCCCCAGTGCCGTCACTCAGGCCGACTGGCAGGGACTTCAAGCAGCCATCAAACTTCTAGACTGGTCTCCCATCGCTACTTCATCCGACATCAACTCATCCTGGGAAATTTGCTTTCTCTCATAAACAGATTTATCACATCTCGTCTTCAGTTGTCCTACCCTTCCTCCCGCCCATGACACACTGAAGCTTGCGGCGAGGCAGTTTCCCTGAAACAACTTGTTTTTGCCTCATGGAAGGAAAATCCAACTGAAGGCAATCTCAGTTCCTTCCACAAAAGCTTGAAACAAGTCTGTCTACCCTCAGGAGAGCCAGGAAACATATTTCTAATCTCAAAACTGAACTCTTGAACTTGTCTCCTTCCTCCAAATCCTGGTGGAATCTAGTTAAGTCTGTTTCTGGTGTATGTTCCCCCTCCATCCCCTCCCTTACCTCTAATGGCTGCAGAGCTGACACCCCCCGTGAAAAGGCTGAATGCCTAAACTTTGTGTTTGCTTCTAAATCTTGTGTCCCAAACCCATCACTTTCTGGATCCACCTTACCCAGTCACACCCAGGTGTTCCTGGACTCTGTGTCCTTTTCTCTAGACAAGGTGGAGAGTTTGCTGTCAAACAATGACTCAGATTCTGCAACCGGTCCAGATGGCAACAGCCAACGTTTCGTAAAAACCTGCTCTGCTGCTCTTGCCCACCCTCTCTCTGTTCTACTCACCCTCTCATTTGCTCAAGGTTATCTGCCATCTGCTTGGAAATCAGCAAATATTACAGCTCTGCATAAAAATGGTGCAAAAACTGATCCCTGCAATGACAGACCAATCAGCATTCTCACAATCATCAGCAAGATTATGGAATCCATCATCACTTCGGACATTAAACCCTTCCTCTTCTCCAATGGATTTATTTCCGATCATCAATTTAGATTCAGACCAGGTCACTCTTCCCTGAACATGCTGCTCCTGCTTTCCCAACAATGGATGGAGGTCCTCAATGCCGGACATGAAATCATTTTGTAACGGTCTGGCACCCAACACTGCTCACCAAACTCTCTTCTTATGGTAACCAAGGCAATCTCAACTCATGGCTCGTGGACTTCCTCTCCTATCGGTCAACACGTGGCTCTTCATGGAATTCTCTCATCCCCTCTTCCTGTCGAGGTTGGAGTTCCTCATGGCAGTGTTCTGGGCCCTGTGCTTTTTCTGTTTTTTTTTATCAATGATCTCTCAACCTCTCTGGAAAATCCTCTTTATTTCTTTGCTGATGACTAAACCCTCTGCTTACCATCTCTATCCCTCAGATTAGCCACCAGCAGCCCTTTCACTCTCTGCAGACCTGGATAAAAATCACAAGCTGGTCAAACACTTGGAACATGTCTTTCAATCATGACAAATCTCAAACTATCATTATGTCTCTCCGAAAGGACCGTCTGGAAACCTCCTCCCTTCCCCCCCTCCCCCCCCACCCCCACAATCTACTTTCTCAACAATCCTCTTGAAGAAGTCCTGTCATTCAAGTTATTGGGTCTCCATATCTGTCATGATCTTTCCTGGGAAAGCCACATTTCCAAGATGGCCTCCATGCTGAACGGTTGAACTGAAATCCAAAGCCAGTTGCCAACTGAGCATCCTCCGTCATGCATAGTCCTTCCTTGGCACACCTAAGCTCCTAATCACATACAAATCTTTTGTCTGCAGCCTGATGGAGTACTGCTCTCCCCAATTGGCCGGTGCTCCTGCCTCATACCTAGCTCGGCTTCACGCTGTGGAAACCAAGGCTTTTATGATCATTGGTATCTCCCGCGATCAAGCTGAGTCTTTGGGTCTCTCACTCTCTCCTGCAGGCAGGTCGGTGGTCTTTCCATTTTCTACCGACACCTCTCCAGCCTTGTTCCCCCCCCCGCCCCTTTCTCGTCTGTGCTCTGTCCCCCATATTTCCGCAGGGAGCTCAAGATATTCCAGCAACCCCTTCTGGTGAAACTGCCAAAGTCAAGGATTACTAATCACCTTCACTCTTTCATCCTCTTTTTTCATGTCTCTGAACAAACTCGCACTCTCTCTTCAGTCCCACACCTCCCTCCAGGTCTTCAAAACAGCTTGTTCACCACCATCTCATATCTTCCCCCATCCAAAACCATGATCTTTTCTACCCCCATTAATCCACCCTAAACCCACCTCCTTCAAATTCCCTGCTTCCTGAAAGTCCCTGTCGTGTCCATCTTGTTTACCCTGTGTACAGCACCCTATCCCTCTTCCCTCTACATATCTCCTAATGTCTCTGTTCCCTACTGTTGTTGTGCCCCCTCTTCCGCCTCTCTCGTCTTCTTCTCCTTTTGTAATATGTCGTGTATGTTTGCCCTTTTACAAGCTTCAACAAAGTATACAAAAATATCAGCCAGTCAAAGAGCATATGTAGCAGACAGCAGACTCAGTCAATTTATGAAAGTACCAGTAACAGTGGTACGACTCGATCCAATTGGTGCAGTGAATGCAGGGACTTCAGGTTGCAGGTGCTCCCACAGTGGCTGCCAGATGGCCATCCCACCAGCCAGGCGGAATGTGAGGTCAGATTCCTGCAAAAATGAATATTAAATCCATGGGGCCCACAGCCTGCATGACAGGGTTTGCACAGCACTAAAGAAAACAAAACTTTTAAAAAAAACAAAAAACGAAGACGTACTATATTATTTGATCATTAACAAATGTTTTTATATCATTGTGTGAAAACAATATCATTAACCAGACAATGCAACTTCAGTTAACTTCTCACGTTCATCTCTATTGAAACTAGAAGGGCACTGGGTAGCGCGCATACCTCTGCCACGCAATGCCTGATCCACGAGAACATATCGGGCCCAATACATTTTTGAACTATCATGGTTGTGGGGTAGATGGAGGAATTTCATGGGAAAGATAGGAGTGTATAGAGTTGCTTGGCCCGTGGATGTGTCAGAGACATCTCGATGTAAATTAAGCAGGGAAACTGTGAGCTTAAGTGTTAGGTGTCACCACACGGGGGAGGGGGGTGGTGGTGGTGTTGTGTTAATTAGGTAGGGTTTAAGGATAATTTCTCCCAGTATGTGATTGCCCACTGTGACCTTTTCCTACGTTTTAGCATTTCAAGACCGGTGATAAAAAGGGATCACATCCGAAAACAACATCCGAGCTGCCCATCAAAGCAGGCAACAAACCTGCTCGTTGTCCAGGGGGACAACGAGCAAACCATGCCCCTGGTGTGGATGATTAATGGGCGTGACGTCAGAGAAGAGGAGGGAGTGAGGACCGCGGTCAGAGAGTCTCGCGTTGGGCGATAAGAAGGCAAGAAGTTCGGTTCGGAGCGGATCATGAAGGCGGTGCGGGACAGAAGTGAGAGAGACAGGATCGGTGGGTGGAAGAGAAGGGCATTATGGCTGGCTTTTCCTCGACACAGTGAAGAAGGCTGCACGATTCTCGTGTTCCTGCTGAGGCGAATTGGCTCGCGTGATGGAGCAAGACGCTGGCCCTTTGACTGTTGGCTGGATCGTGTGGGACGAGCCTCGAAGCCTCGTGTTGTCCCATTGGGGAAAGAGACGGTGCCGTTCTGCAGAGAGCAGCAGTGTCAGTGAGAGCAATCGACGAAAGAAGACGAAAGGAGGTGCCTCAAAATTAGATTTAGTTTTACCCCACATTCCGTTTTTATTATAACACTTTGAAATATCACCATTGTAAATATTTGATTTATTTTCATTAAACCCCATATACATTTAAGTTGCCCGTGTCGTCTATTTGTTGTGGGGTCGAGTATAAACCCTTGTGCTGTGCTTCCGTCCGTTACATGCATTCGCCACCTTCCCATCCTGTGCACGCCATAATCTCCGAGAATCTCGGCCGTAAGCCTCCAAGGGAAATGGTTTGGCCATCCGTCCAGGTAAGAGAAAAAAACAAAACCCTGGACACGACAAAATCATGCTGTGTATCGTTTTTATCCCTATCTCAATGGTGAAGAACCACTTTACAAAATTAAATAATTCTTCTATCCAGATCCGGATTCAGATCTTCACCAAAATTGAATTAATTTGTCCATGTCATACACCCAATGTGTTCACCAAGTTTCGTCCGAATCAGTCCACAACTTTTTGAGATATCGTGCTATATATCATTTTTGGCCCGATCTCTCAATGGTGAAGAATCACTTAAAAAATTCTCGTAGTCGGATCCGGATCAGGATCTTCACAAAAATCTAATCAGTTCGTCCATGTCACACATCCAACCTGCCCACCAAATTTCATTCAGATCCGTCCACAACTTTTTGAGACATCTTGCACACAGACAAACAGACAAACAGACAGACAGAGAGGGGTGAAAACATAACCTCCTTCACCTTCGGTGGTGGAGGTAACAAACATGTCTTGACTTTGTAGCTCCAAATTGTTTGTCAAATGCACATGGCATAATGTAGTTATAGTAATAGCAGACAGATTGCTTAAAAAGTTCTTGTACAACTTTTAACTTTAATAGCTTTGGATGTACAAGATTGTCAGGTCAGGCCAGATCAGATCTGTGACTTGTTACAGGTATCATGTAAAACCCATACTAACCTGTTCATGGTCAAGTGTCGGCAACTAAACCGGCTCCCCCCACCAAGTCCCCCTGGTGTGGAGGGTGTATGCAAATGGACACCCAGCAGGATTTAATACAAAACCTGCCAATGGGCGGAGGAGCTCCTTGTGAGACAACGGCCATCCATCTCTAGTGCCATCTGCATCTGCAGACGTCCTCCTGCAGTTGGTTACCTTCTCAAGGAAGTTGGTGGCAGGATTTACATGCCAGCCACCACAAAACACTTCACTCTGCAAAACACACTGCAGTGTGTGTCGGGGTGGTGCTGAGGTGTTGTCCACCAGACGGTGGTCTCCTCGGGTTAACCTGATGCGGTTCCTTTGGGTGGGTGCCTGGAATGTCCTATTCCTAAGAGATTGGGATTGGCTAGGCATCTGCCTGGGGGATGGCCAGACAGAGGCCCCTAGAGTACCGGCGAAAAGTGGATGCAGCAACGCACTGTGGCGTATGCTCCTCATGTATGTATGTACTGTATGTACGTATGAGACAGATGCAATCATCGTACACATGATAGAAGTAATCTTTAAACGTCATATGAAAGCATCATCCATCAGGTATTAACACAATACAATTCAAATTTCATGGGTTCAACATAACCACCATCTTTTGTAATACATTGATCAACTTGATTTTCCAACTCATTGAAAAGATTCTACAGTTGCTGTTGAATGATTTTATGAATTGCATTTGTGATCCTCATGCTAAATTCCTCCAATGACTGCGTTTTTGATGAGTAAGCAAGTTTTTACATTGCCCCATAAAATGTAGTCCAATGAGGACACGTCAAGCGAACGAGGTGGCCAAGCAATTGGTCCACGTCTATTCATCTACTTGTCTGGGAAGACATCATTCGAACAGTCGACATTGGAGGAATAGTGGCAGGGAGCACGGTCTTATTGGAAGAAGGTACTCTCTGAACAAGCTCAAATGAGGGAAGATCCTCGTCCTCTTAATGATGACGTCATAAAAACGGATATGACGTCATTGTGATGTATCAGGTTTGTGATAAATTATCTGTGCTAATGCCCGGCTTGATTCCCGCAAAACAAAATTCAAACAACTTGCCTAGTTTTGGAGATATAGTATAGGCGATTTCCAATAGCGGCGATATTATGACGTCAACTTTTTTTCTAGGAAGAATTTCCACAAATCTGAGATGGTTACTGCCTGCGCGTGGGCTTTCTGCATATCATGGCAAGTTTCACGTAGATCGATGAAAACTCTGGGTTGGAAACAAAAATGCAAAAAATAGGAATGACGTCCTAAAATTGATATGATGTCATAGTGATGTATCATATGTGCGGTAATTCATCTCTGCTAATGCCCTGTTCGATTCCCACAAACAGAATTCAAAAAGCTTGCCGAGTTTCGGAGATAATTTTTTAGGCGATTTCCATAAAGGCCCTGTCCACCTTGACGATTTAGCCAGCGTATGCCGACTTATGAAAAATTTGTCTAAAACGCCGGCACACGTCAATACGTTATGGGTAAGTTTTGTAATGTTAAGAGCACGCTGAAAAACACTACCATACATCGTAGTACGCTGACTTTCATCGTTGTACTTTGCGGTTGTCCTCAAATTTTAGCATGCTTGAAATTTTACGACGTATGCTGGCGTATGGCTCACACGTTCCGCTACGCTGGCCATAAGTTGTAGGCACGTTATGCGATCGGATTGACACACGTTACTTGTAAGTTACTCATAAGTCGAAACACGTCGAGGTAATGATTAGCGTACCCGAAACTTATTTATAACCTATGAGTAACGTGTTGTAGGCACGTTATGCAATCGTTGATACACGTCGAGGCACGTTATGCGATCGTTTGACACGCCGACACACGTTACTTGTAAGTTACTCATAAGTCAAAACACGTCGAGGTAATGATTAGCGTACCCGAAACTTATTTATAACCTATGAGTAACGTGTTGTAGCACGTTACACGATTGTTGAGACACGTCGACACACGTTACTTGTAAGTTACTCATAAGTCGAAACACGTCGAGGTAATGCTGAGCGTACCCAAAACTTATTTCTAACCTATGAGTAACGTGCTTTGAACCTATGTGTAACGTACCTCCAACGCATATTGACGTATGTAGACGTATTTGATTGACGTTTCCGGACGACCACAGAACTTACTGAACGTGTTTCTAATTTACAGCTACCGTATAATGGCGTATTGGCAGCGTTTAAAAAAACAAAAAAAAACAATAACTTCCGATATTTCGTCACGTGCCGTTACGTCACGTCCGATTGCCTCTTCAGTTTGCTAATGTTCTTATTCTTCTTCCTCTGTGAATATTTTCTGTTTGAGGATTTGTCACGTCGACGTCGAAATTAAAAGCAAATGTCCGAATATATTTTAAAATTCGTGATAGACTAAAAAAAAAAAAAACAACAACAACAACAACAACTTCAGATATTTCGTCACGTGCCTTCACGGAGCCAAGGAGAAAAAAAGAAAATGTGCCTTGACGGAGAAAATAAGTTTCGGGTATGCTAAACATTACCTCGACGTTTTCGACTTATGAGTAACTTACAAGTAACGTGTGTCCGACGTGTGTCAACGATCGCGTAACGAGCCTACAACTTATGGCCAGCATTGCGGAACGTGTGAGCCATACGGCGAGTACGTCGTAAAATTTTCAGCTGCTTGAAATTTCACGACGTACGAGACGTACCACGAAATATGACAGCATACTTCATCGTTTTTCAGCGTGCTCTTAACGTATACACAACTTACCCATAACGTATTCGACGTGTGCCAGCTTGGTTGGCAAATTTTCATAGGTCGGCATAGGCTGGCTGATCGTCAAGGTGTGACTGCGTGGTTGACACTTCCAATTCTCAGACGGTTATGATTTAAATCGGCGTGCGCAGGTTTTTAACAGGCTACGCCACGAGTTCGTCGGCGATACGTGCAGCGCGCTATGCCGAAGTTAAACTATCGTTGGGCATAGGTTGTGAACGCCGACAACAGGCTAAGCATTCGTTGGTATAGTTATCTATAAGACAACGAAACGTTCTGTGCCCGTTACTAATATGTTATGCATACGACCAACACGTTATGAATACGACCAAAAATTTAAAAAAAAAACATCAAAATTTCAGCGTACGCCAACGTTTTACATACATTTTTATACGTTGCCATTGCTGGCTAAATCGTCAAGGTGTGACAGCGCCTTTAGCGGAGATATTTTGACGTCATAACTTTTTTTTCTAGGAGGAATTTTCAAAATCGGAGATGGTTACTGTCTGCGGCAGGAATTTCTACTATATACGCCAAGTTTCAGGAAGTTTCGATGAAAACTGTCGGCTGTGAAACAAAAAAGTCCACAAGTAGAAGATGAAGAACAACAACGTGAGTAAGACTTTGAGATCCTCCACGAGGATCTAAAAACGCAATTATCGTCGTTCAGGGATAAAGAAAATCTGCAACATTGCAAAATATTGGTCATCATTGACCTTTGCTTCTTCAAAAAGGAAAGGATCAATGAGCCGTGACTTCCTGAGAGCGCAGCAGACTGATTTTTTGGTGTTTCTTTCATGTTGCTGTACTTCCCGACAGTTGACTTTGCCATTGATGTGGATTGTTGATTCATTGTAAAATGTCAACTCATCAAGAAACCCAGGGGAATTGTGGATATTAAAACAACAATAATAACAAAACATGAACAAAATATTTACAAATAATAATGCTTTCATACACCATTCACAGTTTGCTTCAATCATGTGTCGCTATATCCAAAGTCATTCATATTTAAAAAGGCGTAAAGACTTTATAAACACTCTATATGTGTGTATGTACATTCGGTATGTTGGGATTCGTACCATTTTTAAAAGCTTTTTTCTTTCTTCCCAACTCAATTCACTCACTTGCAGTTAATTAAAACATATTCCTGCTTGCCGTTCCAAAGTAGCATTGTGTAAAGAGATAAGGAATATGGTCGACCTTGAATTATCCACAGGAACATTGTGTAAGTGGATCTGGGAGTAACTTCACATCCTCCTTATCTTGCTTAATACACAGGTGTTGAAAGGACATATGCCAGTTGGTGAACAGCTGGTCCAAGGATGAAAGGAAGGACGATTATGTAATGGAATTTGTTGGAGATAAAACCGTGTATATATATGAGGGAGTGACTCGACCATTCGGGCAGAGCACTCTCCGGGTTTCCTCAATTGCTAATTGGTGTTCCTGATGTTTCCTGCTCTCCTTGCGGCCGCATGTATTGAGAGATAATAAACAATTTTCTCTCAAGTGCATCGACGTCTTCATGCCTCAGTAAAGGGTGATCACGCCCCGACAAATATATATATATATATATATATATATATATATATATATATATATATATATCCCACAGGGGGAAGACCCTCTCATGGACAGGCTCTAGCTACCCCGGTGATTGGCAGTGTGTCCCAGAAGCAGTGAGGGAAAGAGAGTGGCATCTCCATATGTGGGAGAATTGCACGCTCGGCCGGTGGGACACCAAGATAGCTCGGATGGCAGAGCACTGGTACAGTTCACCAGAGGACCTGGGTTTGATTCCCGGTCCGGTCGTGCAGTTTTTCACCATATACACGTTTGTTTCCTGTTCATTTATAATTGTATTCCTGTGCCCCTGTGGTGAATAGTAGCGGACATGGAATCGTCCCCACATGGAGAGGAGACCATCTCATGAACAGGCCCTTGCTGCTACTCCTATGATTAATTAGGGAGGAGGAGGAATAACAGATTTGGTGGCGTCATGGTTCGAGCATCTGCTTTTGGGGATTCGGTGGTTTAGGCTGTGGCGGAGTCATACCAAAGACCTTTGAAAATGGTACGTGCTGCTGCCTTGCTTGACACTCAGCATTTGCAAAGGATAGAGCATGGAAGAAAAAAAAAACCATCCTTTTTAACCTTAACACTAGCTTTGATGGGCCTAACGGCATTGAAGTTCTTTGTGAGATAACATATATTATATTATATTATAACAAGCATGATATATATTATGTCCAAGTGTTACGGATCAATAATATATACCACATAAGTGGAAATGTTGTTACAGTTTACAGAATACTATGGCAAAAGGCAACTTAAATTTAATAAGTATTGTGGTTACTGTGGGAAAAGGTATTCGTGCAAACTGTCAAGCGAGGCACGACGGAAAAGTAGGTGGAGGCTCAGGTCCAAGTGGCTTGAAGAATGTGGTGTTTTGGCTAATGTGTCTCAATTGCATTCCCACATGAAAGAGGAATGGACTGGGAGAAAGATTCATGATAGGACTTGCTGAGCTGGGCCACGGACGAGTACATCTATGCAGACACCTCAATGCCAGGCCTCTGAGTGACTTTGGGTAAGACACAATATAAGGTGGGCAGAGAGCCTTACCTGAAGGAGAGAAAAGAGAACATGATGTGAACTAGAGAGAAGCAACATCTGGGTGCACGACGCGTCTAAGTTGAAATTCACTTTTTTAAAAACCGAAGCAGCAATGAGGATGCTGTTAGAGTTGCACGCTCACCACGATAGAGAGCGTTGCAGATTGACCACAGCCCCGACTCTCGAACCAGCTGCATCTTTGCGGATGCTGGTCAATCTTATCTGCTGGTCAGATGGGTTCTAGATGAACCTATCTTATCTGCTGGCCAGATGGGTTCCAGATGAACCAATCTTATCTGCTGGCCAGATGGGTTCCAGATGAACCAATCTTATCCTGTGAGTGTCACTGAGCCTACATCCAAGCAGGCAACTGAATCCTGCAGGTGTCACAGAGCCAACATCCAAGCAGACGACCAAATTCTGCAGGTGTCACAGAGCTGACATCCAGACCGAAGAATCCTCTCTGGGCATATTGAAAAAGCAAAAGGCAAGTTCTTCATCCTCATCCCTTGGCATTGCTGGCCTGCTGTGGTCCTTAACGGTGAGTCGTGGACTCGGGTTAATCTGCTTGCTTCGGTGGTATGAAGATCACTCTCTGTGGATTCGCAATGTGACTGGCAAGTCGGACGTCATTCTATATGCACTCATCAGGGCAACAGAGCCTGCTTCGAATGTGAACACACCCAAGTTTAACATTCATACTCTGCTGGGGTCTTATGAAGAACGGGGTACATGAGATAAGTTGCCGACTTGAAAGTCGTGTGAGTTAATTCAAAACTGCATTGAAACCTGTCATGTGTAACTTTGGGGAGTTTTGAAAGCATTGAAACCTGTCATGTGTAACTTTGGGGAGTTTCTTTTAAAATCATTGTGATCATGTGATGGAATCTCCTTCAATGGTATTTTTGTTTGAAAGGTCGACAGTAGGGATTAATACATTACTTCTTAAATATCCTTCTGTTTTATGTCATACGCCGGTTTCACCTGTGAAACAATTGACGGGACACATTGTGGTCTGCAAAGTTTTTCAACCGTGCTCCACTTTGGGTAACTGCGGCACTCGCTTCAGTGCACGGAGGCAGCGTGGAACACAAGTTTTTCCTTTCTATCTCAGACATCGATTCCAATGGAACCAGGAAACCAGGAAACACATCCACCATTGGAATGAATCTCTGACAATGACTGGACTGACACAAGACCATTCCTTCAGGGTTGGAGGAAAAACTGTCAACGCGTTTTAGTGAACTTTCTTTGTACTTACCAAAATACCGCGTTATAGTTCTACCTACCTGTGAAAACCTGGACGACGTTTATATTTCGAAAACAAAAACAATACCTGTATCACTTTTGAAGGTACTTTCCAGCTTTGGACAAGCATTTAATCCTGTTGAAGTGGAGGCTTTCCTGTGCATCCTCCAAAGTGCAGCCTTAGTGTCAAAAGACACATTGGGGATCAGTAAGGCCTGTCACATTTGCCACGGCGGCCGTGGGGTCTCCAAAATCTACGGCCACTAGCAATTATACGGCCGGCCGCAGTATTTCCACGGTCACACGATGTCGCAGTCACATGTTTTTATTTTTTGGGGAGCCGCTCGGCGTATTTAGAAATTGTGGAGACCGAAAACGTGGGGGTGCCGTTCGGTCTTTGATTTGATGTCGCACGGTGACCTTAAGGGGTCCCTGCGGCGGCCATATAATTTTCAAGGCAGATGCAAGGTAGCCTCAAGGTGCCCGCAAGGCGACCGCAGGGGGACCGCAGGGGGGCCCTAAGGCGAACGTGCGGCCAGACGGACGGTAACGAGTGGGTTCATATATTTTATTATTATTTTTTTTACCAGTTTCTTTTTTTCGGCTTGTCGAATTGCTACGGCGAACGTAGAAATGAAAAAAAAGTTATAACTCCGCGTTATAATTCCACGGCGACCCCTACGGCCTGTAAAAGATAGCCAAACAGCGTAGGGCCACCCTGAGGCCACCGCAGAAACTCTGCGGCCGCCACACGTTTCTGTCAATTCAGAGGGCGTCCGGCCGCCGTATCCTCGCCGTAGAGCAAATGTGACTTAGGCCTAAGTACCCCCAAGGTGCTTTTCAATATGAATGTCCTTGATAGTCAATGATCCACAGATTGTTCAGTCAATCATTTGTAATTTCACCAGGCTTGACGATTTTGGTTGAACAGAAAATTAGCTATCATTTACAGTTCCACCCTCTTTATTATCTCACTTACCACTATCTTGATTCCCCACACATGCACAAAAGCAAGAAATACATGATTATGGGTATTGGCTACCGACATTATAAATGGCAAATTATATCAAAAATTATCTACATACACTATTCTGTCTTTAATAAACTAATTTGAAGTCCCCTCTCCAACCCCCCAATCCCTTACCAGCACAGACGAGGAAGCGATGATGGATACATGACATTATCATCTCAGCAATATGATCGAAAACCAAATCATCAAAACAGTTAACTTACAGGGTTTGTGTCACCATGCATAGAGTGTTAAGGTGCCTCACCCTGATTCTGTTGATAAGAGGTGCTAAGAGGTAGACGAAAAGCTCCACCGTACTCAACGGAAGTCGGTACTCCTCCCAGACCTTCTCATCTCTCATGTTATACCGTGCAGCATCAGGCTGTTCAGAATCGACCCACCCCACTCCTGACCCTTGGATCTGACGCTGGTCTTGACCTTGAATCGCTCCATCTGTCGTCCGATCTCTGGCTTCTCCGTCGGTCATGCTCAGGTGACTCGACAGCCAGTGACGTGACCTTCCATCACCAATTACTCTGCCGTCAAGGATGTGCAATGTTGCCCCCAAGCTCTGACTCACAGACCCCAAACTCGAAATTCGAGAAGCATTTTCACAACAGTCTTGGGCTGAATCTAAGAGCATCCAGTGGAGCGTGTGAAGCAACTTCGTTTCTGCAACTCCCAGTTTATCCTGATGTCCTGCAAGGGTGTTTGAGAAAAAAAAAACAAAAAAAAACAATCAATTGTTACCATTCATTTTCTCAGTAATAAAGACGACAAAATGTTTTTTTAACTTGGATTTGAGAGGTAATTATATCTATTTGCATATTTTTTGCAATCATAGGTTTTACAACAAATTAATAACATACAAAAATTTTTTTCATCCACACGTGCACAAAGCCAAATGCAACCTTTGATTGATTTGCCCTTTGAAATGGAACAATTCTCAAGAGGGAATGTGATGGGTCCAAGTGGCACTGAATACTGTTGGCATGATTCTTCTTCTTCTTCTTCTTCTTTCGGCTGCTCCCGTTAGGGGTCGCCACAGCGGATCATCCGTTTATGATCCGCATACCGATTTGGCATAGGTTTTACGCCGGATGCCCTTCCTGACGCAACCCTGGATGCCTCTTACGACACAGGGATAAGGATTGGGTTTCGCCATGATTCTGGGCTGCCCTACACCCTCTCATAGCGCGGCCCAGCGCAGAGAGTCCTCAAGCGATCCTCCAACCCAAGCCTCCGAGTAGCCGGATTACAGGCGCACGCCAATACGCCCGGTGTACTGTTGGCATGATTATTAGTGAATAAAAAAGCCATCAAATACAACCGAAATCACCGGAATCTATTTTCTTGGCATACATTTCCTGTATTTAAATGTCTATTTTTGCTTCATTTTGCCATTCAAACAAGTTTTATTTAATTTAAATATGAAAACTGGCAAACTAACGATATTTTTGAAAGTATCAATGGAAGTTTCTGACAATTACCAGCGAGAAAGTAAAACTTACATACAGGAGCTGGTCCTTGGAAGTATAACAATTAGAAACCATGCAAGTATGGCAGCATTTAGAAGGGACAGTCAGCATTGGTTCATGAAATAATGTTAGTATTTAATAAAGGAGTGTGTTACTCTGTACTAGAAAAGGAGCCTTGAGGCTTCAAAGCCTTAAAATATCTTCGAGGTCTTAAAAGATATTTGGGGTCTTTAAAGCTGAGGTTGTGGCTGAAAATACACTTCGGCCAACCCCCGGGTCAGACTTGGTCTATGTGCCAAATTTGGTGGTTTTCGGCCCAGCAGTCTTTCCAAAAAAAACCCGAAGACAGACAGATAAATAAGTTTTATTTATTAGATGCACAAACATAGCTGATGATGTGCAATTTGCATTATTTGGCTATTTTTTTTATATAATACCCTTGAATAATTTACATGCAGCACCAAATCGGACCAGGTCAATGCTTGTATCACTAAAAAACAACAAAAAACAAATTACCCCCGTGTGGGGGTGATGGTCATCTCTATAATGTTTTTTACTATCATAATCGATTAACCGTTGCCAGATATCTCCTAAAATGACAGACGAGATAGGTTTTGAAAATGGCGACTTTCACAACTTTTGTGACCTCGTGACCTTGACCCTGACCTCGAATCCGGGAAAAAAATATGTCGTTGGGGATCACTCATCGACCTCTACCCACATACCAAATTTCATCAAGATCGGAAGTAAAAAGTTTTCTTTGTACCGGGAGGTGTTTTTTGACCATCTTCCAGGTTACGTGGCGGCCAAACGGGACGGAAATTCAAAAATCTGTCCAGTTAGATACAAGATAATAATTTTTACTATCATAATCAATAAACAGTTGCCGAATATCTTGTAGAATGGCAGACTAGATAGGTTTTGAAATGGCGATTTTTATAACTTACGTGACCTCGTGACCTCGTCCCCTGACCTTGAACCCGGACAAAAGTTATATCGTTGTGCAACACTCATCGACCTCTACCCACATACTAAGTTTCATCAAGATCGGCAAAGAAAAATTGTTGACGGACGTACGGACGGACGTACGGACGGACGTACGGACGGACGGACGTACGGACGTATGGACATTTGGTCCGGCTTTATTAGGTCATCTCGGTAGAGATGACCTAAAAACAGCATGATTGAAGTGTACATGCAAAGGTTTCCAGGCAGCTCTGTAACGGTGCTGATACTATTTCAATTTCATTGACAAGAATAACTTGGCTGAAACATGTTTCGCCCTCAATTACAGAGTTGTGGATCAACATGTTGACATCACATGGGGCATCTGTCCTGCGGTTCTGGGTTTTTGCCAGACATTCAAATCATGAGACAGCACTTCCAGCTTGAGGACATTTTGAGCACCCTACCGACACCATCTAGCTTTACAAGTGAGACCATCCAAACAAAGCAATAAGTAGGACTCCTCTGAATAGGTCTATAATGAGCAGTTTTGGAATTTCCAGAAGAATCTCATTGAAATGTTTGATTTTTGACAATTGGTGCGAGAACACATTACATATCCCAAGAACTACTCGTGAACAGAGGATAGGAGATCGGGACCATACTCCTTGTGTCAGAGCTATTTGAGTGCTGCTATAAAGCAGTTCTCATCCTTTGGCCTTTGGCACAATCCTGGACGGGTCGCCACTCCGATACAGTATACCAGCATGCTGGCACTCATTTTGCCGACCTCGGAGGGATGACAGACCGAGTCAACCCCACCTGGTATTAATTCAACAGCTGAGCGAGATTTGAACTCAGGACCCTAGGATCCAAAGCCCGTCACCCAAACCATTAAGCCAACACCAGGCAAATGGATAGATATATTGTATTCGTCGACTTTCTGGGGCAGTTTAAAAGAAAAGGATAAACTCTTCTGATTAACACACACTTACAAAGCAGATCTGGCAACAGTGAAGGAGTTTCTATTTTTGGATCAGTATAGCTGGTGAGAATAAGAACAGTTGTCCATTTATGAGGGAACTAAATACGCATATTAATCCAGCAGGAACGGAAGACATCATGCAGTTATTGAAGAAGAATAAAGGAAGGAAGATTCAAGTGCTCAGGTGCTTCCTTTCCATATGTACCTTGTTATCAATAAACATCCAACCGTCCACTCCACTCAACTCCACGACACTGCTTCATATCAATAAATGAACAAACAGGAAAAAGGAACAGGATTAAAGAGCAACAGACCCAAACAAAACCCATGTGACTCAACCAGACTTGATGACATAACGTTAGAGTATCTGCTCTGAGTTTGGGAGGTCAGCGGTTCAAACGCTGGCAGAGTCATACCAAAGACCTTTAAAATGGTATGTGCTGCTTCCTTGCTTGGCATTCAGCATTTTTTTTTAAATGATAAGAGCACAGACAATCCCATAGGTTGGCATCCAAGGGGAGGAGGATATTCCTCCTTCGACTTTAATAAATGCCCAGCTGAGTGCGGTGAGAAAGGTGGCACATTGTTGTGATATCACTCATACCTCGAGTGCTCTAGGAACCACTTCTTTCCCCAAGCTCAGTGGCTGTGTTTGTCTCAACTAACGGTCCTGTGTTGTTTCTCGTGTATTTGTCTGCATGTCCATGTGTGTGAGATGCGTGTGTGGCAGCTCCACTACGATCCTTAGACACTGTTAAAAAAAAAAGAAGAAAAAACACAGCCTGCACAAGGACATATAAACCCAAGCATAGTCAATCAATGAAATGTGCAGATTCATTCCATTAAAAAAACTACAAGGGTGCTCGGTAGAGCGCACACCTCTGCCATGTAATGCCTGATCCACGATAACATATCGGGCCCAATACATTTTTTTATAATTATCGCATCCAGATCCGGATTCAGATCTTCACCAAAATCAAATAAATTCATCCTTGCTAAACACACAACCTGTCCACCAAGTTTCGTCTGAATCCGTTCACAACTATTTGAAATATCCTGTTATATATCAGTTTATAGCCCCATCTCTCAATGGTGAAGAATCACTTAAAACATTATCAGATCCGGATCCGGATTCGGATGTTCACCAAAAGTGAAGCAATTCTTCCTTCTCACACACCCAACATGTCCACCAAGTTTCATCCGAATCTGTCTTTAACTTTTTGAAATATCGTGCTACATATCGTTTTTGGCCCTCTCTCTCAATTGTGAGAATCACTTTTAAAATTCTAGTAGTCGAATCCGGATCTTCACCAAAATCTAATCAGTTCGTCCTTGTCACACACCGAACCTGTCCACAAAATTATCGATCGTGCCACATTTTTGAGATATCCTGCACACAAACAAAACAAACAGACAGACAAACAGACAGAAAGGGGTGAAACATAACCTCCTTCACCTTCGGTGCGGAGGAAAAAAAATCAGCACTAGAGGGGGAGCATCGGTAAGTGCAAAACCTCCGCCGCCAATACAGCTGGGTCACTCAAGTGAACTTATATCTTATTCATTAAATATGACGTCAACAGTGCTGACAGTATAGTTCTTTTTTCCAACATTTTTTTTTGGGGGGGGGGGGGGGGGGGGGGTTGGAAATCACTTAAAACATGTAGAAAATGCAAAAAAAAGAAATCGAAATTTTGTTGAAAAAAAGTTGCAAAAAATTTTTTCTCTAACAATTTTTTTTGGGGGGGGTGTTGGAAATCACTTAAAACATGTAGAAATGCAAAAAAAAATAAATTTCTCTAAAAATTTTTTTGGGGGGGGGTTGGAAACACTTAAAACATGTAGAAATGCCAAAAAAAATTTTCTCTTATTTTTTTTTTGGGGGGGGTAACAATTTTTTTGGGGGGGGGTTGGAAATCACTTAAAACATGTAGAAATGCCAAAAAAAAAAATTCTTATTTTTTTTGGGGGGGGTAACAATTTTTTTTGGGGGGGGGGGGTCACTTAAAAATGTAGAAATGCAAAAAAAAATTTTTTTCTCTAATTTTTTTTGGGGGGGGGGGGACCAATCCAAAATTTAATGATGATCCTTGGACCATACCTAACCCCCCACCAAGTTGTCGAAATCCGTCAAGGAGTTTTTCCGTTATACTGTTCACAAACAAACAACAAACAAACAAACAAACAGAAAGGGGTGAAAACAGTAACCTCCGATCTTCGATGGCGGAGGTTAATAACGAAAAAAACTGTTGAACAAGACAATTCAAGAAAAGAATCCTTGCTTTGGAGAGACGCTCTCAGAGCAGAGAAGACAGCAACTGGCTCCAAAGGAATCCGGAACCAGAAGCCAATAATTGTTAGAAGGAAAATAAATATCTCTTCCTTGAATCCTTTAAAAAAAAAAAACATGGCATAAGAAGTGCACAAAAAAAAACAATTGTCTCTCAATTTTCTTTCATATCTGTGTACTCTTTCAACAGGGGTGCATCGTGATGAGTTGGTATGGATAAGGATACTGTGTAAGCTGGATGAAGAGAATTGTAGTTTCCTGCATGTCGCTTTCCTTCATATTCTGTGATATGAAGGAAAGCTATAAAAACGAAGTTGTGATTTTGTATTGTTCACCAACATTATTCCCATACCCACCCCCTGAACTTTCCTCCACCCATGAGACGTAAATTGTGTACAAACAAAAAGTGATGTGATGTATTGATGAGTGAGTACACCGTAATCCCGTTGGAATGAAGACCTTACCAAGCCTGTTGCGGTTGGAAAGCAGAGTGGCTGTGCAGTGCAGTACGTGTGGAAGGGATGTCTGTATTAGTTGCCATCGCGTAACATTCTGAATGGCTTCACATAAAGCCGGAGACAATCCCTGCAGCTTGTTTTCAACAAGGACTCGCTCGAACGACTGTCAAAAATGATAAACATCGTTAACACCATCAGTTTTGCAGTTATCACATCCTTTGTCTCGAGTCATAATTTAATGATAATTTTGGATCTGCATTACCAGTAAAGTTTATCAAAACAATCCCATCCGTTAACATTTAATGTCACAATTGTGATCACATCTTTCATTTCAAGAACATGATATTTTGGGAGGAAATTCATATCCCCATTATTACTACAACCTCTTTAATGGCCGCAATTATTGTCACCTTCTTGCGGGTCAATCAGGGAAAGTTTTGGGTTATGTTGGATTGGGCAAGCCTGACATTTGACTGAAAGTGGAAGAAATTTGGATTTTGACCAGGATGCTGGTCATAACTCGCCGACTCCTTGTGAAAGACGCTGTGTGATGTAGTGCTCAATCAACGAATGTGAGCAGACGGCACACTCGGCTTCATCTGAAGGACAGCACATTAAGTAATGCATTACTCTGCCTATGAAGCAACAATACAACAGTTATTTTTATATCCAAGATTGAGACTCATGGAACAGCAAGGAGGGAAGAAAGACAAGGAAGTGAAAATGCAGATGGCCAAAGAATCATGAGCACATGGCTACAGGCCCTGTCACACCTTGACGATTTAGCCAGCGGATGCCTGACGTATCCAAAATTTGGCTAAAACGCTGGCACACGTCGAATACGTT
>CM068952.1:132042404-132074605 GCA_035128595.1 Eptatretus atami | reverse complement strand
TAGTCAGTCATCATGGATCATGCCACGCAGTGTGATGGATGATCCTTTCAGAACTGCATATCGAGATCCACATGCAAATATGCGAGTGACACTCCACCCCCGTATGCTTCCATAAACGTCTTTCCGTACTTCACCGAACCTCATTATCTCCTTCCTGCTCTCAACACCCTTCCTTCCACACTCAATCACCCCCCCCTCTTTTCCTATCATCATCCTTATTCTTTATTTTTCCAATTAGCCCTCGATTCCAGTTCTGAGCATTTTCCAATGTTGGTCGATCTGCAGCTTGCTTTCTCCCACCTCATGAAAGCCAAAGTTCTGAAAACAGATCTGTCGTGTTTTTCTGTTATTTGTCATCCCTGTGTTCTGTTTTATGTTTTCGTCCAATTTTTCCGTGTTTAAATCAACATGACCTTTGTGTGCGATATTTGTCAAATTTGTTTTTCATAGTTTAAGGCCTACTCCTCAGGAAGCTTCCATCAAAAAAATTGTGTCCTTAATTGTGAGTGCCGTGTTCCCGTATTTTACATTAATTTTTACAAAATATTGCTACTTTACCTACTTCAGAACATTGTCCTATTTCCAATCTCAACCCCCAACCACCCCAAAAAAATATATACAAAAAAATATATTTCCACTCCAAATACTATCTCTATTCTGCCCACAATTCGTTTCTTGCCCGATACTCTGTGTACTCCATTCTCTCTTCTCCCTTTTCGCAATATCCTTCTAAACTGAATACTTCATTTGATGTAATGTTCTTCTATCAAATATTTATAAATATTTTTAAAATTCTTCACAGACCCCCAGTTCCAAAAACCTTCGATCTTTCCACCTCGTTAATTCACCCCCAAATCCACCTCCTTTCAAAATTCTCTGCTTTCCTTCTGCAAGTCCCGTATATGTCCACTTCTATTCCCCAATGTTCCCGTCTTCCATCCTCTCCCTTCCACAGATTCCTAATGTCTCGTTCCCACTGTTTGTTCCTTCCACTCACCCCCTCTCGTTCTCATTTCCCCCTTGATGTCATGTTTTTAGCTCTTCATAGAGACCGTCGACAAGGTAAACAAAAAAAAATAAACCGTTACCATAACGGAAGTGTGTGTGTTGGTGTGTGTGGTGTGTGTGTGTAGTGTGTGTGTGTGTGTGTGTTGCTGAGTGTGTGTGTGTGCTGTGGGTTTTGTTTGTTGGTGTTATCCTCCATATGCGTGTTTCAGAGATGCAGCGATCCCTTCTGAGTCTCGGAAGTATGCCACCATTGTGTTGAGATTGTTTGTTTTGTATCTCCATGTCTTGGGTTCCAGAAAGTGGATGGAGCTCCCAGGTGTGTGATGTAGTGTAGTGTGAGTGTGTGAGTTGAGTGTTGCGTGTGAGTGTGTGCAGCAGGTGAGTGTTGAGTTGTGTGTGTGTGTCTTGATTGGTGTCTACATCTGTGGGTTCAGAATCGTGGAATGGAGTGCCTCCCAGGTGGGCTCAAGTATCCACCTTCATTTCAGTAAGGTGTCACGATTCATGGGCAAGCTGTGAAGTTTCTGTTTTCAAAGTTTTACCGAGGGTCTCTTCAGGATCGTTACTGAGCCAGGACGGCTTCCAACTGTAGTTCATTGTCGTGATATTCCCAGGATGGTTTTTTAATTTCTCTGTTGAGGTTTTCATCATTCTTCCATGAGGTTCTTCGTCATCACTGGTACAACTTGGCATTTTCTTCAGTTCCAGAGTATTTTCACTTCATCATTTGAGATCTTGGTATTTGGTCATTTATCCTGGATATCTGCACGTTTTGTCCAAAATCACAGGTATAAAACACCTCAATAGCATGCCTTCCTTCTTTTTTGCACCTAAGGATGATATCTGGTCCAATGCTTTTGTTTTCCATGTTCACGCCCGACGGGATCATAAGGTCGTACACGTGATCCGGTACTTCAATGTTTTTCAGTTGATTGCTTTGGTTCATTTTCACCAAATTTTCTAAGAACTTGAAATTCAAGTTTTGCACTGTGCCAGCGGATTTCTTTACAAACTCTGTTGTTGTTTGTATGTGTACAGCTGTTTCTGACACTTTTTTTTTGTGGTATTCGGTCATTAAGCGTCACAATATTCTATTTTTGCAAACCCACCTCCACCACTCACTTGTCAGTTTATATTTCCTTACTCTCCCCACCCATTTTCTCTCATTTGTCCCCTCCTTGTGCCCCCTCCTCATAAAATGCAGCACTCTCCTCCCACACCTCTCTCTCTCTCGCCCCTCTAGCTCTCTCTCTCTCTCTCTCTCTCTGTCTCTATGTCCCCCTCCCTCCCCACGTGAATGAGCAAGCGTTGGTTGACGGTGGTCGCTTCCCACCTCACCCCCTAACTGCCTCTTCTTCACCTCTCTGCTTTCCCTCCCTTCTCACCCTAACTGCCTCTCTATCTTCTCCTTTTCCCCCCCCCTCCCACCTCACTTAATTACCGTTGCGAAAGCAGGGGTTGTATTTCCCGTAGAGCAATTATTGCATAAGCGGCCTCTTTCATACAGCTTGTTACAAGGTAAATTTTGAGAGGCATGTTGTTTGTTAAATAAATGAATCACCTTGTTTGCGCCATTAAGACGTTTGGATGGGAAGTGGACCCAGGTCACCTGGCCTTCTGGTGCAAGCCCTTGCGAAGGTCTTTCTTTCCCCATGGTGCCGGCTTCTTCAAACACCCTGGCAATCACTTGTACACGTCCACACCACCTATGGCTTGGAAAAACACAAAAAGGCATTACGTCGTTTTTCGACATGCACAAAACAGCGGGGCTTAAAGGGGTTTGTGGTGCAGATCAGGTGGGCTAAAGGATCGTATGAGGTCACGAGTTGCACTTTACTTTGGAGGTCTATTTGGTTAAATTCCCGACCCGACTCTAAATGGTTCGTGGTGCTCGCGGGCAGGGACGTTGAGCTCACCAAAGTGTCCCATTCCCTCAGATTTGGACGTTTGGTTGGGGCCCGACTGCTGTTTAAGCATCTGTAGTGGCATTCATTTTTGCTTTGGTTTCGGAAATTGTGAATAGCCTAGTTGGTTTAATGGAGTTTCTCGGCAGGGGTTTTCAGCGTTTTTGCCTTTGCAGTTTCTATATAGATATCGATTGAATTTGATGTTTTTCTTCCCGCTTAAATTGAACGACCGGTGATCCACATGGACGGACAATTGAGTTACAGCACGCCACCCAGTCGCCAGGATGACCCAGCCGTTGCCGCTTTCCCAGCACTCAAACCAGTTCATCCGGCGGCAATGGCTTCGATAACGCTCGCCATTCTTGGCCAAATGACCTGACTGCCCCAGCTTGTGGTTACGCAAGTTGAGCCCGATTAAGCCTGAAACATATTCCAAGTTGACGCCACTTCAAGAGGCTTGTTGGGTCGCCGTCACAGAGTTACGTGACGGTGGTGAGAGATGTTTTCAAGAAACCCCCGATACGCTATCACGACTTTGACATCGCACTCAAGCATGGTTCTTCTGACAGCGCCGCTTTCAAAATAACACTTAAGCCGAGATTTAGGAGATCGATAGACCACACCAACTATGTGCTCATATGCAGCAGCTTCTTGACAACTGCCACGCACTTGACCAGTCAATATTGGTGGGTTGTTCTTTGCATGGTTTATTACCCACGTCCAATGATACTTGCAGCTAAACGGACGGTGGCACGACCCGCGGGGTTTTCTAGCTCATCATTCCATTGACCCGTTATCAATGTGACTAATTGAACCTCGATTCGCACGTCGACACAGCTACACTCTAAATGGCGGCCTTAAAGTTCGTCCTGGGCTCTGTGCGCCACCACCATCATGCTCTTTTGTTTCCCTTTTGTAGTGACAGTGCGAAACGACATAACTGTGCTGCCGTCGCCTTCTCACTTCGTTGAACACTCCAGATTTTGGTGTTGGCACCGGTGACCTTCGGTGCTAATGCTTTGTCTGTGATAGGAGCACCGTGCTTCCTACCAGCCACAGGGAAACGACGAGGCTCCAATTGGCAACGAGTTCACCCTAGGCCAATCTTCAGTCCTTCTTTCCTCGTGGATCGTAATTGTTGGACTTATTTTACTTTGTGGATACAGGGGGCGGGTGAATTGTTCCGCATTGCCGTTGATATGGGAAAGAAATTTGCCGGTAATATTCATGACTGCCAAACAAGTTGCTACTTTTGCTGGAGACGTTTCCCCGTCTTGATTTGGCGTTTACTTTGATCGTTCCTATGGGTGTCTATTGCCGGCACAGAACTCTATCCTAGTTGTGGAATTTTGTAGCCCAATTCATCTCCTTGTACAATGTCACCTTGCATCTATTGGTGCCTCGACGGCTTCCGTGCTTCCGTTGCTCTCGGACAGAGCGACCATTTTTGTCGCTATTCTGGCCTTCCATCCACACCCACTGTCTCTTCCAGTCTTGATGGACTTCCCATTCCATAATGCCCATCAGAACAATCCAGCCCAACAACATTTCAGCTGCTCCTTTGAGGCCACGGGACCCCTTTGTTTTCGCCAGTGTTCGTCGACTAGACTCTGAGAAATTAGTATCCCCGTCGGTACGTTGTTGGTTTGACCTGTTCACATTCATGGGATCATTTATTCATCGGGTTCCAGCATGTTGGACTTCACCCCACACATGGTATCCAAAGAACACTTGGGGATTGGCGTGCTTGCAGGGATTAAGTTCTTAAGCAGCGGATGTTCCAACCATATACCCCATTCCCTATTCAGGATTACCGCAATACTCACTGGCGCTTACATCTTCTTCGTTCGCCTCGTTCATGCATCCATCACATTCCATTGGATCCAAGATGTCATCCGGACAGCAGTCTCATGCTTGTGGGCCTTGTTAATTTCCTTTCAGATGCCGTTCGGCCTACGGCAACGCCGCACAACCTTTCAACGTTTTTATCGATAGGTGCTCCGGGCGGTTTGCATTTTCTTGCTACGTGTATGAAGATGATATTTCTAACGTCTGCTGCAACTGCAGAAAACATTTCCAAAAGCTTCAAACGTTCATCACTGTCACCCCTCGGTTAGTCTTCAACTCCAATAGGTGCTTTTGATAGGGGGCCAGGGGGTCTTGTAGGTCCCTACCACCTTCACACAGGCACAGCTATTTACTGATTGTATTGACTGCTTCACCAGGAGTGTACCATAGAGACTGCACTGCACTACCATTGCCGGGTTTGGTCCACACCTGATCGCACATTTTTGGTGTTCCTCAACCATCACTACGGATCGTGATAGCAGTTCAAAATGGGTTCGATTCCAAAGCGTAGCATCTGAGTACGAATGTGTTGTGAAATGTTGAACCACCGTTTCCATTCGGCAATGGAATGGGTGGTGGAGCATTTCCACCACACTGGAGTGTCTTCCTGAAAGTGCCATGGAAAACTCCACACGCACACAGGTGTCACCTCTATGGTCCTTGTTGGTACAAGAGCTGCTCCGAAGAGACAACCTTGGATGCTCCACTGCACTCCACTATGGCACGGTTGCCACCGCTTCGTATTCAGGAGGATTTTCTACCGCGACTGATGACACCTTGCCCGTTGCCTCACTATCAACTAACTTTGTGCGCCATGCAGGGGCCTCCGGGTGACACAAATGTAGCCTTGATGCAAACCTGGTTTTTTTTCCTCAGGATTGCGATGTTGCACCCATTGTACTCTATGGCATTGGGCTGTCGGAATTATTGCAGCAACTTATGACGACTTTACAAGTTCTAACAACGCTCCGAGAAGACCTTTTATATCGATATTATGTGGTTGTGATAGCTCTCCACAATTTCTTTTGAAGCCGGCTTTTTTGACGCCGCACCAGGGCTGATCTCCACTGCCGCGGATCACACCTACTCACAATCCCTGTTGACCTTCATCTATTCGATCCGCTCTGGACGTCATTGTCACTTCCCAACAAATATTTTATGGAGAGTACATTTGTGCTTTTGATTCTTTTTGTATGATTTGTATTTTATTTTTTTTTAACAGATGGTCCAATTCATCTCTTCTCTCCGCATATTGTATTTTGTTTGTACCTTCCGTTTGATCCAATGCACGAGGAGGGGGAGGTGTTAGGCATCATTTTGCCTTTGGTTTCGTATGTGAATACGCTTTAGCTATGGTTTATGAGGTTTCCTGCAGAGGGTATTTGGAATTTTTACATTGACCCCCCCCTTTTTAATAAATATTGACTCAGATGCTGAACAGTTCTTGGATTGTTCTTTCTTTCACACAAGAGTTCCACAAGGTGTCCTTTGGAAGAGGGAGGCAGTTATCGCTTGGGCACAACTATACCCTTCAGTCAGCCGTCGGGCTTATGAATCAGTGAAAATTGAAGCCAAAACATTACCTGTCTGAAGCCGCCGAATCCTTGTTAATGGGAGTTGGGCATCAGGAGAGGAGAACGAGTGTGAGAATGAGGTTTGTATAGCATTTTGTCGTGTTGTAAGTCCGGGTTTATTACGCAGAAACCTGCTCTTCATAGCGATCGTTGTAAACAGGCATTTTTTTAGCCTCGGTGGGATCAGGCATTCGTCGTCATTGTCAGTTGGCTACGTTCTCAATGATAGATCTGGAAGGAAATTTTTCCTCTTCCATATTGTGTAACGGCGACAACGTATGTGCAATGTGTTGTCCATTTTCAATCCTTTAAAAAATGTGCTGTGTCCTCTTTTCCTCCTCACCGAGGTGGGTGGTGCTTTGTTTCCTCCCTGTCTGTCTGTTATAACTTGGAGAAAAAAGTTTTTCCAAGTATGTGGTTTGTGTAGTTTTGTCTACGTCTGTCTGTTGTCACAGCGTTTTTGGCCCAGTTTTCAAGCAATTCGGTCTGTAAATTTTTGCTTGTATGTCAGTTGACTGGCGGACAGCACACTTTTCTTTTTGGTGAAGATTCTGATCTAGGTTTTTAAAAAGTGATTCTTCTCCATGAGGATATATTTATGTAGGGCCAAACATGATATATAGCACAATATTCTCAAAAGTTATGGATTGGATGGATGGAAACTTGGTGGACAGGTTTGGTGTGTTGACAAGGACAAATCTTATTCCATTTTGGTGGATGATCCAATCCAGATCCAGATACGAGAATTAATTTAATTTTTCAGTGATTTCTTCACCATTTGAGAAGATTGTGGGCTTAAAACGATATTGAGTGATTACTGTATCTCAAAAATTTGTGGACGGCATTCGGATATTAAATTTGGTTGGACATGTTGGTGTTGTGACCAAGGACTAACTGGTTGGTTTGTGAAGATCCAATCCGGATCTGGATACGATAAATTTTCCAAGTGTTTCTTTCACCATTATGCTGTGTTTGCTTAATAGTTAGGGTGGTGGGCTTTGGACCGGGTCCCTGAGTCCAAATTCCCGCTCAGCTGGTTGAATTAATACCAGGTTGGGGTTAACTCGGTCTGTTCATCCTTCCGAGGTCGGCAAAATGAGTGCCAGCATGCTGGTTATACTGTGTCGCAAGTGCGCGACCCGTCCAGGATGTGCCACCCAATAGCCAAGGAGACTGCTTAAGCAGCACCAATGCTCTGGCCACAGGAGTATTGGTTTCCCACTCCTCCTCCTTCACCATTGAGAGACAGGCCAAAAACGATATATAGCAGAAATCCAAAAGGTTATGGAATGGATTCCACAGAAACTTTCCGTGGACGGGTTGGGAGTGTGGAAAAGGGACTAATTGACTCGATGGTGAAGAATCTGAATCCGGGTCTGGATTCGGAATTCGGATCTCACCAAAAGAATCCGGAATTCTTGATCAAAGGACAAGCAAAACTTGTTGGAATGTTGGGAATTTTGGTGAAGATCCAAAACCGGCCAAGGACAGAGCGCTTAATCTTGGTGAAGATCGAATCTGGATCTTGAGAATGTTTTTTTTAGTGTTCTTCACCATTGAGAGGAAAGGCTAAAAACAAACCAAAGGTTTTATGGATGGATTGACAAAAACTTGGTGGACAGGTTGGTGTGTGACAAGGACCGATCGATTATATTTGTGAGATTTTCAAAATCTATCCGGATCTGAGAACTTTTTCCAGGACCACCGGAGAAAACATGGCCAAAAAATTGATATATTTGCACAATATCTCAAAAGATTATGGATGGATTCGGACCAAACTCGGTGGACGTGGGTGGGCAGACGAGCCGCGAGTGGTATCAGTTGGCATACCAAAATGTAAACTGTTCAGGCCTGGCGGAGGTAGCGCTCCCACGAGTGCCATTCTGTCACCAAAGTGTTCACTCTGTGATGTTGAATATTCATTTGTCCAATTGCCGGAATCCTTCGGATTTCGGCAATTATGGTGGTCGGGTGTGCTGTCTTCTGGTGTGTCTGGTCTGTTTGTTGTTGGAGGGATTACCCTGTAGAACAGCCCACGTTCAGCGATCATGACCAAACTGGGTACAGACGTCGGGCAATGGTCCAACTAGACACTTGTCGTTTTTGGGTGAATCTAGTCAAAGGGTCAAGGTCACCGAAAAACCGAAATTCTTATTTTCGCCAACAACATCCGCTAAAATGGTCGACGACCAAACAAAACCAAAATGTCATCTTCCAAGACTGCATCCACCATATGTCTCCATTTGGGGTTGTTCACACCAACACCCTTCTCAGCCGGGTCGGGTCGAATGTCAGGGGGGATCGGATCAAAAATTTTCAAAAATTGCCGATAAAACGCCATGTTTCAAGTCCGATTGACCCAAGTTATGATCATGACCAAACTGAGTTGCTATACTCATTTAAACAGTAGCACTATCGACTTATAAGAACCAAATTTGATTTCCAGGGTTTTTGTTTTTTTCAGAGATCATTGGAGATATGACAAGTTATCCGGCATTCCTTGCTCAACCGAGCAATTTTATTTGTCGTTGTTGACAGGTCAAACAGGAACCAAAAGGGGATTAGACGAAACGAGGGGAACAGATTGTGTGTGGTGACAAGGACGGAAATCGATTCGATTATGGTGAAAATTCTGGATCGAATACGATAAAAAAAAATTTTAAAGTGAGGTCTTCACCTTGAGTGATTGGGGACCAAAAAATGATACATCGCCATAATTATGTTCAAAAAAAGTGTGGAAGAATTTTGACAAAACAGTGGACGAGTTGGTGAAGGGACAAGACAGCCGATCGACGGCGGATCAAACCCATCAGTGGGGACACAACGTGACCTGTTCCACCTGGTGGAGCGTGTGCGGCTTCGACCCGAGTGCCGTTTATCGTGTGTATTTATGCCCTTGAATGCCCCCCCATGATTTTAACCCCCCCCCATGATTTAACCCCCCCCCATGATTTTACACCCGCCCCCCATGATTTTTACACCCCCCCATGATTTTACACCCCGCCCCCCCATTATTTTACACCGCCCCCCATTATTTTACACCTTTCCCCCATGATTTTACACCCCCCCCAAGTTAACCCCCCCCCCCATGAATGGTTTCACCACCCCCCCCCATGATTGTACCACCCCCCCCCATGATTTACACCCACCCCCCCATGATTTGACACCCCCCCGCCATGATTTTACACCCCCCTCCATGATTGTACACCCCCCCATTGATTGTACACCCCCGCCCCCCCATGATTGCTACCGAGACGGCGGTGACCACCCCGTCACCCCTCCAACAGCGAATTCCCACGCACGTGGTGCTGATGACGAAGCGTTCTCTTGTCCGAGTCCAACATTTGAAACTAGAACAATGCGAACACCGGTTACATTCAATTCAAGCTGGACCTTTCACTGTTGCGGAAACCGGAGGTCAGGGTCTCGGGTTTTCTCGCCATCAATCACAGGAACAGATTACACATCGGACCGTTTTATCCAAGGTTCAGAAATTATAGGATTACAATTATTTAGCATGAATGCATGACAGAAAACAATAAACGACCATGAAATAACAACCAATATAATAATACTCTATAGTCGCGACCTCAGAAATTTTACAGATTAGCAAACCACAAATTTTGCTCCACGGCAACGATAATAATTATACAGACGTCACTGCACCATCGATAATTACATCCACTCAGGTACGATGCAAGCAGCGCTTGCGATCAGCGCAGTGGGACGCTCACAATCGGTTATAGTTTAGGACCGCACACTAATCAGTGGCTCCACAAGTGTTTATTGCCAAGACGATAAGAAATGCACAAACCAGCGCACTACACCTTCATTCCCCTTCTCCCCCCCAATCGGAAGAACATCAACGGTGACGTCACACGTGACGTCATTGACTGTCAGCACTCGGCGTGCGTCATGGACATTGATGGAGGGTGCGTACTCGGTCTATTAAATACGTACTAGTGCATTCAATGGGATATCGGGTGTTTTGGTGTTCGAGACGGCCGTGCAAGCGGGTTCGGCGTTCCGGGCGGTTCCGGTGTTTTTCACATGCAAGGCGTGCCGTGACGGGCGGTCGCTTACCGCTCCGATCATTGGCAGCACGTGCACCCCGACCACGCTCGTGTCGTCATGCTCCTGGGGAATGCCCACGGCCAGAACCGCAGATGGGCTGGCACGTTGGAGGCGGGTGGCCTTGAGGCTTTGAGGCGGGGCCTGAGGTTTGGAGCGAGGGGCCTGAGTTTGGAGGCCGGGTTTGCGAATCACCTGCAACCGGATGCCTACTGTTTCGGGTCATCGTGCATGGGGAGCGATGTAGAAGAGAGCAGGGAGTGTCGGTACTGTACCTATAATAATTAAAAAAAAAAAGGTAAAAAAATTTGATGGGGGGCGGGTGTAAAATCATAGGGGAGGGGGGGACGGGTGTAAAATCATGGGGGGCGGGTTGTAAAAAATCATGGGGGGCGGGTGTAAAAAATCATGGGGGGGTGTTTAAAATCATGCGAGGGCGGCGTCTGTAAAATCAATGGGGGGGTGAAAATCCCATGGGGGGCGGGTGTAAAATCATGGGGCGGGTGTTAAAACAATGGGCGGGTGTAAAATCTAATGTCGGGGGTGCGGTTGGTAAAATAATGGGGGCGGTATAATTGGGGGGCGGGTTGTAAAATAATGGGGGCGGGTGTGTAAAATCATTGGGGGCGGGTGAAAATCAATGGGGGCGCGGAGTTGTAAAAACTTCATGGGAGAGGGCGTGGGTGTAAAATCCCATCGCGAGAGAGCGCGGTCCAGCGGGTGTAAAACTCATGGGGATGGAGTGGGGCGTGTGAAAATCATGGGGGGCGGGATGGCGTTAAAATCCATGGGGAGGAGGGCGGGGTAAATCATGGGAGCGGGCGCGGGTGCTAAAATTCATGGGAGAGGGCAGAGCCAAAAGGTGTAAAAAATTCATGGATGCGGTGTTTTGGACATGGGTCCACGGGTTGGAGGAGGGAAGTGAGAGGTGTTTGTAGTGTCGGGCTATACAGCTATATATATATATATATATATATATATATATTATAATATAATATATATTACACACATATATACAGGGCGAGTCAAAAGTAGTGCCCAGATTTTCTGTTTTTTCGGCTGTCGGATTCTTCTGGGAAGTCATGTGTTAAATAATTGTCTTGCAGATTTATTAATTTTTCGTAGTTTATTTAATTTTTGATTTTGTTTTGCAGGTTATTGCTGCGACGTTTGGAAAGTTACTGAATTTTGCCACCAATTGAACTGAAATTAACCTGTTCCAATGAATCAGACGCATTGCGGCCGCTGAAACATTACTACAAATGTATGAAAACCAACCAACAATGGCGCACGCCGTTTGGCACAGGGCAATTTCGATATTAAACCCACCTCAGGAAGAAACATACGAATTGTATTGTCGAGAGAAAATTTTGAAGCCAACTAGCGGAGTCGGTAGCCACTGCAAAGAAGTCGCCGGTCGTCCCGAACAACGGCAAACTAATGTAGCTAAGGCTGGAAGAAGCCATCAGGAAAGACTGGATAACAAAGTCCGCCAGACGTCAACTCGCCCGTTTATCTGCAAGTTGGAAGTGAGGCCCAATCTAAGTGTTAATTCCGTATTCCTTCACCAGAAAAACTGAAACCTTACATTCCACGCCTTCACTGCATGTCCTTCATGATGGAGATTGACGACCGCCGTTCTTCAATTTTGCGAAGAGTTCTTAGCTAAACTTCAACGAAGAGGACACAATGCCGTAGACAACATTCTGGGGGGTCAGATGCAGGCATGTTTTAAGACCTTATATGGCACCCATTAAACAGACAACAATTGTGTCTACTGGCGCTGCCGAATAACCCAAGAGTGACAGTGAAGGAAGGATGGTAAAATGTACCTGTAGTGACAGTTTGGGCAGCCCATAATCTCCATCTAGGGATAATTGGGACCCTTCTGTTTTCTTTGAAGGATTCTCTCACTGCAGAAATTTACCCTGGATATTGCTGGCAAAACACTTCTTTTGGACCAGGGGTACAAATCAGGAGCTGTTATTTTCCAGCATGATGGGAGCTCCACCTCATATGGACGTTTTCTTATGTCGGCAGTGGCTTGTGAAAACTTTCCCATGAAAGTTGGATCGGCCACCGCGGTCCGATGAGTGGCCGGCACGCTCCCCAGACCCTTACACCTCCAGGGATTCTTTCTTTGGGGCTCATTGAAAGACCTTGTTTATGCGTTGAAAAGCCTCGTTACCATTCAGGGAAATTGAAGGCTCAAATCACTGCAAAGTTTTTGAGCGAATTGATTGTCGACTCTGCAGACGTGTGTTGCCGCTCTGTGCACTCTCGGCTGCCAATTGTTGCATCGCATCGACGAGGGAGGGCACCTTTGAAAATTGCAACGTAAACAAGCTTGGCTACACTTCTTTAATAATTTTTTTCCTTTGAATTAAATGGTTAGATTAAAACATGTCATTTCATTTATTTCTACCTTCTTGTACACCTCTAATTACAAATTGGGCAAAACAAACAACGAACTGACAGAATCGCGCCTACTTCCTTCGACTCACCCTTCACTCTATGTTATGATAGTATAGCAATATATATATATATATATAATACTATATATATATATATATATATATATATATTTCAAGCGTTCAGCGACGGAGGGATTCTCAACCCACTGCCGGCTCGTCTCCAGGATTCCTAGGTAACGGCCGGCCGGACGATCAGCACTCAGGCCTCTGGGTCACGCGCCTTCAATCTGCGCATCCAGCGGATACCAACGTAATCTTGTACCCTTACCGTTGGGGAAATAGACCCCTGCGTTACAGAACTGGTTTGTCAGATGCCAGCAGCGTTTCTCTGCCAGTCCTGTAATCTCCATTCTGCGTTTACTATATGCCAAATCGAACGCGACTCTTCCTCGACTGCGTGACTCAAAAGTTTAATCCATAGCGCGCAACTTCATCCGAATCAAACCAGATTCTATTGGGACACATCGGGGATCACAACACAAGCAAACCATTTCACGACAGTTGGTTCTTATATAACAATCCTCAACCCTTCTTAACTAGGGAACCACGGACTACAGGTTTTCGAGGGGGTCGCTACCGAAATACTGCCTTCAGGACAACGTGGCAGGACATAGACAGACAAGCATGCATGCATGGCAGAACAAGACAGAGTTACTTTGGTGAAGGTTTCATGGGACGAAGAGGACAGTTTGTCAAAGCCCTAGACGAACGGCCGCTCGCAACAGGCGGATGTCCACGGAAATTCGCAACTCCAGCATCGGAAACGCCCGCGTGACCAAGGATGGCGCGCGCCTACTCTTCACTTCTCAAGTCACCGCGTTGCGCACGCCTCCTCAGCGCGTTCCGGCCCCGCGCAATGTCGACGCATGGGCCTACAGCCGAGTCAAGCGATGATCTCTCCGCCTCTGCAGGCATACAAATCCAGGCCTGCGCCTGTTTCTCCAGACAAGCCCAAATCGACGGTGCCGGGCTCCGGCAAGCGATCGGCAAACGTGCGAGCCGTTGGTGTGGCAGGCCCTGTCATCGATGGCCCATACGACCTATCTCTCGCGTGCGTCGTTATTCTGATACCATCTCCTGCCTTCCCGCTCGACCCGACTTCCGCTTCGTCCTCGTCCAGTTCCTCTCTCTGTCGAATTCACCTTCCTTCCTTAGAGCTCGATTCGGCCGATTCGACTGGCAGGCCCGCCTCTCTTAACGTTTCGCTCCTTCGACACCACGAGGCACCCCTTCTCTTCAGCGACTGCAGTTTCAAACCGAGAACTCCATTATTTCACTATTCGTTATTTCTCTCGTTCCACGAGACACGCCTCCTCTTCGGTGAAGCTGAACAAACAACTCGCACCCTACGGTCACTTCCTCCCTTATAGCCACGCCCTCTCTCCAGGCCACACCCCTAATCCGACTGGGAGGGCCTATCCCAGGATGGAGTATGGAAATAGAGAAATCCTCTCAGGATCACCTCCACCACCAGCAACAAACAATACAACCACTCTACAGCATCCCGACACATGTTGTTTATAGAATGAATAGTATGCTCCGTCAGGTCCATATTTGAGCATAGGTTGAATATATTAATCAATAGTTGGTATTGGTAATCAGCTTGTCAGATTCAACCATTGCTTTAAAATGTTGCTTTAAAATTTTCATGTTGCCCAACTGTTTTTGGACAGCACCCAACTGTTCTTGCGACAGCCTTTATCACCTTTTCCTGTTGTTCTCTTGCACGGGCAGCGTGCCCTTAGCTTGACCTTAGGAGAGACCTTCAGTGGCTATGCTGCCCACAACAGTTCCTACTTTCTTAGTTCATCACTTAGAGTTTCTGCCTTTTGTTATTCAGCAGAGTTGCCATAGTGTCGGAGTGTAGGAAGCTTTGGAAAGTCTTTAGTTTGCAACATGCTATCAACATGTGCCAATGTAGGAGGCTGGAAAGTCATTTGAGTTGCATATCTTGAGAACTTTGAACCGATTTCCAACTTTCCCTAGGGCCCCATAGGAGGGCGAAACAAGGGCCCACTGCCACATTTTATTTCTTTATTTCTTTATCCCTTAGCACTCATTTTATTGTCCACACCCAGTTCTGCTATTTGTGTGATTCATATATGTGCATGGTTTTTGAGCAAATCTCAATGTTATTGGAGTTGCTGACTGAAGGAGCTATTTGAGTGCACATTCCGCATGCGTATGTTGGGTCTTCGGAAATCAAACCGTGTATATAAGGCTCAGAGGATACCTCATCTTGACTCTGTCATCTTACTCGGCCGGGTTGGAGAGTCATAACAATTGGCGACAGGAATGGGAATTCGACTGATGCTTGGCGGTGCAGGAACGGGGACTCCGGCTTGGGATACAGCGAATCGCAAGGGTTCAGCTAAGGTACGTTGCACGATCGCACGTAGGCGCACCTAAAAATAGGGAGCAGCCCAGTTAGGCGAGCGCTGTACACTCAGTGGGCAGCGCCCGCCAGCGACGCAGCTCCAGATTCTTGCTCGGTTCAAGAACTGTAAACGGTATAAAAGCAAGAGGTGATTCGAATGCCAGGTTTGTCTGCAAGAGCCACCAAAGGAGGGGAGGCTGTTCAGGCGGTGTGTTGGAACCTGGAAGGGATAGAGGAAAGGGTATCCGTTCATTAGCCGTGATGAAATAAGGAGGGAACAGTATAGGAATCCTGTACCACATAGAGGGATAAGGTTGGAGGACCTTTCAGTGGGATTTGAGGCTTATAAGGCGGTTGTTATGAAAGGGATTTCGGTCCCGACGTAAAGAGAGGAAACATTACACTATTAGGCGGCTTTGATAAGATAAGAACATAAAATGAGGGGAAATAATCATTCAAAGAACGAAAGATCACCAAAAGGGACAGCATTGAAAAGTTAGTTCAGTGAAAAAATATGCGAATCGGGATAAACGGTAAAGGAATACAGGACTGGTGAAGTGAGACCGCGGGAGAAAAGAATCCCTATTCGACTGACTGGATCATATTAGACCCCAAAATATTAGAACACAGTGGAAGTAATGTGTTGACCACGAGGGCAAAGCAGGAGGCCTGAAACACAAGTGGACAAACACTGGGAAAGCGTTGGGCCGCGTGCTAACGGAGCTTCGCAAGTCGGACAGAAGCATAAGGCGGACTCGGAACTAGAAAGGACATCTCTCTATTTTCCCACATGTTGGTCGAATCTGCAGCTGCTTCTCCCACCTCATGAAAGCAAAGTTTTCTGAAACAGATCTGTCGTGTTTTTCTGTTATATTTTCATCCCTGTGTTTCTGTTTATGTTTTCGTCCAATTTTCCGTGTTAAATCATACATACCTTGTTGTGCGATATTTGTCAAATTTGTTTTTTCATTGTGTTTAGGCCTTACTCCTTCGGGAAGCTTCCATTAAAAAAATTGTGTCCTTAATTGTGAGTGCTCGTGTTTCCGTATTTACTTAATTTTTACAAAATATTGTTACTTATACTCTTCGCTTTGTCGTTTTTCCATCTTCACCCCCCACCACCCCAAAAAAAATATTACAAAAAAATATATATTCCACTCCAAATACTATCTATTCTTGCCACAATTCTTTTCTGCCGATACTGTCTTGTACTCCATTCTCTCTTTCTCCCTTTTCGCGAATATCTTCATAAACTGAATCTTCATTTTGATGTAAATGCTTCTGTCCTTCAAATAATTTTAAAAATATTTTTAAAAAATTCTCACATGACCCCATCCAAACCTTCGATCTTTCCACCTCCGTTAATCACCCCAATCCACCTCCTTCAAATTCCCTGCTTTCCTTCCTGAAAGTCCCTGTATTGTCCATCTTTATTCCCATGTTCCCCGCTTCCACCCTCTCCCTTCCACAGATCTCCTAATGTCTCTGTTCCCCACTGTTTTGTCCTTCCCACTCCACCCCCTTGTCTCATTCCCCCTTGATGTGCATTGTGTGTTAGCTCTTCATACGAACCTCGACAAGGTAAACAAAAAAAAACTGTTACCATAACGGGAAGTGGTGTGTGTGTGTGTGTGTGTGTTGTGGTGTGTGTGTGTTGTGTGTGTTGCTAGTTAGGTGTCTGTGATGGTGTGGTGTTTTGGTGTTGGTTGTATCCTCCAATGCGGGGTTTCAGAAGATGCAGGCGATCCCTTCTGAGGTCTCGGAAAGTATCCACCATGTGTGTGAGTGTTTGTTTTGGTATTCTTCATGTCTTGGGTTCAGAAGTGGATGGAGCCCTTCCAGGTGTGTATGTATGTAGTTGTGAGTGTGAGGACTGGAGTGTTGCAGTGTGAGTGTGTAAGCGGCAGTGTTGAGTGTTGAGTTGTGTGTGTGTGTCGTTGGATTGGTGTCTACATCTGTTGGGTTCAGAATGTTGGAGATGGATGTCCTCCGCAGGGTGGGCTCAAAGTTATCCACCTTCATTTCATAAGGTGTCACGATTATTGGCAAGCTGTGAAGTTTTTCTGTTTTCAAAGTTTTACCGAGGGTTCTTCTTTCAGGATCGTTACTGAGCCCAGGACGGCTTCCAACTGTAGTTCATTTGTCGTGATATTCCCAGGGATGGTTTTTAATTTCTCTGTGAGGTTCTTCATTCATCATTCCCATGAGGTTCTTCGTCATCACTGGTACAACTTTGGCATTCTTCAGCTTCCAGGATATTTTCACTTCATTCATGAGATCTTGGTATTTGGTCATTATCCTGATTTCTGCATCGTTTGTCCAAAATCACAGGTAATAACACCTCAATTAGCAATGCCTTCCTTCTTTTTTGCACCTAAGGATGATATCTGGTCCCAATGCTTTGTTTTCCATGTTCACGCCCGACGGGATCATAAGGTCGTACGTGATCGGTACTTCAATGTTTTCAGTGATTGCTTTTGGTTCATTTTCCCACAAATTTTCTAGAACTTGAATATCAAAGTTTTGCACATGTGCCAGCGGATTACTTTACAAACTCTGTTGTGTTGTCATGTGTACAGCTGTTCTGACACTTTTTTTTTGTGTTCGGTCATTAAGCGTCACAATTCATTCTATTTGCAAACCCCACCTCCACCACTCACTTGGTCAGTATTATATTTCTTACCTTCCACTCACCATTTTCTCATTTTGTCCCCTCCTTGCTGCCCCCTCCTCATAAAATGCAGCACTCTCCTCCCACACCTCTCTTCTTCCGCCCCTTCGCTCTCTCTCTCTCTTCTGCTCTCATGTCCCCTCTCCTCCCACAGTGAATAGCAACGTTTGGTGAGGTGTCGCTCTCCCACCTCATCCCCCCTAAACTGCTCTTATTCACCTCTTGCCTCCCTACCCCTTCTCACCCTACACCTGCCTCTCTATCTCTCTCCTCTTTCTCCCCCCCCCTCCCCACCTCACTTAATTGACCCGCTCTGCGAAGGCACGGTATGTATTTTCCTCGTAAGCAATATATAGCATAAGCGCCTCATTCATACACAGTGCTTAACAAAGGTAAATTTGAGAAGGCCATGTTGTTTGTAAATAAATGAATCACCTTGTCTGACGCCATAAGAACGTTTGGATGGGAAGTGGAATCCCAGAGTCACCCTGGCCTTCCTGTGCAAGCCCTTGCGAGGTCTTTCTTTTCCCCATGCGTGCTCTCTCAAACACCCTGCAATCACTTGCACACAGTCACACCACCTACTGTGGAAAAACACAAAAAGGCAAATTACTCGTTTTTCGACATGCACAAACAGCGGGCATTAAAGGGGTTTAGTGGTGCAATCAGGTGGGCTAAAGGATCGTACTGAGGTCACGAGTGCACTTACTTGAGAGGTCTCATTTGGGTTAAATTCCCGACCCGACTCTAAATGGTTCGATTGGTGCTCCGCGGGCAGGACGTTGCAGATCACCAAGTGTCCCATCCCTCAGATGGACGTTTGGTTGGGTGCCCGAACTGCTGTTAAAGATCTGTAGTGGCATCATTTTGCCTTTGGTTTCAGAATATGTGAATACGCCTTAGCTCTGGTTTAATGGAGTTTCTCGGCAGGGGTTTTTCAGCGTTTTTTCCATTGCAGTTTCATATAGAATCGATTCGGAATTTGAACATTTTTTTCTTCCACGCTAAATTGAACGACCCCGACGTGATCCAAATGGACGGACAATGAGTTACAAGCACGCACCCAGTCGCCAAGAATGACCAACCAGCCGTGCCCTTCCCAGACACTCAACCAGCTTCATCGGCGGCAATGGCTTCGATAAAGCTGCCGCCATTCTGGCCAAATGACCTGCTGCCCACAGCTGTGGTTTACGCAAGTTGAAGCCCGATTCAACACCTGAAACATTATTACCAAGTTGACGCACTTCAAAGAGCTTGTTGGCTCCCCGTCACCAGAGTACGTGACGGTGGTGAGAGATGTTTTACAAGAACCCCCGATAAACGCTCCATACACGACTTTGAACATCGCACTCAAAGCATGCGACTTCCTCTGAGCACCGCCCGCTTTCAAAAACTTACAGCCGAGGATTTAGGAGATCGAAGACCCACACAACTACTGTGTCATATGCAGCAGCTTCTTGACAACTGCCACGCCACCTTTGACCAGTCAATAATTGGTGAGTTGTTCTTGCAATGTTTATTACCACACGTCCATATGATACTTGCAGCTAAAACAGAGGTGGCACGACCCGCCGCTGGGTTTCTAGCTCATCATTCCATTGACGCCGTTACTCCATCGTGACTAATGTGAAACCTCCGCATCAGCACGTCACACAGCTACAATCTAAAATGGCGGACCTTAAGAAGTTCGTCCTGGAGCTCTGTGCCGCCCAACACCAATCATGCCCATCTTTGTGTTCCCTTTTGTAGTGACAGTGCGAAACGACATAACTTGTGCTGCCGTTCGCCTTCACCTTCTGTGAACACTCCAGATTGGTGTTGGCACCGCGTGACCTTCGGTGCTAATGCTTGTCAGTGTAGAGCACCATGCTCCTACCAGCCACAGGGAAACGACGAGGCTCACAACTAATGGCAACGAGTTCACCTAGGCCATCTGTCAGTCACATTCTCTTCCTCGTGGATCGTATTTGTGGACTTCATTTTCTTGTGGATACAGGGGCAGAGGTGAGAATTGTTCCGCCATCTGCCGCTGAATGAAAAAAAAATTGACCGGAATATTCATGACATGCCACAAACAACAGTGCTACTTTTGGAGAACGTCTCCTCCAGCTTGATTTGGGTTTACTTTACTCAGTTCCATGGGTGTTTACTATTGCCGGCACCAGACACTCTATCCTAGTTGTGGATTTTTAGCACCAATTCAATCTCCTTGTACATGTCAAACATTGCCATCTATTGGATGCCTCGACAGAGCTTCGTGCCTCTCTCGATGCCTCTCGACAGAGCGACCATTTTGTCGCTGAATATCATGAGCCTTCCATCCACACCCACGTGTCCTTTCCAGTACTTTATGACTTCCCATCCATAATGAGCCCATCAGAAACAATCCAGCCCAACAAACATCAGATCATGCATCACATTGAGGCCACGGGACCCCTTGTTTTCGCACGTGCTCGTCGACTAGCACCTGAGAAATTAGTATCACCCGTCGGTCACTGTGTTGACCACATGTCACAACATGGGATCATTATATCATCGTCCAGCAGTTGGACTTCACCACTACACATGGTATCCAAAAAGACACTTGGGGATTGGCGTGCTTGCAGGGATTAATGTTCCTTAAGCAATGCGACTGTTCCAAACCATTACCCCATTCCACATATTCAGGATTTTACCGCAACACTCCATGGCGCTACAATCTTCTCCAAGTTCGACCTCGTTCATGCATACCATCACATTCCCATGGATCCAGATGTCATCCCGGAGACAGCAGTCATCATGCCTTGTGGCCTGTTTAAATTCCTTCAGATGCCGTTCGGCCTACGCAACGCCGCACAAACCTTTCAACGTTTTATCGATCAGGTGCTCCGGGGATTGCATTTCTGCTACGTGTATGAAGATGATATTCTAATCGCTAGTGCAACTGCAGAAAAACATCAGTCCAACGTCATACTGTCACACCACTCGGTAGCTCTTCAACTCCAGATAGGTGCTTTGATAGGGGCCATGGGGGTCTTGTAGGTCCCTACCACCTTCACACAGGCACAGCTATTTACTGATTGTATTGACTGCTTCACCAGAGGTTACACCGATAGCTGACATCACTGCACCTACCATTGCCAGGGTTTTTGTCCACACCTGGATCGCACATTTTGGTGTTCCATCAACCATCACTACGGATCGTGATAGCCAGTTCAAAATGGTTCGATTTCACAAGCTGAATCAACTCCTGAGTACCGAATGTGTGTGAAATGTGAACCACCGTTTACCATCCGGCAATGAATGGGATGGTGGAGCATTTCCACCACCAACTGAAGTCTTCCCTGAAAGTGCATGAAAACTCCACACACGACACAGGTGTCATACCTATGGTCCTGCTTGGTACAAGAGCTGCTCGAAGAGACAACCTTGGATGCTCCACTGCACTCCACTAGTGCACGGTGCACCGCTTCGTCTCCCAGGAGAATTCTTCTCAGCGACTGATGACACCTTGCCCGATGCCATCAACTATGCCAACTAACTTTGTGCAGCCATGCAGGGCCTCCGGGTGACACCAACATGTACGCCTTTGTCAAACCTGGTTTTTATTCCCCAGGAATTTTCGATGTGCACCCATGTACTCATATGGCATGAGGCTGTCCGGAAATTATTGCAGCAACCTTATGACGGACTTTACAAAGTTCTACAACGCTCCGAGAAGACCTTCATACTCGATATTAATGGTGGTTGTGATAGTCTCCACAGATTTCTTGAAGCCAGCTTTTCTTGACGCAGCACCAGGGCTGATCCTCCCACTGACCAGCGGATCAACACCTACTACAACAATACCCTGACCATCATATACGACTCGCTCTGGACGTCATGTACACTTCCCAACACAATATTTATGAGAGTACATTTTGCTTGTTGACTATTCTTATTTGCTATGATTGTATTTTTTTTTTTTTAACAGATGGTCCATATCATCTCTTCTCCTCCAGCATATTGTATTTTGTTTGTACCTTCCGTTTGATCAATGCACGAGGAGGGGGAGTCGTGTAGTGGCATCATTTTGCCTTTGGTTTCGTAATGTGTGAATACGCTTTAGCTATGGTTTAATGAGGTTTCCTGGCAGAGGTATTTGAGAATTTTTACCATGACGTTTTAATAAATAATTGACTCAGAATCTGAAAGTCTTGGATGTCTTTTCTTTCACACAAGAGATCCCAAGGTGTCCTTTGCGAAGAGGAGGCGAGTTATCGCTGGCAACCTATAACCAGCTTCAGTCAACCGTCTGAGCTTCATGAAAAGCTCGTGAAAAACTGAAGCCAAAAACATACCGTCTGAGCCGCCGAATCCCATTGTTAATGGGAAGTGGCATCAGGAGAGGAGAACGAGTGTGAGAATGAGGTTTGATAATGCAATTTGTCGTGTTGTCAACGTCCGGGTTTATTTACCGCAGAACACCTGCTCTCATAAGCAGATCGTGTGTAAACAGATTTTACCCTCGGTGGGATAGCATTCGCAGTCATTGATAGTGGTCACGTCTCCAATGATAGATCTGGAAAGGAACATTTTTCCTCTTCCATATTGTAACGGCGACACGTATGTGAATGTGTTTCAACTTTCAATCCTTAAAATGTGTGTGTCATCATTATTACCTCCTCCACCGAAGGTGGGTGGATGCTTTGTTTTCCTCCCTGTCTGTCTGTTATAACTTGGAGAAAAAAAGTTTTTACCAAGTATGTTGGTTTGTAGTGTTTGTCTATCTGTCTGTCTGTCACACGATTTTTGGCCACAGTTTTCAAGCAATCGGTCTGTAAATTTTTGTGTATGTAGTTGACTGGCCAAGGACAGCAACACTTAATTTTGGTGAAGATCTGAATCTGAGGTTTTTAAAAAGTGATTCTTCTCCATTGAGAGATATGGCCAAACATGATATATAGCACAATATCTCAAAAGATTATGGATGGATTTGGATGAAACTTGGTGGACAGGTTTGGTGTGTGACAAGGACAAATCTATTCCATTTTTGGTGATGATCCAAATCCAGATCCAGATACGAGAATTATTTAATTTTTCAGTGATTCTTCACCATTGAGAGATGTGGCTAAAAACGATATTGAGTGATACTGTATCTCAAAAATTTGTGGACGGATTCGGATTAAACTTGGTGGACATGTTGGGTGTGTGACAAGGACTAACTGGTTCGGTTTTTGTGAAGATCCCAATCCGGATCTGGATACGATAAATTTTCCAAGTGTTTCTTCACCATTATGTCTGGTGTTTGCTTAATAGTTAGGGTGGTGGGCTTTGGATCCTCGGGTCCCTGAGTCCAAATCCCGCTCAGCTGTTGAATTAATACCAGGTGGGGTTAACTCGGCCTGTCATCCTTCCGAGGTCGGCAAAATGAGTGCCAGCATGCTGGTATACTGTGTCGGAGTGGCGACCCGTCCAGGATTGTGCACAATAGCCAAGGAGACTGCTTAAGCAGCACCAATGCTCTGCACAGAGTATGGTCCCAATCTCCTCCTCCTTCACCATTGAGAGACAAGGCCAAAAACGATATATAGCAGAATATCTCAAAAGGTTATGGATGGATTCCACAGAAACTTTGTGGACGGGTTGGGAGTGTGAAAAGGACTAATTGACTCGATTTTGGTGAAGATCTGAATCCGGGTCTGGATTCGAGAATTCGGATCTCCACCAAAAGATCCGAATTCTTGATCAAAGGACAGCAAAACTTGTTGGAATGTTTGGGAATTTTGGTGAAGATCCAAAACCGGCCAAGGACAGCAGCGCTTAATCTTGGTGAAGATCCGAATCTGGATCTGAGAATTTTTTTTTAGTGATTCTTCACCATTGAGAGAAAGGGCTAAAAACAATATCTCAAAGGGTTATGGATGGATTTGGACAAAACTTGGTGGACAGGTTGGGTGTGTGACAAGGACCGATCGATTATATTTTTGTGAAGATTCAAATCTGGATCCGGATCTGAGAACTTTTTCAGTGATTCTTCACCGTTGAGAAACATGGCCAAAAATGATATATTGCACAATATCTCAAAAGATTATGGATGGATTCGGACAAAACTCGGTGGACAGTTTGGGTGTGTGACAAGGACGAGCCTGCCGATGTATCAGTGGCATACAAAATGTAAACTGTTCAGCCTGGCGGAGGTATGCGCTCCACTGAGTGCCATTCTGTCTCAACAAGTGTCACTCTGTGAGTGAATATTCATTTGTCAATTGCCGGAATCCTTCGGATTTCGGCAATTATGGTGGTCGGTTGTGTGTGTCATTCTGTGTGTCTGTCTGTTTGTTTGTGTGTTTGTTTGTGTGTTTGTTACCCTGTAGCAGCCACACCGTTTCAGCGATCATGACCAAACTGGGTACAGACGCGGCAATGGTCCAACTTAGACACTTGTCGTTTGTGAATCTAGGTCAAAGGTCAAGGTCACCGAAAAACCGAAATTCTTATTTTCGCAACAACATCCGCTAAAATGGTCGTATCGACTTCAAACAAAATCCAAAATGTGCATCTTCCAAACTGCATCCAACATATGTCTCATTGGGGTGTCACACCAACACCCTTCTCAGCGGTCGGGGGTCGAATGTCAGGGGGTCGGATCAAAAATTTCAAATTGCGATAAAACGCCATTTCAAGTCCGATTGACTTCCAAGTTATGATCATGACCAAACTGAGTGCTATAACTCATTAAACAGTAGCACTATCGCTTATAAGAACCAAATTGATTTCCAGGTTTTGTTTTTTCAGAGATCATGGAGATATAACAAAGTTATTCCGGCAATTCCTTGCTCAACGAGCAATTTTATTTGTCGTTTGTTTGTCAGTCAACAGGATATCTCTAAAAGTTGATGGATTCAGACGAAACTTGGTGGACAGTTGTGTGGGTGACAAGGACGAATCGATTCGATTTTGGTGAAAATCTGGATCTGGATACGATAAAAAAATTTTAAAGTGAGTTCACCATTGAGTGTGGGACAAAAAATGATACATCGCATAATTGTAAAGTTTGGAGAATTTGACAAAACTAGGTGGACGAGTTGGTGAGGTGACAAGAACAGGCCGATTCGACTGGTTCGGATCAAACCCATCAGTGGGACACAAAACGTGACCTGTTCCACCTGGTGGAGGTGTCGCGTCGACCGAGTGCCGTTATCGTGTATTTATGCCCTTGAATGCCCCCCCATGATTTTAACCCCCCCCCATGATTTTTAACCCCCCCCCATGATTTTACACCCCCCCCCATGATTTTACACCCCCCCATGATTTTACACCCGCCCCTCCCATTATCTTACCCCATTCCCCTTCCCCCATGATTTTACACCCCCCATGATTTTAACCCCCCCCCATGATTGTACCACCCGCTCCCCCCATGATTTACACCCCCCCCATGATTGTACACCCCCCCCATGATTTACACCCCCCCTCCATGATTGTACACCCCCCATGATGTACACCCCCCCCCCATGATTTTACACACCCCTCCCCCTCTCGAAAGCAATTCCCAGCACGTGGTGCTGATGACGAGGTCTCTGTCCGAGTCAACATTGAACAAGAACAATGCGGACGTACATCAATCAAGTGGACCTTTCAGTGCGAGACCGAGTCAGGTCTCGGTTTCTCGCCATATCACAGGAACAGATTACACATCGACGGGTTATCCAAGGTCAGAAATTATAGGATTACATTTTTAGCATAATGATGACAATAACAATAACACCAATAACAACAATAATAATAATACTCGTAAGTCGGAATTCGTACTGCACACAATTTGCTCCACGGAACGATAATAATTATACAACGTTCACTGCACCATCGATATTACATCACTCGGTACGTGCAGCAGGTGCATCAGCGAGTGGGACGCTAAATCGGTTATAGTGTAGACCGCACACATAATCAGTGGTCCACCAAGTGTTTATTGGCCAAGACGATAAGAAATGCACAAACCAGCGCACTCACCTTCATTCCCCTTTCCCCCCCAATCGGAGAACATCGGTGACGTCGTGACGTCATGACGTCACACATCGGCGTGCGTCATGGACATTGATGGATGCGTACTCGGTCTATTAAATACGTACATTGCATTTCAATGGGAATCGGGTGTTTTGGTTGTCGAGACGGCTCGTGCAGCGTGGTTCGTGCGTTCCGGGCGGTTCCGGTGTTTTCACATGCAAGGCGTGCCGTGACGGGGTCGCTTACCGCTCCGATCATGGCAGCAGGTGGCACCGACCCCGCTCGTGGTCAGCTCGGGGAATGCCCAACGCCAGAACCGCATGGGCTGGCCGTTGGAGGCGGGGCCTGAGGTTTGGAGCGGGGCCTGAGGTTTGGAGGCGGGGCCTGAAGTTTGGAGGCGGGGTTATGCGAATCACCTGCAACCGGATTCTTACTGTTTGACGGTTATCTGCATGGGAGCGATGTAGAAGAGAGCAGGGAGTGTCGGTACTGTATCTATATATGTAAAAAAAAAAAAGATAAAAAATGAATGGGGGCGGTTAAAATCATGGGGGGGGGACGGGGACATCGGGTGTAAAATCATGGGGGGCGGGTGTAAAAATACATTGGGGGGCGGGTGTAAAAAATCATGGGGGGCGGGCTGTAAAATCATTGGGGGCGGGTGTAAAATATGGGGGGTGAAAAAATCATGGGGGGCGGGTGTAAATCAGGATGGGCGGGTGTAAAATTCATGGAGGGGCGGGGTGTAAATCATGGCGGGGGGTGTAAACAATGGGGGCGGTGTGTAAAATAATGGGGCGGGTATCATGGGGGGGTGTAAATATTGGGGGCGGGTTGTAAATATGGGAGAGGGCGGGTGTAAAATCATGGGAGCGGCGGGATTTTGTGAAAATCAATGCGGGGCGGCGGGTGTAAAATCTGGGAGAGGGCGGGTGTAAATCATGAGAGGGCGGGTGTAAATCATGGAGAGGGGCGGGTGTTAAATCATGGAGGTGTTTTTGGACATGGGTCCACGGATTGGAGAGGAAGTGAGAGGTGTTTTTTGGTCGGATATACACGTTATATTATATATTGTTGCGAATTCGGGTCGTGCGTTTTCGGTGTGCGAACGACCACGTGACTCGATCGCGGCCGCTTCGCCACCGGGCGGACATTCAGTCGTCGACCCTCCCGGCTAACGCCGGGATCCAGTCAGGTGTGGCCTTTCGCCTCACCCACCAGTCGCTTTCTACCCAGCGCGGATAGGTAAATCGCCGAAGTCGTATACTTAGTACCGACGGGTACCTACGAGGCGGTTGTACTCTCCACGGCCGACTTTCGGTACGGGCCGTTAGCGACCCGTTCATTTGCTAACGGATAACGCGAGCGGTGTTATCGTCGCCTTTGACGGTCAGAGATAATTATCGGGCGTACTCGCGCCCCGACGAAACCTTTACATGAAACAGATGGAGACCCAACGAGGGAAGAACGAGCGACACGGTGGGAGAATTCACAAGACGCTTATTTGTTACAACACGACGGACACAAAGACACGTTAGCAATATTTATAGCAACCATAATCAATTAAAATAATGCACATATCAAAAAGAAACAACAAAGAGCTGGACGACCGGATACGCGACACACGGACACTTACAACCAATTCTACTTCACGGACTTGGGCGACACAACACGTCTCACCAAAACCCCAACAAGAAATGGAAAGTCGAACTTCCCTGCGGTGTTGAGTCCTTCGGCGACGTCCTCTGCGTGACTCCCCGCTCGAGCGTGGTCGGCGAGGCCTTCCGGCGCGCCTCGCGCCCTGCTCGTGCTGGCCTCTCGACGGCCTTCGACCCCAGCGACACAGAGAGCCACGCGACCCAGAGGCCAGAACGACGAATAAGCACGACGCACGAGCGAAGCTCACCGAACAGAGATAGAGCGCGAATACCGAACGGAGAGGAGAGGCAGAGCATCGACCGCCAAACGAAGAAGAGAGACAAACAGCCTCAGCCGCCTCCGCGTCTTATCGCCCCGGCGCCCGCCCCGTTCTGGGCTCCACTCTCCTGTCTAGGCGCTTCGAGAAGGGGGGCGTTCCTTCGTGTCCCTCCCACTGCGTCTTGTGGGGGAGCGAGGCGAAGCCGTTTCGCGGGCCTCAGCGCGCAAACCGTCGTTCGTAGACGCTGGGATGGCGTTCGTGCTGTGGTGCGTGAGTTGAGATGAGTGGGTCGTGGTTGTGAGGGTGGCGGTGCGGCGTTGTAGAGTGTTGGCCAGTGGTTGCGTTGTTTGTTGTTTGGTTGCGGTTGTGACGTTGAGATAGTGGGTTGGTTCGAACATAAAAGCAGAACAGAAAAACGCCTAACTTCAAAGGGATCGCAGCCCGAATGATCACTTAATTTTCCCTCGTAGACAATGGGTTTGGTGCTACTACACATGTAACTTAAGAACTATTTCTCACCTGAGGACTGGATGGTGCAATGCGAATTATTCCACGCCGCACACTACCCCCTCCCCTTTTTTACAGGACTCGTCCCGGATCGTTCAATTATCGTGTCCATTTGTGTGTTTCCTCTAGTCGTTTACCTCTACGGATCCCTGAGTGCGCACATTCATGGTATTCGTGTCCCAAATAAAGAAGCCTGAGGCTGAGACTAACAACAACTCACTACACGGCGATTAAATAAAATTTGCCGGCGGCTAACACCATACATTGCCGCGGGGCGCACTCATAGTAACATTACAACTTAACACCTAACTTTTACAAATTTTACACTAACCTGGCCTAGGATCAATGGACTCTGCAGGAAAGGTAAGAGTCAAGAAACGTGCAACGGCCGCCACTGCAGGCCCGTGTTGCAGCTGCCAAGCAGACATTTCCTGCAGCTCGCAAACTGTTGCTACGACAGATTCCTGGCGCACGATGGGCAATGAACAAGGGGGGCAAAGCAAAACTGGACAGGGGCAAACTGACGGGGCAGTCAGGCTGGCTGGCAAGGTGAACAGGCATACAAGCCGGCCAAGAAGCCACTGCAGGCAAACACAGCCGGCAGATGATCCGGCCGGCAAGGGCCTTGCAGTAAAACAACGAGCGATCGGACGATCGGGCCGACAGGCCTTGCAGTACAGCAGCTGCAGATGTTCGGGCGGCACAGGCTTGCAGCAAAAACAAGCTGCGATGGAGTTGGCCGGCCTTCTTGCGTGCCGTGGAGGTTGGTTGGAGGGAGTTGACTGGTGGTTGGCAACAGAAGGCGGGCTCGACCTACCTACCTGTCCCCTCCCACTATCGCCTTTGCCTGTCACGTGTCTACCCTCCGCTTAATTGTCAAAAACCAATCTAGCCCCAACTATTATTTTTTTTGTTGTTGTTTTTATGTTATTCCCTACTTCCCCCACTTATAATTCCGTCCCCTTAACCCCCTTTTTTAACTGGTCTCTTTTTTTCGAGGGGGGCAACTATTCGTCGTCTCCTAGCCTATCTCAACCCTACGTTCCCTTCCGCGAGGGGGAGAAGGGAGGAGCTAGCGTCCTGTGTCGAGCCCCAACCAAGCCTCAGATGGCCCTCCCAGATCTCAGCGATCTAACCCAAAGTGGGTCCAGCGGCCACACGGGCGAAGGATTGGATGGTGGGAGGGGTATACACTTCTTATCTCCCTATCCATTTAACCTTTAAACTACCCCGGGGCTTCCACAGCGCTCTCGCTTACACTATTGGTTCTAACAACCAGATTCGTCGCCTGTGTTGGTGTCCTTACAATTTCGGGCCTCGCCCTCGAATTTTCCTCCGTTGCCCTCCACCGGTTCTGGCTGCTGGACGCGTGGCTCCCCTGGCAGCACGACCTCTGCGAATCCCTACAATGGCACCCCCGGGCACTACACTGCCTCCGAGCCTACCAGTCCCTAAAACACCGGGAGTGCCCCCTGGCAACTCCCTGATAACGCGACACGTGCAGGCTGGGCCCCGGGCCTTTCGAGGGTCACCTTTGCCACGACACGCCCACGGCGGCCAACGGCGTCCGCGGCCCCGCACCAAGCTGGGCGCCCCGTGCCACTCGCTACCCGGCCCCATGGGCCTTGCCTACCCGGCGCGACTAGCCCGGTGCCCGGGGGTACCACTCAGGATACTCACGTTCCAGGCCACGGCTCCCAGCCGTCAACAGGGCTCCTGCACCCCTCCAACGGTGTTTTCGAGGCCTCTTTCCACCACACAACACAAAGACTCCATTTTTCAATTTTAACTACCCACTAACGCACTCTACCACTGACCCCGGGGTCCCTTGGGCGGGAGTCACTCTCCCCCCAATCACTCATCGCACCATGCTTCCCTATTCACCTCCTAGCACACCCCGTGGCCTCACTCACTCACACCATGTGACTCTCTCACAAACTTTCCAACACACCATTCGCTGAATTCCTGCCATCCTTCTAATACCTCCCCTAACTAATCGTGCCCCAGTATCCCTTAACTACAGCGTTCCTTTTAACATACAGTAGCTAAGCTACGTCCCTTTAAATCCAAGTCTGTCCACGTCCTCCATCTCTAAAAGACTCATTTGCCAATTTACCATCCTAATCTGACTAACATCTTCTACCTATCCATTCCAGGGGGCCCCATGAGGACTTTACCCCTGCCCCATTGGAGCCGGTCTATACTACACTAACCCTTCCCCCTAGCTGTTCCAGTCTGTGCCCAGGTTAAGGGGGTCCTTTCACCCTTCCCGGGATCCTGTTTCACCCGAAAGCGAGGCTTGCTTCGTTATTTTTTATTGCCAAATACGCGCGACACCAGCGCGGCAACTCACGCTCGCGCCACTTGCACTTACCCATGACGTCATGCAGCTGCACGCGCCTGTCCCTCTTGGCGTCGCATTCGCAGGACATTCACCCTCCTTGCCGGATTCCAACGCCCACGTCGCAGCCATTGACGTCACCTCTGCAGCACCCCCAAACACACTCGCACTCCGAGGGGCTCCCCACACGAACACATGTGCTCTCCTTGAGCTCGAAACACTGCGCTTGGAGAACCGTCCGTCCAAAATTCGTAATCCTGCCTAACTTTGTCCCGTGCCGAGGATCGGCAAATCCACCGCTGCGTTCCGGCCGGGCTCACTCCGCAAGCGAGCGTGGCGGTCTCTGTGCGCTGACCAGCACGGACCTCGCGCTCGCTGTGGGTGACCCGGACGTCCCACACACCAGCTCGGCGCTACCGTGCTTTTGTCCCTCTGTACGCCGTCTGTCTCCGTTCCACCACGTCACACTGCGTTGTTCGAGCAACAGACTCGCATTCCAACACACGTACACCGGAGACGCGCTGCGTGCTCCCGCTGCCGGACCGACATCTGCCTTACTCAGGACCTCACACACACGGTCTCCTCCACGGACCCTCTCAGCTCACACCCAACTTTCACCTGCCCAAGGGGGTCTCACTCACACCATGCGTGCGGAAAGCACGCATCCGCCACTCGCAAACACAGCCCTGCACACCACACTGGGATTCGTGTCCCCACAGGTTCCCGGGGCCTCTATACCCCAGCTACACGTGGCACCTATCCCAGCATCGTCTCCATTCAACTCCGCTCTGGCACGACCGAACCCACTGTCGTTGATTCCCTCACGGGGGGCATACCCTTCCCTCGTTTCCTGGAGGCAGCATTCCAGTGCTCACACCGGGTTCCCCTACCGCAGTTCGCGAGCTCCCCCACTTATCCTCCATACCTGTGTGTGGTGTTTCTGTCTTTTAACCGTCATTTATCGTGCGTCTCTCTCTTTTTCTCTATCTTCCGGTCTGTACCATTTTATTTTGTTCTTTGGGTTTCACCTTGCTTCTTTCTTCATCTCTTTTTAATTTCTGTTGTGTTTTGTTTTCTCTACCCACTCTTCCTCATGCTCTTTAATTTTCATCATTTCTTTCAATTTGGTCTATTCCTTCCTGTTGTTTCATTCTGCTGTTCTCTATACTCTCGTTTTCCTGTCTTCTTCATTCATGGTGTTATTGATCTCTTTTGGTTCGTTGCTGCTGTCTCTTCTCTTCCTTGTTTCTTCTCTGTCTTTCCTTCTGCGTTCTGTTTTCTTCATGTGGTTAGATTTGTTGTTTTTCTTTCTTTGTTAGTCTTTCGCCTTGCCTTTTCTTTCAATTGGTCAACCTCGTTCAGTGGTTCCTTTGTTTCTTATTGTTCCTCTTTTTTCCTTCGTGTTCTTCCGTTTTTCCTATCCTTATTCCTTGTCTTAATTTCTCTCGTATTTCCACCTATGTTTTTTTGTTTGTCGGTTCAATTTCAATTCATACTTCTTTCAGTTTTTATTTCACTGTCTTTTTTTCATCTTTTCTCT
>CM068952.1:132025107-132041404 GCA_035128595.1 Eptatretus atami | reverse complement strand
TAACCAGATTTATTGGGGAACATCGGGATCACAACACATGCAAAATTCACGACAATGGTTTTATTAACAATCCTCAACCCGTTCTTAACTAGGACACGACTACAGTTTCGAGGTCGCTACGAAAATGCCTCACACTGCAGACATAGACAGACAAGCATGCATGCAGACAAGACAGAGTACTTGGTGAGGTTTCATGGACGAGAGGACAGTGTCAAAAGCACGAACGCCGCTCGCAACAGGCGGATGTCCACGGATTCGAACTCCCAGCTCGAACGCGCCGCGTGACAAGTGGCGGCGCCGTCCTCTTCCTTCTCAAGTCACCGCGTGCGCACGCCCTCCTCAGCGCGTTCCGGCCCGCGCAATGTCGACGATGGGCCTCAGCCGATGTCTCTCACGGTCCAGCATACAAATCCAGGCCTGGCCGTTCTCCAGACAAGCCCAAATCGAGGTGCCGGGCTCCGGCAAGCGGATCGGCAAACGTGACGAGCCGTTGGTGTGAGCAGGGCCCGTCAGAGGCTCCGGCGTCTCCTCTCCTGCCTTCCCGCTCGAAGCCCGACTTCCGCTTCGTCCTCTCAGTTCCTCTCTCTGTCGAATCACCTTTTCCTTCCTTAGAGTCGATCGCCGATTCGACGTGCAGGCCGCCTCTCTTACGTTCGCTCCTTCGACACACGAGCACCCTGTGCTGTATGGGCAGCGGAGCCTGGCGAGGCGGGGCAAAGTGGTGGTAGTGGTCACGTGGTCCGCGGGGCATAAAGGTGGGCCCAACCCGAGTACATAACACACCCTTCTCTCAGCGACTGCAGTTTTCCAAACCGAGAACTCCTTTTTCCTTTCGTTTTTCTCTCGTTCCACGAGCACGCCTCTCTCGGTGAAGCTGAACAAAAAACTCCGCACCTCGCGTCACTTCCTCCCTTTAGCCACGCCCTCTCTCCAGGCCACACCCCCTCAGCCGACTGGGAGGGGCCTATCTCAGGATGGGGTTGGAATAAGAGGGATCTCTCGGTCCTCCACCACCGCACAAACAATAAAACAGCCTCTTACAGCTCCCGACACACATGTAACGTCCATCTTTCAACACAACCTAGCTTACATGCATTTAATGGGGATCTGAGCTAATCCTATATTTAGTAGTCCAATAAGGGCCATTTCCGTAACAATATATATATATATATATATATATATATATATATATATATATATATATATATATATATATTATTTATTATGTTGACTTCCAAATGCTGTCCTGGTGATGCTTGACGGGTGTGGTGCATCGAGGAGCATCCTTACCGAATCCGAGCTGAAGTTCGTTCGTTCATCATTTCCCTGTGGACCTAACTGGACGTTTGGAGGAAGGAAGACATTTCCATCACTTGATGGAATGATCACAGATGAAATGCAAAACGTGGAGCTGGAGGATGAAAATGTGACCTTGACCTTTTAATGCTGAGTGAATGGGAAATATTTCATATTTTGTAATATTGGTAATTGTATTGGCACAAAATATTTAATATTTAAATCTGAAAAATGGCAGAGGTGTGTTTATTGTAACATTACATGAATGAACCCCTCTTCAATTTCACCCCTGACTGCGTGGACACCCTCAACAGCGAGCTTGAGTCCAATTCCTGACCCGACTGTGAACCGTCATATTGGTGCTTCGCATGCAGGACGATGCATCAATGTTTGCGCCGTCCCTCACATGGATGTTAAATCCGGTGTCACGTCTGCTGTCATTATCTGGTGGCCATTGAAGATCCCACGGTTTCTTTCGCAAACAGTAAATGAGTGATCAGCGACACCCTCGAACAAACTACAAGTAACTGTCACTTTCAGTTAAACGTCAGGCCTTCTCATCCGAGGGCCAAAAAACGTTCTCCAGCAGACCACAGAACAAGAAGGTAGGAATAATTGGAGCGGTTAAAAAACGAAGAGTAGTCACGCGCTAAAGTGGAGGTCACCATTCTCATCCACCTTCATACCTTTCCTCGACATCGAACACAGTACTGGCCATGATAGTTTTTAGAACACTGAGGCTTCCCACATCTCCCCCATCTTCAAAATCCTGAATCTGCCTCTGATAACGAAAGCAAATACAGGACGGTACTCCCAATCCGACGTACCATAGTCTCCGATACAGAGCGTTCTGCTGATGGATGTTCTGCAGGGAGAGGTTTTCAAAGCCGTGCGTCCTGTTTTTTTTTGGTACAAATTTATTTGCTCCAATCAAGAAGGCTGGTGGTGTTCATCTGATACCTGTGGGCAATACTTTGTGGGCAATACCAGCACACAAGATGGCAGTTCTGGCAGGAATTTGGAATTTATTCCTGGTTCCAGCGATAGCTCGCCTTCTCTTCGCGAAGGACACCACGGTATTTTTTAACACCCATCAAGTAATACCAGCACACAAGATGGCAGTTTAATGTCCCTGCCTGTGAAACAGCGGGATGACAGTTTTTATCTGGGTTGGCATTCGAAGTGTGCGTACTTCTAGGCCAACCTGTCAGCCTAATGAAGTACTTATTGTGTGCAATTTTGTTTTTGAAAAGTACAGTGGTCATGATAATGCTCAATTTGAAAAAAACAACAAGAACACTTAAACATGAAATCCCACATCAATCGTATCTAGTCCAAATAATTTTGGACGACCAGAATAAACAAAAGGAGGAGAGTGGGACCATAATCTGTGCGGAGCGTTGGTGCTGCCTCAGCAGTCTCCTTGGCTATTGGGCACAATCCTGGACAGGTCTCCACTCCGACACAGGATACCAGCATGCTGGCACTCATTTTGTCGACCTCAGAAGGATGACAGGCCAGGTTAACCTCACCTGGTATTAATTCAACAGCAGAGCGGGATTTCAACTCAGGACCCTAGGATCCAAAGCCCACCACCCAAACCATTAAGCCAACACCAGGTATGATAAACAAAAGGCTCTTTTAGAAAAGGATTTGTATGAATATTTTGTGAAACATTTTGGTTTATTAGGCAAAATAACAGACAAAAAAACATTTTGCAGATCATCAAACGTGTAAAAACAGAACAAAGATTTCATTCTGAGGTGTACAAATGCTGAGAATTGTACTTTCAAAACTGCAGAAGCATAATAAAGTAAGGCAACTTACTGGACATCATTACCCTGAATGGGGTGGGGGTTTTTTTTGCACACGAAGCAAAAAGTGGGGTTAAGCATTTGGTTCATGTCTGTCAAAGTCAGTTTATGATCGAGGAATGACTTGCTTAAATCGAATGTTTTATTTTTAACACGAATCGGAAGACAAATCTGCCATTCAACAATACTTTGTCTCTACATTCATTCCAATCCGCTGATCACACGTGCGCAGAGAGGAGTGAGATATGTATTCTTTACTCTGTCTGTCTGCCTGGCAGTCAACAAAATGGAAAATCATTCCAAACAGGAAACGTCTTGTTTTTAAGGACGTTATAAAGGACACAAACAACATGCACAAAAAACTAATGTAAAAATCGGGTGGTGTTATAGACACTGGGGAAAAGTGTGCTGTTTAAAGTGGGTCACCCTGGGGCGATGTTGTACTAAAGTTGGTCTGTGTGGGGACTCACTAATTGAGGCATAATATACGTGCATTTGTTTTTAAAAAGATGAAAAAAAAAAACCCAAAATAAATGACTAAAACCCTCACACTCCCCCTAAAAATATAAACTTTAAAATGGTGTTAATGCGGGATTTTGTTCTTCCCACGCCGAAGCCAGAATAGTAATGCCATTTCCCCCACTGGACGGCCAAGCTCAGTCGCTGCTTGAACCAGACCTGTTGCCTTTTATCGCCAGTGGATGCATTGAGCCTTCTACCAATATAAATAATAATGTTGGACATAGATCGGTTGTTTCGATGGCGATTGGTTTGAATAAATAAGCTTGGCTGAGGCCGGCGTATTTATTGCGTTTCAGAACTTCCGCATCGGTGGTGGCCGCTCCAGCCGTTGAGGCTGTATTGTAAACGTGTGATTCGGCGAAAGTGTTGACACAAGTGCAATCCCAGGTTAGGCTTTTCCCATTCTTGTATGGGACAATAGTCAAGCCATCCGGGCAGGTATTTTCGCCAAGGTCTAAACCAAGGGGTTCCAGGACAAATGGTATCCCTGCCCCATGAAGGTCACATTTGACCACATCGTTTAAGGCCGAATGTCTAAAAAATCAACCGGAACTGAAATGGCACCACAGGCCATGGTGTCCAAGTGAATCCATCAAACTGCCGCATTGACATTTATACCGCTCACAGACTGATGCTCCAACTCGTAGTGCAACCGCAACCTGTAAAGACTCAGGGTAAAGCTGTGTTCTCAAAGACGGAACAGGGACTGCATGAAGCCACCTCCCACTTTCCTTTGTGACTGTGGTCAAAAGATGGGCTCTGATGACCTGATCCACACTGATCAACAGGCTGAGAAAAAACACTCTTGCCGCCTCAATGTCCCATGCTTTTTGGCTAAGTCAGGACAGGCCTTCGGGTCCGCAAACACTGATATGGGCTGAACTCAATGACAACACCACCGTCAACTCCCCCGTTTGCACCAAACCGCTGACACAGGACAGAACGGCATCGATTAAGGGGCAGACTGCCAGCAATGAGGAGATGAAGCCAGGGTGTCTGATATCAATAGCCCTCCTGAAACCCAGACTTCCCTGCTTAACTGGGAGCATAGCTTGCATCCAAGCAGAATTGTTGAAAGCAACATTAGAGATTTTACAAATGGTTTAGCAAATGATGCAGACAAAAACTCCTCACTGTACACCATTCAGGTAGGATGGAGATGCATGCAAGATATACAGGAGTTTGGGCAGGGCAAAATGGTGTTTGAGCAGCACAAATGCTTTGGGTGGGTCAATTTGCTCAGGATGGCCTGCCATTCGGATGAAGTCATCATGCTTCTCAATAATAGCTTTGGGCGAAGGCCTCTTGGAGATCAGAGCACCAAGAAGAGTACAGTCATTGATCAAAACAATCTTAATATCAGAGCGCACAGCCTTAAATATGGCCTTGGTAAGTTGACAGTCACCCAGCAATGCATGGTTGAGGATGGTCAGCTCGCACTTTCCACCACTGATCTCGAGGCCAGTGTCAGTCAACCAGGCAATGACATTCTGGAGGTCAGCCAGCACTTTCGCGGGTTCATCACCAAATGATGCGTCGTCGAGGTACCATATATTGAACTCTGACTGAACCCCCCCTGGCTATTGGGTCAATGCCCAAGGAAAAAAGACCTGGCCCGAAGGGGTCACCCTGTTGAATGCCAGTTGCTGAATAAATGACCTCATTGCCAAAGAACAAATCAGAAGGCCTGGTGTATTCCTGCCAGATGAGTGGATAAATACTGGGGGTGTGCCTTCTTACTTCAAACAAAAAAAAGTCACGCCTCAAGCAATTAAATGCATTACGTATGACGATCTTAAGAAAGACGCGATTAGGAGGCGGATTCGTCAGATAAAGTCTGGCAGCGTGGGCAGCCGCTTCACACCCACCTTTAGTTGAATAGCCCAACTGGATAGGATGTAGCTCAGCCCTGAGATCTTCAGAAAGAGATCGGACTGCGGCTTTGGTCGCGAAATGGCGCAAAGTATTGCCCACAGGTATCAGATGAACACCACCGGCCTTCTTGATTTGAGCAAATAAATTTGTACCAAAAAAAACAGGACGCACAGCTTTGGAAACCTCTCCCCGCAGGACAATGTTAATGAACATGGTAAGAGAAGAAAGTAAGCGAGCCTCCGCATCGGCAGATTCCTTGCCCAAAAGAGCCTGAACATGTCCCAGTCTGAGCCCATCACGGCCTGCAGCCGACCCAGATGGAAAAAAGGGTGAACCGCAATTCAGACAGAATGCTCAGAAAGAACCATCGGAGTGACTAATTCACCGTTGGGCATGGCCGGTAGGTTGAGGTCATGCGGGGCAGCCGGGTGTTTTGCTTTGAGGGCTTCGGTCATTTTGGCTGATTGTGGGGCATGCCCCTCACAAGATGCCAACTCTCTGATGGCCCCCTTGATATCCATATTGGCAAGTTTTGCTTTCACCCTTCTGATGATACATTGAGAGTTATCGGCTTTACGAGGCTTAATTGTGTTGTTGACAGAAAGGATGACTGGAAGCGGTAGCAAGACGTCCATTGCCAAAAAAAATTGGCCATCTGACGTTTGACTTGAAAAGTCAATGAGACATCGGGGGAGTCCAGAGCCTCTTTATTGGGCATCCAAAGGCCAAAGTAACAAAAAACAAGGAGGCGATACCAGGCCAAGGGGGCCTGGTTCTTGAGGACAACATCATGGAGAAGTTTGCCAGGAGCATCGGCGACAGGGATATGAGCACCCTTGGGTACTTTATGGAGTAAAACCCCCCCTTAAAAAAATTATTAATATCTTCAAATAAGTGGTGGAAAAGTCCATTGGTTGGGCGGGATAGCGGGGGGGGGGCCTTAGGTGCAATCGCATGGCCGACCAATTGGTCATAAGCATCTGACGCCCAGACAATTTAACACACGAATAGTGTTAAAAGATTACATAACTGGCACTGAATGGAACGCTTCCTCATGTTGGTGAGCTTACATATGGAGCATAGAGGAGCAAGGGTTGAGACGGCTGTCCCAGTGGCCAGCAAACACATGTCACTGTCATCGCCGGAAACAGTGGCACTGTCTTTGGCCACTGAGCTCCAGTTGATATCAACACTGGCTTCAGTGTCACTGCTAGTGGCCGCCCATCATTGTCATAACCTGTGCCGGCACCACTTACAATGGCTGCTGAAAACCGGACATGGCTAAGTTTTGTGTTGGGCTCTGCATCACAAAATCCTGCTGCTGCTGCATGCTTTTGTGTAATAATTGGACTAAGGTGCGTCCAATGAGCCACCTTATTCCAATACACCTTCTGGGAGCTTCGAGGATTTGCTGTTTATTTATTTATCCTCGATAAAAATCTTTATTTATTTATCCTCGATAAAAATCTTTGTCATGGGGTTACCATCATTTTTCCATCACCATGATTACCACCAGCAGGTCAAGGTTTATCGGCAAGGCTTTCAAGGTGTAAGCATAACAAGAAGCAAATGTGGACCAGCGATTGAAATTGATCTGTTTAAACATGTACAAATGTAGTGAATGGGTTCATTAAATATGAATTGGGGTTCGTTGGGTTACGTATGTCTTTTATTTCTAGAGGATATGAGCATAACTCCATCTTTGGGGGTTCGCTGCAAACATGCGATGACCATTTAAAAACAGATTTGCTGTTTTAATGCCAAACAGTCCGATGGTTCTTTCAAGTGCATCTCTACTTGAGGTGTACAAGACCATTAGCTTGGCCAGCTATGGGAGAAGAATGACTTTTTGCAATGTGATGACGCAATGGAACATGGAAAGACTGGTTGGCAGAGGGATTGATTTTTGCCTGCATTTGCGTTTAGCATTCATGGCATCTTGAAGTTACTTACAGTAGTGAAAGCCTGTAACAGCTGTGGTGAGGAAGGCAACACTGACAAAAGAGATTATGATGATGGATAATAATGTAAAACATGGACTACAATGCCTTTTGGGGGTGGTGTGAAGCAAGGTGGAATTTTACAATTTTATGATTGGTCAACATCAGTGACCTTTCTGGATCAATGGAAAATTCTCTGCACTATGTTGGAGGATGACTAACCTTATGCAGAACTATTACCCTCACCTCCCACAGGTGAACTGTGGTGATACTCTTGTGCACTGAGCTGCGGAAAAATGTTACATTTATGGGGTATGGATCAGTAGTTAGAATTTAAGGCCTAAACACTTTGTGTTCATAGAGTTTATAGAACTTTTGAATCATCTATTAAGTTGTCTGAATTGGCCCAGCTGGGTAAATTGGTCGAGTCTTTTTATTTTTGTGTGCATTGTGGAGGCTCGTGTAAGAGCTAACACACAGAACATATAACAAAGGGAGAAGGAGACAAGAGGGGGTGGGAGAGGGAAGCACAACTGTAGGGAACAGGCACATCAGGATATCTGTGAAAGGGAGAGGGGTGGGGTGGGGTACACAGGGTAAACAAGATGGACACTACAGGGACTTTCAGGAAGGAAAACAGGGAATTTGAAGGAGGTGGGTTTGGGGTGAATTAACGGGGGTAGAAGAGATCATGGTTTTGGATGGGGGAAGATATGAGATAGTGGTGAACAGCTGTTTTAAAGACCTGGAGGGAAGAGTGGGATTGAAGAGAGTGTGATAATTTTAGTATAATCAGGGTAAGGATGTCCTGTCATGTATCCTCCATGTGTGAAACTGGCTTGTAACCAGTTTTAGGGGTCATGGCTTGTTTAAAGCATACTTTCTGGCCTTGGGCTAGTTTCAGGCTCATAGAACAATATGAGATCCAACCGCTGATGTGGGCATATGGCTCTGCATCAACATCTATCAATCTGCCCTGTGCCGATACAAGCACCGGCTGTCATTGGATGTATGACGGTGAATGTCTGGTGCCAATGGGTTTAGTTTGCTTGTCTGTAAAGTTTGTGTTTTGTGTCTGTCCTTCGTAATGCTATGTGTCCTGTGCCAATAAAATTGAATTATTAATTATTTCTCAAGTCTATGCAGGTGTGTCTGTCTGTTTTGCCATCTTTCCTACACCGATGATTCAGGTAATTGAGAGCCCCTGGAGGGAAATAAATAAATTAGGGTAATCCCTTTGTTTGACCATTTGTGTGTGTAAAGCACATTGCACAACCTCTCGGGTGATGTGCCGTCCAAATTTTGTCTTAAGCCGGCTATCCAAGGGATCTGAATTTGTGTTGTGTACAGTTCCCCTCTTATTTGCTCTTGGTTCTGAGTATGGGCCATACACGTAACAATAAGTTGCTGGTGAACTATATGAAATACGTCCTGTAATGCAAAAAAAGTCCAAGACTTGCATCAATACCCAATCTGAGTGTCCCTAAGGAACCAATGAAGAAGGATAAAACCGAATCAGATTTTTATTCCAGAACTTGAAGCATTTACTGCAGAAGTAGTTGAGAGAGGATATTATGAATTAAGTAGTGATGAGTAATCAATAATTTTTATAGGGAGATGAAAAATAAAGAAATGTATGAATTTACAGCATTCCGCAATCTCCATAGACTGTTAGTAAAAGTAGCATTGAATGAAGATAAGGCAGCAGTTTTACAAATTTGAGAAAATGGGAATGAATACATTTAATTAAATGGCTCCAAAAGTCTGTTGGTGAGATTGAACAAGGAGTTCATGAAAAACAAATAACATAAGCTCACAAGGTCCAAAAAGCAATTCGAGTGAAACAGCAGCAAGCCCTCCACCCTGTCCTTGTCAGAAAATGTCGATAAGTTAACTGTACAGTTTTAACCTCTGTGATATGAAATAATGCAAAGCAGGTATTTATGAACATTCATATAATGAAGGTTTTAAGGAAACCTAATGATAAAGCAATGGGCAAAGTGAACTGACACTCTATCTTGTCAGGTCACCCAAATTATGAAGCTTTATGGTTGGCATTGTGAATGGGAGCCTTACCTATCATAAATCACAGAATGTCCACTTAATCGGATTTCTTTGCAATTCTAATCAAACTTTCAAAACAATATCTTGACCAAAATAGGACCACCTGTCCAGAATCTCACCTGGATCAGGAGCATCAGTCACTCAAACTGCCCACAGACCCCCTTAGAACCTGGATTTTTTAATGTCATGAACAAACTTTGGTACATCAAGGGTGACGATGGTTGTTTTAGTCAAGTTTCATCGAAATAGTGTGTGTAGTTCTGGAGGAGAGAACAAATACCGATTTGGGGAGGTCAACCCCCCCCCCTCCCCGTAGACCCCCTCAATGAGTGCAGATTTTGATGTGTTCAATACACCTTCATTAGACATCAGATATGAAGCTTGTGTCCAAGTTTCATCAAAATCGTGTGTTTGGTTCAAGCAAAAATGACTGAAGTGTTTACGGACTGACTGACTCATTCACTCACTCACCGATGGACACTGCTTGTTCGCGTAAGCTCACCTGACTAAAGTCCAGGTGAGCTAACAATGAAAACTTGCTTCACTTAATTTCATTCCCAGACCCAGGCAATCGTTACCACCCTGCTGCGCACATCGGAGGGGAGATTTCACCACCGATATAGCAGACAAAACAGATCAGGAAGGATGACAACACAAAAATGGCAGCCTTGCTTTAACCTCCTGAAGAAGAAAGGGACAAGTTTTCCTGCTAGATACCAGGATATGGTCTCATGGCTCCCTTGACCACCCATAATAGGTTCTTTAAATATCCTGTGGAGTATCAAGCTCCCAAGAAAAAAACACAACAGTTTGGCGTAGTTTCCAAAAGTTTTCCTGGCACATGTCTTCTTCGCACATTTCATTCCTTCAGCTTCTTTGAAGCCCATCTCCTTCATAAACTCCCACAGGTTCTCTGAGGTGTTGAACATCTTCCCCTCTTGAAGCAAAACAATGCAAAATGTTAAGTAAAATGTAATGTCCAAAAAAAATTTATACATTGGAAACTTGTATTTTTACGACAAGTTTTTGGTTCAGCTGTTAATAGTAAAAACCATCATAAAAACCATCACAAGTAAACTGATAAGATCCATGAGTCAGTTCACACCCTCAATTATGTTTACCCTTGTTGGTCCCTTTGTGGACTCGGCGGTACATGAGCATGCAAGGACAAGGGAAAAGTCTGCAACACAAAGGAAAAATTCTAAATGACAAAATACATACGTGCTTTCGGCATCGTTCATCCTCTGAAAGTTAATAAACTTGCCTTTCAAAGCCACCCCAAAATTCATCTTCAAAGAATCCTTTGTTGCCTCCACAACACAACAGCAGCTCTTTGCTACTCACCTACATCTCAAAAAGAGGAATGCACAGTACGTAGGTTACAAATATTATCATTTCTTTTTTCAGTTAAATCAGTCGGAGCATGTTGAAATCCGGTACAGCTTACGTACAGGCTTAAGGTGACCATCGCCAAGTTCAAACCAGAAGTCGTCACCATCCACTTTGATATACAGCAAGTACTTGCCTTTATGTGCACTGCCTGAATGTGCAATTACAGCATAAAGCTCATAATCCCAATGATCCTGAGGATGAAAAGCTTGCGATGAATATTCTTGAAAATATATGGCATGTTCTGATTGATTCTGCCTCTTCCCATTTTCAAAAGTACTGCAGTAAATACAACAATATTTTGGCCAGAACAGCAGTATTGTCAACATTCTTTTGGAAATGATTACTATTTGTTCTGTTATGAATCCCATCAAAATGTGTGTTTGGAGGAGAATATGAGTTGGAAAAGTATTTTTTTCCTCAAATCAATGAGTCACCCTTCTTTGTGCAGATACTATAATAACTGTGTAAGGATGATCCTCCTCACATCGTCAGGCACGTAAGGCTGCCGAGGCAGTTTCATTGGCTCGGGGGTACAATCCTGGACGGGTCGCCACTCCAACACAAGATACCCGACCGACTGGCTCACTTTATCCAGCAAGCTGATATTCATTTTGCCGATCTCAGAAGGATAACAGGCTGAGTTAGTCAATCCATCTGGTATCATTTTGGCATGGCTGGAGCTTGAACTCAGGACCTTAACAACAGCATTATTGATAAAACTGCAGTATTAACCAAAATACTGTAGTACGAACTACTATTTCAAATGGGACCTCCCTCATATTTAGGCAATGATTGTGAAATGTGAAAACCTTTTGAATATATCATTTCTACACAATGGAAACATGGAAGCAAGCATGAACACAGCCATAAAACGATGATGATCATGATGCTTCATGCATTTTATAATGCAAAAGCACTCCATCAAGGCTATAACAAAGAACATCATATACAGGAGAATTTCTTTTCTGTTTTAGCTGATACTTTAATCGCCTTGAAATATTGATCACCACCAGAGATGGTTTCCTGTTATAAGGGCCAATTATAGTGAGACATCATTGCTTTGTGACATGTTTATATGAGGCCCGGCGAGGAGGAGTGATGTAAGCGACATTTTTTAATGATATGATGATGATAGGCTCAGATGATAGGGAAAGGGTTAAAATAGTGCTATATGGCATTAACTCCAAAATGGCCGATGTGGCCCTTACATCACTCCTCCTCGTGGCGCCTCATATATACCTGACCTTTTCCAAGGGCTCCACACTAATTGACATGTATGTACATGTCGAACACTGACCAGAATACAGGACGTAGAAGACCAGCATAGTGCAACATGACTTAAGGTGCATAATATTGTTGCGGTTCTGTGAAGCCGGCACTCCTCCGAGGCAATAGCACCCAACATATAGCGATGCTGAGACAGTTATTTCATTAGTATTCATTTTGTTAGCTCTTTCCACATGTCTCATGGGTAAATGGGGCAAGATGCGTTGCATCGGGCTTTTAGTTAGGTTTTCAATCCCCGAGTCTTTCATTTCTTATACTTTACTTTATTTCATACACAAACCTGCCATGCATGCCCGTCAGATTAGTGAGGTTACTCGCCAGCAGGAGGAACGAACAGCACCCAGCTCATTTGCATATGCGTGCCATTTCCTCATTCAAACAGCATTCCATTCCATAAACCAACCGACGCCTCATCTCAGACCCTCATCATGCTCACCACAATGCGACAATCCTCACCTAATTCTCACAACAACTTCTAACAAATCCCACAACAACCTACGCTCATTCTCCTCACCACAATCACCTCATCTGCTTCAGTCTCCTCACCACAACCACCTTAACCACTCTCAGTGCTTCAACACCTTCACTACAAATGCCACAGCACTTCCTCCACCTCACGACATCTCGAACAAACCACCCCAGCCAAAGTTAGCTCCCTGGACACTCACCACAGTCTCTCAGGATGCCGTGGGAATGAAGGACATTACGAGCCGGAGTATTTTGGCGTGTAACTTGAAGCGCAAATATACGCTGGGGTTCGTTCAATGACGTCCGGGTAACCCTGGTGCTCCTCCAAATAACAATGCTCAAACAGAGTCCAGCACACATTCATGGCCAGAGAACGCTCCCAAAAACCCTCAGCCAATGTAAATTATGCAGCTCTGTTGCATGACCTGGCTGAGAAGCAACTGCCGCCATTTTTGGCTCTGGAGCCTAGCGGAGCATGGTTGCGGCTCAGGGTGACATCCATGTACCAATGAGGATGCGCAGAAATGCCTACAGAGTCTTTTGATCGACTTTCTGGCTCCTCCTTCACTCCGGGCTCTATAAAAGAGAGTAAATCAGAGTCATTCAGTCGAGTCTCTTCGTCCTTCATCTAGAGCATTAGCTGAGCCAAGCATCATCTGAGCTGAGAGTGAGTACAGTGCAACCGAGTGAAGTGAGCAGGGTGGAGCGAGTATTGCCTGGGTTGTTGCCAAGTCATCCCCCGGGTCATCGGTGCTCGGCTTTGATGGTGTTCCACAGTCATTATCATTATCCAAACATTTACAGACTTTCTTACACGCGTCCCGTTAAGCTGTCTTCTTTCTCATGCATCTTCTCTCCCATTTGATTGTCTCATCCACTGTGGACACACAAACTAAAAGAGCAACAATTACCGATTCACACCTCTCACACTTCCTCTTGCATCAGGCTGCACTACATTTTTGCACCTCACACTCACACACCGTTAAAACCCCCAGTTTTCTTCCCTCCTCCTCCTTCCAAAGTGATTGGGTTGCGTGTGTCTGTTGACCATGCCAGGTACAACGAGGTTGCGTACACTTCCATTGTTTCTCCTCTTTCTGAACTCTCTAGCTTCCTCGGGTATGTGTTTGATGGCGCCTGTTATGTGTAACATAAGTTAAGATTGTAGAAGTTATTATCGGGTTAACTCTGCACTGTGTCTCCTTTATAAATGACTGCATTTCTTTTTCTGCACCCACAATTACTTGTTTTCCCCTGCTGTACATTTGTTGAATTAACCCCCCCCCCCCCCCTTTTTAAAATGTGCCACATAACCTTCCTCACTCTTGCTTGTAATAAATTGCTTGTTATAAATGTACCCTGTCCGTTTTGTCTTTTCCTTCATTAGTCCAGCATGGTCCACACATTACTTTAGCCATGAAATTATACCCCATAAATTTGCTCTGTTAGCCAGCACACACTCACTGTATCGCTCGGCAGTAATTGAGTGTGCGCTGAGGGCATGTGACCCTAACTGACTCGGCCGTCCACAGGTAAGGTTTCATGGGAAGGAGTGTAACCTTGCCCGAATTGGCTGTACTAATTGGTGTTTGTGGTTGTTCGCAACCTGCCAGTGTGCGGAGGCTTCAAGACTGGTCGTTCAAGAGGACCCGAGTGCTTCCCCTCGTGGCGAGCCTTGAACCCCGAGTCCGAACAATATACTTGTACAGTATAGTATTTATTGATGATAAAAAAACATTGTCACCTGGCAGGGAGCAGGACAGCCCAGGGGCCATTCAGAAGGTCAAGCCACACAATGTAGGAAGGCATGAAATAATTCCTCCAAGGTGGGCACCATGCCCCTGATCATAGAACTGATTGGATGGCTTGGATAATCAACAGAAAAGATTTTGAACAGACTTGCAAGCTAAATGGAAACATGGATATCAGATCACAGTACAATGCCTGATTACAGTAATAGATGTCTATATTATAACCATGAAATCATCAATCAAAACAGAAATGTAGTAGTATTGGAACAAAGAAAACCAAGCAAGCTTTCCATAGCTGGCTTAACCATACCTTAACAGAGTACCGACAATTCTACACGTGGTGATGAGCTCGTAAATGTTATTTGTGGTAGAAAGTATATTGTGTAATGCCCAGTACCAATGTCTGGAGAATGACACTAAGATAGGAGTAAGGAAGAGAAGAATGACACTCAGTGCGAAAATACTCCTTGGAGGGCTCTGCACTTTATTGGAAGGAGAGGAGAAGAGGAAGAATCAAACTGTAGGTGGGAGTCAAGGAGAGGTAATGAGGTGCAATGATGACTACCTACATCACACAGAGCAGAGATTATGCAGAAAGATAAGGGATTAAAGACAAGTCACATAATTTGTTAGTCTCCAAACCACTGTGAAACAGCAGCAGGCTTCAATTATGACATTGCTACAACCATAGCTACAAGGAGAGTGGTAGGGTTGTGGGTCAAAGGTAAACTCTGTGGTGCATTTGGGATTAATTAATTTGGTTTAAGTAGGGATCCGCACGTGTGCTTAACTGGGCAGAAATAGTTTCTACACCTAAACCTTCAACTAAATCTATTGTACGCAGACTCGTTCAGGGACACAAGGCAGACAAAATAATAAGACAGGATGGTTGAGGTATAGGGTTATTTGTGGTTTTCCCTATCTGTTGAGGTGGGGGGGGGGGGGGCAGTATGTGTGGACACAACGTGGTTATGTGGGTCAGGTTCTCCTGCATCCATGCGGGATGCTCTGGGTATTGACTCAATCTGGCATCAATGTGTGGCTGTGCACTGGCAGGCCCTTACTTCTCCCAACTCTCAAACTTTCCTCAGTATGAAAGCAGCTCCAACTCTAACTAGGTAGGCAGCAGCTCGCTTCACATATATGTCTGAGCGTGGCTTCTTTATATAGTATCCCCCACCGATCCCCTGGAGTGAGACTTATGGCTGCCTTGTTTGGGTCAGACATGCTCCCACAGTGACAAAGTCGCTCACGTGTTTCCAACATCTCTTCCGAACATGCGCGGTTCACACATGTGGTATGGCCATGTCACCCATGTGCACGCAAACCGTGTGGTGCGAAATGTGTGATGCTCATCTTGGAACAGACATTTTCATGCAAGTGTGGAGGAGGAGGTGAGAAACGACAAAGGAGAGTGATTAAATATGCGAATCATCGAGGGAAATGGGGAATGAGTAAGTTTTGCAAATACTTGTCGAGAGCTGGGGTGACAAAACGCTTAATGCTAACATTCATTTTGAGATAATTAATTAATAATTAACCCCAAAGTAGTTTTCATATATATGTATATATATATATATATATATATATATATATATATATATCCACACATATACAGACATATACATATACATACATTTTATATATATATATATATTTATGCATATATATACATACATATACATGTATTGCGGGCTGGGGACCAGTGGCGAGAACGACCGCTAGGTGGGGAAGTTACGTCGTCTCCCACCAGACTCCCGGAATTGTAGGCCGTTGCTCACGGATAACTCCGTGAGGCGGCGGGTCGCTTATCTGACCGTGGACGCCAATGCCGCCACCGTGTAGCGTAGGGTCTTTTTGTCAAGAACCAATTTACCTAATTAACCAC
>CM068952.1:131991501-132021153 GCA_035128595.1 Eptatretus atami | reverse complement strand
AAAAGAGAAGAGATTGGAGGACAAATGAGCTTCCGGAAGGGATCAGTGAGTGATACAATAATGTGGACGATTGTTGGTGTGCCGCGGACAGTTCAAACGAAATGTGAAACGGACACTGTAGCGCGTTAACAGCCCTCGCCGAAAGGGCCCAAAGTCAGCAAAAGACAAAATTGCAGTTCTCACAGCCGAGAGTGACGTACTTGGGACCATATACTAGGAGCAGGGACAAGAGAAGCCTAGGGCTGAACGGGTGGAGACGATCCTAGAGCACCCAAAACCCATACAATTGCGACAATTACGGCGATTCCTCGGGATGACGGGGAGGTACTTGCGGCAGTGATATCTGATTATGCGGTTCGGGCGCGATCCTGTAGCGACATGATAAAGGAGGCAGAAGGAGATAAGATCTCATTGGACGAATGGTGCGGACAAAGACTTTGAACATTGAAGGCAGGCGCTTATCAAAGGCACCACATTGGGGCTACCGAACTATGATCTTCGCTTCACCCTATCGTCCACGAAAAGAGGAGGGTTCGCCCAAGCGGTGTTGACGCAAGAAACCACGCGAGGGAAAAATAGCCATTGCGTACTAACAGTAGCCATTGACCCGGTTGCCGCCGCTAATCCCTGGGGTGCTTACGGGGCAGTACGGCAGCACACAATACGCAGTAACCGCAACACGCGACGGCTGGTTTTGGGTTCTCCGTGACCGTCGAAAAGTGCCCATGATGTGGCGTGCGCTGGATACGACAAACAAGACACAACACAATATCCCGCACGGCAAATTCAACATGATCTGGTACTTTTGCAGGAACTAATATAGACGATCGAAAGAGATGTTTTGCCCGCTGAGCCCAGCCCCTTATTGCCCAACGGGCGATGAGGGGAGAGGCCACATGTGGTGAACGAGTGCTGGTGAAAGACAAAGGCTTAGGCGCGACCTACAGGAAGCTCCGATCGGAATGCGGAATTTGGAATTGTTCGTTAGATGAGCGGCGAGAAAAGAACCCGATGGGGAAAAACGATCGCTAGCTTTGCAGTAATGCACCAACAAGCGCCACCTGAGGAAACAATTGCTACCAAAGGGATTTTCAGCCAACAGTGAGCTGGAAGCGCTGATATGCGATGTGAGCGGGTGCGGGTAAAACATTAACCATATACAACAGATTCCAGATATGCCTGGGGCATCTTACATGACTCCGCCGCCATTTGGGCCTTGCGCGGGGCTTTAAGACGTCCTCCGGGAAGGTTATTCAGACACGGGGACGCTGATCAAACGACTAATACGAGCAGCACAAAGAGCCGCAGAAGATTGCAGTGATTAAATGCAGAAAGCTCCACAGGAGGAACAGATGAAGTGTGCAAAAGCAATGAAAAAGAGCAGATTTTAGCGGCAACAGCAGTGCTCGATGAGCGAGGAGGCGAACCCGCAACCAACAAACCGAACTTTACGTGGAGCAAATGGTAGAACGGCCCTCAACGCAAGAACAGCTGAAGGACCTACAGATCTCCGCAACTATGGAAGAAGCAAGAATCTATGGCAGGGTGAAGGAGGGTGCCAAAAGCAAAACACACACATGGAGTATGGGTGGATGAGCGAAATAGGCCGTTTGTACCCCGGATATTGCTACCGTGGTTAGCCGTCACTGCACTGCGCAGGGCCATATGGTAATAAAAAGGAGTGGCGAAATTATTCGTCAAACCTGGAATGCCCAGGCGTAACCGACAGCAGCAACAGAAGTGGTTAGCAATTGTTGGCGACCTGTGGTAGAACATTAATAGGAAGTATGCCGCCAAGAAACGGAGGAGGCACACCAACCCCCGTCTGACGCGTTTCAACACCTACAGATGGAATTTTATAAAAAATGCCGGATACAAACACCACCAATATGTGTTGGTGAATCGTGGATATGTTTCTCTAAGATGGGAGGGCCTTTGCCAACTACCAACCAGGAAGCTGAGTACAGTGGCCAAAACGCTTTTTAACAGGAAGTAATTCCGCGATTTGGGATCCAACACGACTATCATCGGACCAAGGAGGGTCTTTGTAGCGGCAAAAGTGATGGAAAAGGTAGCGAACGCTTGGGTATTAACCAGAAACTACACTGTCCGTTTACCACCCTCGCACGTCAGCAGGGGCAGTAGAAAGGGAGAACAACTCTAAAGCAGACGCCTGTTCCAAACTCTGCTGAGGCCAGTCCAATGCCATGCCAGACGTTAACTGGCACGGTGGCACTCAGAAAATGCGAGCAACAAATAATGCCACGAGGGGCTCTACGCCCCACGAAATAATAACGGGACGTCCTAGTGCAGTTAACCGGCCCGGCGCGCCAAGATATGGGAGATTTGGATTTGTCATGCATTGACCGACGGAATGATGAAATTATTGAGACCACTCACTGCTACCATTAGAACCTTTCACTCGCAGGTACAAGGAAGGCTGCGATTACCTGCTGGAGACCCGTTACATGATTTCCAACCCGCTGAGCGAGTCTGGGTGAAAGAGTTCCTGCAGAAAAACGCCCTGCAACCCAAGTGGGACCGGACCCTACACTGTAGCTCTTGAATCCACGCTCTCCGCCGTTCCAAAAGCTGAGAGGTAAGAGTGCATGGATACACCACTGCACACTGTAACGCGAGCGCCAAGGAGGCCCCGACGAGACTAGGGAACGGGAGGAGGTAACCCCAGCAGAGGTTCCGATCAGTGTCCGATTCGTGTTTTAGCCGAGATAGTGAAGTGCGCCGACGAGGTGGGAAGACGTGATATCTCTTCAGGGAACCCCCTCCACCAGCCACCAAACCAGGGACGGAGCCGAACCGGCAAAGACAGGGGTGAAGATAGTGCGGAAGGCCCATTGCAGGCAGAGCCAGAACGCCCTGCCAGACCAGGGACAGAAGACATAGACAACGAGATTTCCTGGAATACCAGACGCTAGAGGTGGACGATCCGCGCAGGCGCGGAACCAAACCTGTGCAGGCACCCTGCCGACGTGGAACAGGCAGGTAACAGACAACATGAAACATTGTAAATACGGAGACAGCGACAGAACCTTTCGACGACCACCAACATGCAACTCCTGGTCTGAGCGCTACTCCTTTGCGGAGAGCCTGTCCCAGACAACAAACTGACAAGTCTTCAGGCCCGCGGGAACCATACACACTCCGCAACCTCGACCAACGAAAAGGGGAAACAGAGTGATTCAACAACATCTTTGCAGCGAAGCAGAGAGAAGTACCTTAGAGAGGCGACAGCAAGTACATATGCAAAATTTGGCAACCATAACAAAGGAGTTAGCATCAGTAAGAGTCTTTTCAGTTAAACCGCACCCAACTTTTTCATCAAATGGTCCCGCACAGGACACAGTAAGAGGATACTGATACAAACCTCAAAACTCATGGAGATTCCTGCATCCCTGGCATGGATGGATCAGTGATTGGTAGAACGACACAAGGGCCTTAAGGCCATTCCTATGGTACCACACATAGCGGAGCGAGATCTTCTTGGTAAGCTCGCAAGTAAAAGAAGCAGAGAGACAAAAGGGTCCTACACAGGGCAAAGGGATATGAAATGGGGGCCAGCATTGCGAGTCTGGATAACTAGAATTTTTTCCCCCCGCAAAAAGTAAAACCAGATGACACCTTGTTGGAATACCAGTGCCGCGTCCTTTGGAGCAACCAAACAGGACGGAACCTAGCTGGATTACACTTTTGAGTACGCAGACAGGGGCCGCCAACAAGACCCCGGAATACCTTTAGCCCTATACCACAGAGATAGCAAACATTGAAACCGGAGTGAATGCTGGGTGTGCCTAAACCACCAATCTGGCCTTGTGACCAGACTCCTCTTTTGGGTGCTACCCATTAACTTCTTTCATCATTATAACCGGACAGTGGAAAGGACTCCGAAGCTAAGACCTCAGCCCATTGTTACAACAACGGTCTATGCAGAAAAAAACCCGAGTGCCAATGTAATGTAGTGCCATCTCCTCTATGGGTAGAGAAACACCAGGGGGAGCGTCGTTTTTACAGACAGGGGAGCAAACAAGCATGGGGAAGTCAGAGTGCCGAGAATTCAACTTCCCCTCCCGAAATCGGCTTGACCAGGAAGTTCATCGCTTTAACCCGGACACCTCCAGGTAGAGGAGCAACGTAACATTCACATAAAAAGCAGCCTTAACATCACGAATAATTGGGATGATCCCGTCAAAAGGTATTCACTTAGTCTGCGGGAGACAAAGCTTACCCGCATACCTAACCAAAAGGGTGGGAAAGGGAGCTGTTTATCTAGCTTTCAGTGTTTCCGGGATAGCAGGATTAGAACCACTTTTCACCACACACCTCACAACCCACGGCACCGACGGCAGCGCATCAGGATCAAGGATCCAGAGGGATGGGCCCGGTGTATCACAACGCTTAGGGGTTATTCAAAGGCACCTGGTGGGAGAAGGCTATTGGTCTTTTTCATGCCACATGCCGGTACTACAATTAATAGCATTAGGATAGTGAGCTTTCGGCAGTTTTGGAGTATTTAGGTAATGTAACCATTGGCTTACTATACAGGATTAACAGATATGTTAGTATCAATGCTGCTAATGGTTAAGGCAGAACAGAGTAGCTTTAGACATGCCTTCTGGGGAACAAGGAGGGGTATGCGGGATGATTGAAGGGAATGTCTTGTGTCTGATTCCGGACCCCCGGGACATAACTAATCGTGCGGCTGGCGCGAATCAAAAAAGGTGGTTAGAAGTTCTCACTAGCAACCGGGATGGAACGAGAGGAAGGTTACGCATGGTGGAGCGATCTTCCCAGGCTGGCGAGGTTGGTGTTGCCGCCTAATTGGGTTCTGCGCTTTTAATATCGTAGTGGGTGATTTTTGGAGTATTTCTAATCAAAACTTCTTATTACCATATGTAATGAAGAAATGGCTGCACAGCGTCCACCCCTCACCCAGGGCCATTATATAATTAAGCAGCGAACTCTCTATGAGGACGACTCGGCCAGTAATGGGAGGGGGACGACCAGGAGCCTTCAAGGGGACCCCGGTAGACGTTCATACACGTGGACCTAGGCCAAGGTCTAACAAACAATTCCTCTTTGTTAATAACAGTAACTACCAGAAGAGATGCTTGTCGTTTGGCCTTCTAGTGCAAGAGGTGACTCCTTGCGCTGGACGTGCTACACCCGTGCCTTGAGTGTTACTTTTGCCTACTGCTTATGGTAGAAATTGCCTTAAATGATAATATTATATACTTGCTGCTAACATAAAACAGTAATTTGGCATTTTAATATGGTGTGACTTAGCCATAGAATTTGTATACTACAACTTTAAACGCGGAAGCATGTGGCAGTGAGTTAGGACGAAAAGGGAAAGACAAAAAGGTAAGGAGGCTAACCTGACCACCGGCAAGTTTGGGGACTTCTCACTTTGGAGAATGTTGATGGCTATCCACGGCATTCGTAAATCCGTTTGGCAGGCGCGGGGGCCTAGGGGTAGCTGCTACAGAAGCCAAATAGGGGTCCACTCAGTGGTGAGTATCAGGTTATGGCTGGGTATGGTCTAAATATGACCAAGGAGGGAACTGTTATATGATGATATGCTTAGTTGGTTCATAGTTTGAGCCATAGTTGAATATTAATTCAATAGTTGTGTTTAATTAGCTGTCAGGATTCACAAACCATTGCCTTTAAAATGTTGTTTAAGATGTTGAGTCCACTGTGGTTGGCCCCAACTGTTTTTTTGGACGAACCACTGTTTCTTGACTTCACCTTCCTGTTGTTCTCTTGCGGCGCGTGCCCTTAGCGGACCTAGGAGACGACCTCATGCATGCTCCCACACATTTCCTAACTCTTAGTCATCCACTGAGTTTTTGCCTTTGTTATCTAGAGGTGCCAGTGGTAGGAGTGTAGGAGGCTTGGAAGGCTTAGTTTGCAGAAGAATGCTATCACATGTGCCAATTAGGAGGCCTTGGAAAGTTCATTGAGTTGCATAATCTGGAGAATGAACCGTATCCACTTCCCTAGGGCCCCTAGGGAGGGGGAAAGAAGCCCACTGCCACATTATTCTTTATTTCTTTATTCCCTTATGCACTCAACTTTAGTCCAACACCCAGTTCTGGCTTTTGCTGTGATTATATATGTGATGGTTTTGAAGCCATAATCTCAAGTGTGATCGGAGTTGCCTGACTGAAGGGAGCTTTGAGCACATCCGCATGCGTGTGGTCTTCGAAATAAAACCGTGCAATTTCAGAGATCGCGTGCACTGATCTGTCATCGTTACTCGCCGGGTGGAGAGTCATACAATAATATATATATATATATATTATATATATATATATATATATATATATATATATAGCATATATACAGGGCGAGTCAAAAGTAGCGCCCGATTTCTGTTTTTCGGCTATCAGATTCTTTCTGGGAAGTCATGTTGTTAATAATGTCTTGCAGATTAATTTTCGTAATTTATTTATTTTTGATTTTGTTTTGCAGGTTATGCTGCAGAGTTTGGAAAGTTACTGAATTTGCACCAAATTGAACCACAATTACCTTTCAATGAATCAACGCATTGCGGCCGTGAAACATTACGACAAATGTAATGAACAACCAACGATTGGCGGCACGCCGTTTGCACAGGAATTCGATATTAACCCACCTCAGGGAAGAAACATACGATTGATTGTCGAGAAATTTGAAGCAACAGGGTCGGTAGCCACTGTGCAAAGAAGTCCGGTCGTCCGAAAACGGCAACGAATGTAGCTAAGGCTGAAGAAGCCATCAGAAGAACTGAACAAGTCGCAAAAGTCAATTCGCCGTTTATCTGCAGAGTTGGAAGTGAGCCAATCAAGTGTTTATCCGTATCCTTCACCAGAAAGAAATGGAAACCTTTACATTCCACGCTTACTGCATGTCTTCATGTGTAGATGACGACCGCCGTCTTCAATTTTGCGAAGAGTTTTAGCTAACCTTCACGAAGAGGACACAATGCTAGACAACATCTGGTGGTCAGATGAGGCATGTTTTTAAGCTTAATGGCACAATTAACAGACACAACTGTGTCTACTGGGCTGCGAATAACCCAAGAGTGACAGTTGAGAAGGAGGTAAATTACCTGGAGTGACAGTTTGGGCAGCCATATCTCCATTAGGGATAATTGGACCCTTTTTCTTTGAGGTATCTGTCACTGCAGAAATTTACCTGGATATGCTGCAAACCTTCTTTGCCCAGGGTACAAGATCAGGACTGTTTATTTCCAGGCATGATGGAGCTCCACCTCATTATGGACGTTATGTTAGTCAGTGGCTTGATGAAAACTTTCCAGAAAGTGGATCGGCCGCCGCGGTCCGATCGAGTGGCCGGCACGCTCCCCAGACCTTACACCTCCAGATTTCTTTCTTTGGGGGCTCATGAAAGACCTTGTTTATCGTGAAAAGCCTCGTACCATCAGGAATTGAAGGCTCAAATCACTGCAAAGTTTGAGGAATTGATGCCGAACTCTGCAGACGTGTGTGCCGCTCTGTTGCCTGCTCGGCTGCAATTGTGCATCGATTCACGAGGGAGGGCACTTTGAAAATTGCAAGTAAAACAGCTTGGTACAGTTCCGTAATAATTTTTTCTTGAATAAAGGTTAGATAAACACGTCACATTCATTTATTTCTACTCTTTTGTACACTGTAATACAAATGGCAAACAAACAATCACTGACAGAATCGGGCCGCTAACTTCTGACTCACCCTGATATATAATATATATATATATATATAATATATATATATATATATATACTATATATATTTAAGGATTCAGCGACGGAGGGATTCTCAACCCACTCCGGCCGTCTCCAGGATCTATAACGCCGGCCGGCCTCAGCACAGCCTCGGGTCACGCGCTTCAATCGCGATACCAACGTAATCCTGTACCTTACCAGTTGGGGAATAGAACCCCTGGTTACAGACTGGTTTGTCAGATGCCGAGCGTTTTCTGCCAGTCTGTAACCATTTTGGTTTTATATGCCCAATCGAACGGATCGTTCCTCGACGCGACTCAAATTAATCCATAGCGGCAACTTCATACGAATTAACCAGATTTATTGGGGAACATCGGGGATCACAACACATGCAAAATTCACGACAATGGTTTTAATACAATCTCAACCCGTTCTTAACTAGGCAGTAGTCAGGGACCAAATAGCCAACACGACCAGACAAGCATGCATGCAGACAAGACAGAGTAACTCTTGGTGAGTTCATGGACGAGAGGACAGTGTCAAAAGCACGAACGCCGCTCGCAACAGGCGGAATGTCCACGGATTCGAACTCCCAGCTCGAACGCGGCCGCGTGACAAGTGGCGGCGCCGTCCTCTTCCTTCTCAAGTCACCAGCGTGCGCACGCCCCTCCTCAGCGCGTTCCGGCCCCGCGCAATGTCGACGATGGCCTCACCGATGTCTCTCACGGTCCAGCATACAATCCAGGACCTGGTCCGTTCTCCAGACAAGGCCCAATCGAGGTGCCGGGCTCCGGCAAGCGGATCGGCAAACGTGACGAGCCGTTGGTGTGAGCAGGGCCCGTCAGAGGCTCCGGCGTTCCTCTCCTGCCTTCCGCTCGAAGCCCGACTTCGCTTCGTCCTCTCAGTTCCTCTCTCTGTCGAATCACCTTTTCCTTCCTTAGAGTCGATCGCCGATTCGACGTGCAGGCCGCCTCTTCTTACGTTCGCTCCTTCGACACACACGGAGGCACCCCTTTCTCTCAGACGACTGCAGTTTTCCAAAACCGAGAACTCCTTTTTCCTTTCGTTTTTCTCTCGTTCCACGAGCACGCCTCTCTCGGTGAAGCTGAAACAAAACTCCGCACCTCGCGTTCACTTCCTCCCTTTAGCCACGCCTCTCTCCAGGCCACACCCCTCAGCCGACTGGAGGGGCTATCCAGGATAGGTTGGAATAAGAGGGATCTCTCGGTCCTCCACCACCGCACAAACAATAAAACAGCCTCTTTACAGCTCCCGACACACATGTAACGTCCAATTATACAACACAACCTAGCTATACATGCATTTAATGGGGGATCTGAGCTTAATCCTATATTAGTAGTCCAATAAGGGCCATTTCCGTAACAATATATATAATATATATAATATATATATATATATATATATATATATATATATATATATATATATATATATATATTATGCTTGACTTCCAAATGCTGTCCTGGTGATGCTTGACGGTGTGGTGCATCGAGGAGCATCCTTACGAATCCGGCTGAAGTTCGTTCGTTCATCATTTCCCCTGTGACCTAAACTGGTTTACGTTGGAGGAAGGAAGACATTTCCATCACTTGATGGAATGATCACAATGAAATGCAAAACGTGGAGCTGGAGGATGAAAATGTGACCTTGACCTTTAATGCTGAGTGAATGGGAAATATTTCATATTTTGTATATTGGTAATTGTATTGGCACAAAAATATTTAATATTTAAATCTGAAAAATGGCAGAGGTGTGTTTATTGTAACATTACATGAATGAACCCCTCTTCAATTTCACCCCTGACTGCGTGACACCCTCAACAGCGAGCTTGAGTCCAATTCCTGAGCCCGACTGTGAACCGTCATATTGGTGCTTCGCATGCAGGACGATGCATCAATGTTTGCGCCGTCCCTCACATGGATGTTAAATCCGGTGTCACGTCTGCTTGTCATTATCTGGTGGCCATTGAAGATCCCACGGTTTTTTTCGCAAACAGTAAATGAGTGATCAGCGACACCCTCGAACAAACTCAAGTAACTGTCACTTTCAGTTAAACGTCAGGCCTTTCATCCGAGGGCCAAAAAACGTTCTCCAGCAGACCACAGAACAAGAAGTAGGATAATTGGAGCGGTTTAAAAAACGAAGGTAGTCACGCCGCTAAAGTGGAGGTCACCATTCTCATCCACCTCATACCTTTCCTCGACATCGAACACAGTACTGGCCATGATAGTTTTTAGAACACTGAGGCTTCCCACATCTCCCCCATCTTCAAAATCCTGAATCTGCCTCTGATAACGAAAGCAAATACAGGCACGGTACTCCCAATCCGACGTACCATAGTCTCCGATACAGAGCGTTCTGCTGATGGATGTTCTGCAGGGAGAGGTTTTCAAAGCCGTGCGTCCTGTTTTTTTTGGTACAAATTTATTTGCTCCAATCAAGAAGGCTGGTGGTGTTCATTCTGATACCTGTGGCAATACTTTGTGGGCAATACCAGCACACAAGATGGCAGTTCTGGCAGAATTTGGAATTTATTCCTGGTTCCAGCGATAGCTCGCCTTCTCTTCGCGAAGACACCACGGTATTTTTTAACACCCATCAAGTAATACCAGCACACAAGATGCAGTTTTAATGTCCCTGCCTGTGAAACAGCGGGAATGACAGTTTTTATCTGGGTTGCATTCGCAAGTGTGCGTACTTCTAGGCCAACCTGTCAGCCTAATGAAGTACTTATTGTGTGCAATTTTTTTTGAAAAGTACAGTGGGTCATGATAATGCTCAATTTGAAAAAAACAACAAGAACACTTAAACATGAAATCCCACATCAATCGTATCTAGTCCAAATAATTTTGGACGACCAGAATAAAACAAAAGGAGGAGAGTGGGACCATAATCTGTGCGGAGCGTTGGTGCTGCCTCAGCAGTCTCCTTGGCTATTGGGCACAATCCTGGACGGGTCCCACTCAACACAGTATACCAGCATGCTGGCACTCATTTTGTCGACCTCAGAAGATGACAGGCCAGGGTTAACCCACCTGGTATTAATTCAACAGCAGAGCGGGATTTCAACTCAGGACCCTAGGATCCAAAGCCACCACCCTAACCATTAAGCCAACACCAGGTATGATAAACAAAAGGCTCTTTAGAAAAGGATTTGTATGAATATTTGTGAAACATTTTGGTTTATTAGGCAAACTAACAGACAAAAAAACATTTTGCAGATCATCAAACGTGTAAACAGAACAAAGATTTCATTCTGAGGTGTAACAAATGCTGAGAATTGTACTTTCAAAAACTGCAGATAGCATAATAAAGTAAGGCAAACTACTGGACATCAATTACCCTGAATGGGGTGGGGGTTTTTTTTGCACACGAAGCAAAAAGTGGGGTAGCATTTGGTTCATGTCTGTCAAAGTCAGTTTATGATCGAGGAATGACTTGCTTAAATCGAATGTTTTATTTTAACACGAATCGGAAGACAAATCTGCCATTCAAACAATACTTTGTCTCTACAGTTCATTCCAATCCGCTGATCACACGTGCGCAGAGGGAGTGAGATATGTATTCTTTTACTCTGTCTGTCTGCCTGGCAGTCAACAAAATGGAAAATCATTCCAAACAGAACGTCTTGTTTTTAAGGACGTTATAAAGGACACAAACAACATGCACAAAAAACTAATGTAAAAAATCGGGTGGTGTTATAGACACTGGGGAAAGTGTGCTGTTTAAAATGGGTCACCCTGGGGCGATTGTTGTACTAAAGTTGGTCTGTGTGGGACTCACTAATTGAGGCATAATATACGTGCATTTGTTTTTAAAAAGATAAAAAAAAACCCCAAAATAAATGACTAAAACCCTCACACCCCCCTAAAATATAAACTTTAAAATGGTGTTAATGCGGGATTTGTTTCTTCCCACGCCGAAGCCAGAATAGTAATGCATTTCCCCACTGGACGGCCAAGCTCAGTCGCTGCTTGAACGCAGACCTGTTGCCTGTATATCGCAGTGGATGCATTGAGCCTTCTACCAATATAAATTAATAATGTGGACATAGATCGGTTGTTTCGATGGCGATTGGTTTGAATAAATAAGCTTGGCTGAGGCCGGCGTATTTATTGCGTTTCCAGAACTTCCGCATCGGTGGTGCCGCTCCAGCCGTTGAGGCTGTTATTGTAAACGTGTGATTCGGCGAAAGTGTTGACACACAGTGCAATCCCAGGTTAGGCTTTTCCACATTCTTGTATGGGACAATAGTCAAGCCATCCGGGCAGGTATTTTCGCCAAGGTCTAAACCAAGGGGTTTCCAGGACAAATGGTATCCCTGCCCCATGAAGGCACATTTGACCACATCGTTTAAGCCGAATGTCTAAAAAATACCGGAACTGAAATGGCACTACAGGCCATGGTGTCCAAGTGAATCCATCAAACTGCCGCATTGACATTTATACCGCTCACAGACTGATGCTCCAACTCGTAGTGCAACCGCAACCTGTAAAGACTCAGGGTAAAGCTGTGTTCTCAAGACGGAACAGGGACTGCATGAAGCACCTCCCACTTTCCTTTGTGACTGTGGTCAAAAGTATGGGCTCTGATGACCTGATCCACACTGATCAACAGGCTGAGAAAAAACACTCTTGCCGCCTCAATGTCCCATGCTTTTTGGCTAAGTCAGGACAGGCCTTCGGGCCGCAAACACTGATATGGGCTGAACTCAATGACAACACCACCGTTCAACTCCCCCGTTTGCACCAAACCGCTGACACAGGACAGAACGGCATCGATTAAGGGCAGACTGCCAGCAATGAGGAGATGAACCAGGGTGTTGATATCAAATAGCCCTCCTGAAACCCAGACTTCCCTGCTTAACTGGGAGCATAGCTTGCATCCAAGCAGAATTGTTGAAAGCAACATTAGAGATTTTACAATGGTTTAGCAAATGATGCAGACAAAAACTCCTCACTGTACACCATTCAGGTAGGATGGAGATGCATGCAAGATATACAGGAGTTTGGGCAGGGCAAAATGGTGTTTGAGCAGCACAAAATGCTTTGGGTGGTCAATTTGCTCAGGATGGCCTGCCATTCGGGATGAAGTCATCATGCTTCTCATAATAGCTTGGGCGAAGGCCTCTTGGAGATCAGAGCACCAAGAAGAGTACAGTCATTGATCAAAACAATCTTAATATCAGAGCGCACAGCCTTAAATATGGCCTTGGTAAGTTGACAGTCACCCAGCAATGCATGGTTGAGGATGGTCAGCTCGCACTTTCCACCACTGATCTCGAGGCCAGTGTCAGTCAACCAGGCAATGACATTCTGGAGGTCAGCCAGCACTTTCGCGGGTTCATCACCAAATGATGCGTCGTCGAGGTACCATATATGAACTCTGACTGAACCCCCCCTGGCTATTGGGTCAATGCCCAAGGAAAAAAGACCTGGCCCGAAGGGTCACCCTGTTGAATGCCAGTTGCTGAATAAATGACCTCATTGCCAAAGAAACAAATCAGAAGGCCTGGTGTATTCCTGCCAGATGAGTGATAAATACTGGGGGTGTGCCTTCTTACTTTCAAACAAAAAAAGTCACGCCTCAAGCAATTAAATGGCATACGTATGACGATCTTAAGAAAGGACGCGATTAGGAGGCGAGATTCGTCAGATAAAGTCTGGCAGCGGTGGGCGCGCTTCACACCCACCTTTAGTTGAATAGCCCAACTGGATAGGATGTAGCTCAGCCCTGAGATCTTCAGAAAGAGATCGACTGCGGCTTTGGTCGCGAAATGGCGCAAAGTATTGCCCACAGGTATCAGATGAACACCACCGGCCTTCTTGATTTGAGCAAATAAATGTACCAAAAAAAACAGGACGCACAGCTTTGGGAAACCTCTCCCCGCCGAGACAATGTAATGAACATGGTAAGAGAAGAAAGTAAGCGAGCCTCCGCATCGGCAGATTCCTTGCCCAAAAGAGCCTGAACATGTCCAGTCTGAGCCCATCACGGCCTGCAGCCGACCCAGATGAAAAAAAGGGTGAACCGCAATTCAGACAGAATGCTCAGAAAGAACCATCGGAGTGACTAATTCACCGTTGGGCATGGCCGGTAGGTTGAGGTCATGCGGGGCAGCCGGGTGTTTGCTTTGAGGGCTTCGGTCATTTTGGCTGATTGTGGGGCATGCCCTCACAAGATGCCAACTCTCTGATGGCCCCCTTGATATCCATATTGGCAAGTTTTGCTTCACCCTTCTGATGATAATTGAGAGTTATCGGCTTACGAGGCTTAATTGTGTTGTTGACAGAAAGGATGACTGGAACGGTAGCAAGACGTCCATTGCCAAAAAAAAATTGGCCATCTGAGTTTGACTTGAAAATCAATGAGACATCGGCGGGAGTCCAGAGCCTCTTTATTGGGCATCCAAAGGCCAAAGTAACAAAAAACAAGGAGGCGATACCAGGCCAAGGGGCCTGGTTCTTGAGGACAACATCATGGAGAAGTTTGCCAGGAGCATCGGCGACAAGGGATATGAGCACCCTTGGTACTTTATGGAGTACCCTAAAAATTATTACATCTCAATAAGTAGGTGGAAAGTCCATTGGTTGGGCTGGGATAGCAGGGGGGGCCTTAGGTGCAATCGCAAGGCAGGCATGCCTGACCATTGGTCAATAAGCATCTGACGCCCAGACAATTACACACGAATAGTGGTATAAGACATTACATAACTGGCACTGAATGGAACGCTTCCTCATGTTGGTGAGCTTACATATGAGCATAGAGGAGCAAGGGTTGAGACGCGCTGTCCCAGTGGCCAGCAAACACATGTCACTGTCATCGCCGAAACAGTGGCACTGTCTTTGGCCACTGAGCTCCAGTTGATATCAACACTGTGCTTCAGTGTCACTGCTAGTGGCCGCCCATCATTGTCATAACCTGTGCCGGACCACTTACAATGGCTGCTGAAAACCGGACATGGCTAAGTTTTGTGTTGGGCTCTGCATCACAAAATCCTGCTGCTGCTGCATGCTTTTGTGTAATAATTGGACTAAGGTGCGTCCAATGAGCCACCTTATTCCAATTACACACCTTCTGGGAGCTTCGAGGATTTTCTGATAAATTTATTTTATTTATCCTCGATAAAAATCTTTTGTCATGGGTTACCATCATTTTTTCCATCACCATGATTACCAACCAGCAGGTCAAGGTTTATCGCAAGGCTTTCAAGGTGTAAGCAAACAAGAAGCAAATGTGGACCAGCGATTGAAATTGATCTGTTTAAACATGTACAAATGTAGTGAATGGGTTCATTAAATATGAATGGGGTTCGTTGGTTACGTATGTCTTTTATTTCTGAGGAATGAGCATAACTCCATCTTTGGGGGTTCGCTGCAAACATGCGATGACCATTAAAAACAGATTTGCTGTTTTAATGCCAAACAGTCCGTGGTTCTTTCAAGTGCATCTCTACTTGAGGTGTACAAGACCATTAGCTTGGCCAGCTATGGGAGAAGATGACTTTTTGGCATGTGATGACGCAATGGAAATGGAAAGACTGGTTGGCAGAGGGATTGATTTTTGCCTGCATTTGCGTTTAGCATTCATGGCATCTTGAAGTTACTTACAGTAGTGAAAGCTGTAACAGCTGTGGTGAGGAAGGCAAACACTGACAAAAGAGATTATGATGATGGATAATAATGTAAAACATGGACTACAATGCCTTTTGGGGGTGGTGTGAAGCAAAGTGGAATTTACAATTTTATGATTGGTCAGACATCAGTGACCTTCTGCGATCAATGGAAAATTCTCTGCACTATGTTGGAGGATGACTAACCTTATGCTAGAACTATAACCCTCACCTCCACAGGTGAATGTGGTGATACTCTTGTGCACTGAGCTGCGGAAAAATGTTACATTTATGGGGTATGGATCAGTAGTTAGAATTTAAGGCCTAAAACTTTGTGTTCAATAGAGTTTATAGAACTTTTGAATCATCTATTAAGTTGTCTGAATTGGCCCAGCTGGGTAAATTGGTCGAGTCTTTTTATTTTGTGTGCATTGTCGAGGCTCGTGTAAGAGCTAACACACAGAACATATAACAAAGGAGAGAAGGAGACAAGAGGGGGTGGAGAGGGAAGCAACACTGTAGGGAACAGGCACATCAGGATATCTGTGAAAGGGAGAGGGGTGGGTGGGGTACACAGGGTAAACAAGATGGACACTACAGGGACTTTCAGGAAGGAAAACAGGAATTTGAAGGAGGTGGGTTTGGGGTGAATTAACGGGGGTAGAAGAGATCATGGTTTTGGATGGGGAAGATTGAGATAAGTGGTGAACAGCTGTTTTAAAGACCTGGAGGGAAGAGTGGGATTGAAGAAGGTGATAAATTTTAGTATAATATCAGGTAAGGATGTCCTGTCATGTATCCTCCATGTGTGAAACTGGCTTGTAACCAGTTTTAGGGGTCATGGCTTGTTTAAAAGCATACTTTCTGGCCTGGGCTAGTTTCAGGCTCATAGAACAAATATGAGATCAACCGCTGATGTGGGCATATGGCTCTGCATCAACATCTATCAATCTGCCCTGTGCCTGATACAAGCACCGGCTGTCATTGGATGTATGACGGTGAATGTCTGGTGCCAATGGGTTTAGTTTGCTTGTCTGTAAAGTTTGTGTTTTGTGTCTGTCCTTCGTATTGCTATGTGTCCTGCTGCCAATAAAATTGAATTATTAAATTATTTCTCAAGTCTATGCAGTGTGTCTGTCTGTTTTGCCATCTTTCCTACACCGATGATTCAGGTAATTGAGAGCCCCTGGAGGGAAATAAATAAATTAGGGTAATCCCTTTTGTTTGACCATTTGTGGTGTAAAGCACATTGCACAACCTCTCGGGTGATGTGCCGTCCAAATTTTGTCTTAAGCCGGCTATCCAAGGGATCTGAATTTGTGTTGTGTACAGTTCCCCTCTTATTGGCTCTTGGTTCTGAGTATGGGCCATACACGTAACAATAAGTTGCTGGTGAACTATATGAAAATACGTCCTGTAATGCAAAAAAAGTTCAAGACTTGCATTCAATACCCAATCTGAGTGTCCCTAAGGAACCAATGAAGAAGGATAAAACCGAATCAGATTTTTATTCCAGAACTTGAAGCATTTACTGCAGAAAGTAGTTGAGAGAGGATATTATGAATTAGTAGTGATGATATCAATATTTTTATAGGGAGATGAAAAAACAAGAAATGTATGAATTTACAGCATTCCGCAATCTCCATAGACTGTTAGTAAAGTAGCATTGAATGAAGATAAGAGACAGTTTTACAAATTTGAGAAAATGGGAATGAATACATTTAATTAAATGGCTCCAAAAAGTCTGTTGGTGAGATTGAAACTAGGAGTTCATGAAAAACAAATAACATAAGCTCACAAGGTCCAAAAAGCAATTCGAGTGAAACAGCAGCAAGCCCTCCACCCTGTCCTTGTCAGAAAATGTCGATAAGTTAACTGTACAGTTTTAACCTCTGTGATAATAATGCAAAGCAGGTATTTATGAACATTCATATAATGAAGGTTTTAAGGAAACCTAATGATAAAGCAATGGGCCAAAGTGAACTGACACTCTATCTTGTCAGGTCACCCAAATTATGAAGCTTTATGGTTGGCATCGTGAATGGGAGCCTTACCTATCATAAATCACAGAATGTCCACTTAATCGGATTCTTTTGCCAATTCTAATCAAACTTTCAAAACAATATCTTGACCAAAATAGGACCACCTGTCCAGAATCTCACCTGGATCAGGAGCATCAGTCACTCAAACTGCCCACAGACCCCCTTAGAACCTGGATTTTAATGTCATGAAACAAACTTTTGTACATCAAGGGTGACGATGGTTGTTTTAGTTCAAGTTCATCGAAATAGTGTGTGTAGTTCTGGAGGAGAGAACAAATACCGATTTGGGAGGTCAACCCCCCCCCCTCCCCGTAGACCCCCTCAATGAGTGCGATTTTGATGTGTTCAATACACCTTCATTAGACATCAGAATATAAGCTTGTGTCCAAGTTTCATCAAAAATCGTGTGTTTTGTTCAAGCAAAATGGACAAGTGTTTACGGACTGACTGACTCATTCACTCACTCACCGATGGACACTGCTTGTTCGCGTAAGCTCACCTGACTAAAGTCCAGTGAGCTAACAATGAAAACTTGCTTCACTTAATTTCATTCCCAGACCAGGCAATCGTTACCACCCTGCTGCGCACATCGGAGGGAGATTTCACCACCGATATAGCAGACAAAAAAAGATCAGGAAGGATGACAACACAAAATGGCAGCCTTGCTTTTAACCTCCTGAAGAAGAAGGGACAAGTTTTCCTGCTAGATACCAGGATATGGTCTCATGGCTCCCTTGACCACCCATAATAGGTTCTTTAAATATCCTGTGGAGTATCAAGCTCCCAAGAAAAAAAACACAACAGTTTGGCGTAGTTTCCAAAAGTTTTCCTGGCACATTGTCTTCTTCCACATTTCATTCCTTCAGCTTCTTTGAAGCCCATCTCCTTCATAAACTCCCACAGGTTCTCTGAGGTGTTGAACATCTTCCCCTCTTGAAGCAAAACAATGCAAAATGTTAAGTAAAATGTAATGTCCAAAAAAATTATACATTGGAAACTTGTATTTTTACGACAAGTTTTTGGTTCAGCTGTTAATAATAAACCATCATAAAAACCATCACAAGTAAACTGATAAGATCCATGAGTCAGTTCACACCCTCAATTATGTTTACCCTTGTTGTCCCTTTGTGGACTCGGCGGTACATGAGCATGCAAGGACAAGGGAAAAGTCTGCAACACAAAGGAAAAATTCTAAATGACAAAATACATACGTGCTTTCGGCATCGTTCATCCTCTGAAAGTTAATAAACTTGCCTTTCAAAGCCACCCCAAAATTCATCTCAAAGAATCCTTTGTTGCCTCCACAAACAACAGCAGCTCTTTGCTACTCACCTACATCTCAAAAAGAGGAATGCACAGTACGTAGGTTACAAATATTATATTTCTTTTTTCAGTTAAATCAGTCGGAGCATGTTGAAATCCGGTACAGCTTACGTACAGGCTTAAGGTGACCATCGCCAAGTTCAAACCAGAAGTCGTCACCATCCACTTTGATATACAGCAAGTACTTGCCTTTATGTGCACTGCCTGAATGTGCAATTACAGCATAAAGCCTCATAATCCCAATGATCCTGAGGATGAAAAAGCTTGCGATGAATATTCTTGAAAATATTGGCATGTTCTGATTGATTCTGCCTCTTCCCATTTTCAAAAGTACTGCGTAATACAAACAATCATTTTGGCCAGAACAGCAGTATTGTCAACATTCTTTTGCGAAATGATTACTATTGTTCTGTTATGAATCCCATCAAAATGTGTGTTTGAGGAGAATTGATTGGAAAAGTATTTTTTTCCTCAAATCAATGAGTCACCCTTCTTTGTGCAGATACTATAATAACTGTGTAAGGATGATCCTCCTCACATCGTCAGGCACGTAAGGCTGCCGAGGCAGTTTCATTGGGCTCGGGGGTACAATCCTGGACGGTCGCACTCCAACACAAGATACCCGACCGACTGGCTCACTTTATCCAGCAGCTGATGTTCATTTTGCCGATCTCAGAAGGAATGACAGGCTGAGTTAGTCAATCCATCTGTATCATTTTGGCATGGCTGGAGCTTGAACTCAGGACCTTAACAACAGCATTATTGATAAAACTGCAGTATTAACCAAAATACTGTAGTACGAACTACTATTTCAAATGGGACCCCTCATATTTAGGCAATGATTGTGAAATGTTGAAAACCTTTTGAATATATCATTTCTACACAATGAAACATGGAAGCAAGCATGAACACAGCCATAAAACGATGATGATCATGATGCTTCATGCATTTTATAATGCAAAAGCACTCCATCAAGGCTATAACAAAGAACATATATACAGGAGAATTTCTTTTCTGTTTTAGCTGATACTTTAATCGCCTTGAAATATTGATCACCACCAGAAGTGGTTTCCTGTTATAAGGGCCAATTATAGTGGAGACATCATTGCTTTGTGACATGTTTATTGAGGCCCGGCGAGGAGGAGTGATGTAAGCGACATTTTTTAATGATTATGAGATGATAGGCTCAGATGATAGGAAAGGGTTAAAATGTGCATATGGCATTAACTCCAAAATGGCCGATGTGGCCTTACAATCACTCCTCCTCGTGGCGCCTCATATATACTGAACCTTTTCCAAGGGCTCCACACTAATTGACATGTATGTACATGTCGAACACTGACCAGAATACAGGACGTAGAAGACCAGCATAGTTGCAACATGACTTTAAGGTGCATAATATTGTTGCGGTTCTGTGAAGCCGGCACTCCTCCGAGGCAATAGCCACCCACATATAGCGATGCTGAGACAGTTATTTCATTAGTATTCATTTTGTTAGCTCTTTCCACATGTCTCATGGGTAAATGGGGCAAGATGCGTTGCATCGGGCTTTTAGTTAGGTTTTCATCCCGAGTCTTTATTTCTTATACTTTACTTTATTTATACACAACCTGCCATGCATGCCCGTCAGATTAGTGAGGTTACTCGCCAGCAGGAGGAACGAACAGCACCCAGCTCATTTGCATATGCGTGCCATTTCCTCATTCAAACAGCATTCCATTCCATAAACCAACCGACGCCTCATCTCAGACCCTCATCATGCTCACCACAATGCGACAATCCTCACCTAATTCTCACAACAACTTCTAACAAATCCCACAAACAACCTTACGCTCATTCTCCTCACCACAATCACCTCATCTGCTTTCAGTCTCCTCACCCACAACCACCTTAACCACTCTCAGTGCTTCAACACTCTTCACTACAATGCCCAGCACTTCCTCCACCTCACGACATCTCGAACAAACCACCCCAGCCAAAGTTAGCTCCCTGGACACTCACCACAGTCTCTCAGGATGCCGTGGGAATGAAGGACATTACGAGCCGGAGTATTTTGGCGTGTAACTTGAAGCGCAAATATACGCTGGGTTCGTTCAATGACGTCCGGGTACCCTGGTGCTCCTCCAAATAACAATGCTCAAACAGAGTCCAGCACACATCATGGCCAGAGAACGCTCCCAAAACCCTCAGCCAATGTAAATTATGCAGCTCTGTTGCATGACCTGGCTTGAGAAGCAACTGCCGCCATTTTTGGCTCTGGAGCCTAGCGGAGCATGGTTGCGGCTCAGGGTGACATCCATGTACCAATGAGGATGCGCAGAAATGCCTACAGAGTCTTTTGATCGACTTTCTGGCTCCTCCTTCACTCCGGGCTCTATAAAAGAGAGTAAATCAGAGTCATTCAGTCGAGTCTCTTCGTCCTTCATCTAGAGCATTAGCTGAGCCAAGCATCATCTGAGCTGAGAGTGAGTACAGTGCAACCGAGTGAAGTGAGCAGGGTGGAGCGAGTATTGCCTGGGTTGTTGCCCAAGTCATCCCCCGGGTCATCGGTGCTCGGCTTTGATGGTGTTCCACAGTCATTATCATTATCCAAACATTTACAGACTTTCTTACACGCGTCCCGTTAAGCTGTCTTCTTTCTCATGCATCTTCTCTCCCATTTGATTGTCTCATCCACTGTGGACACACAAACTAAAAGAGCAACAATTCGATTCAACACCTCTCACACTTCCTCTTGCATCAGGCTGCACTACACATTTTGCACCTCACACTCACACACCGTTAAAACCCCCAGTTTTCTTCCTCTCCTCCTTCCAAAGTGATTGGGTTGCGTGTGTCTGTTGACCATGCCAGGTACAAAACGAGGTTGCGTACACTCCATTTTTCTCCTCTTTCTGAACTCTCTAGCTTCCTCGGGTATGTGTTTGATGGCGCCTGTTATGTGTAACATAAGTTAAGATTGTAGAAGTATTATCGGGTTAACTCTGCACTGTGTCTCCTTTATAAATGGACTGGCATTTCTTTTTCTGCACCCACCAATTACTTGTTTTCCTGCTGTACATTTTGTGAATAACCCCCCCCCCCCCCCCCTTTTTAAAATGTTGCCACATAACCTTCCTCACTCTTGCTTGTAATAATTGCTTGTTATAAATGTACCTGTCCGTTTGTCTTTTCCTTCATTAGTCCAGCATGGTCCACACATTACTTTACCATGAATATACCCCATCAAATTGCTCGTTAGCCAGCACACACTCACTGTATCGCTCGGCAGTAATCTGAAGTGTGCCGCTGAGGGCGATGTGACCCTAACTGACTCGCCGTCCACAGGTAAGGTTTCATGGAAGGAGTGTAAACCTTGCCCGAATTGGCTGTACTAATTGGTGTTTGTGGTTGTGCTTCGCAACCCTGCCAGTGTGCGGAGCTTCAAGACTGGTCGTTCAAGAGGACCCGAGTGCTTCCCGTCGTGCGAGCTTGAACCCCGAGTCCGAACAATATACTTGTTCAGTATAGTATTTATTGATGATAAAAAAACATTGTCACTGGCAGGAGTCAGGACAGCCCAGGGGCCATTCAGAAGGTCAAGCACACAATGTAGGAAGGCATGAAATAATTCCTCCAAGGTGGGCACCATGCCCCTGATCATAGAACTGATTGGATGGCTTGGATAATCAACAGAAAGATTTTGAACAGACTTGCAAGCTAAATGGAACATGGATATCAGATCACAGTACAATGCCTGATTACAGTAATAGATGTCTATATTATAACCATGAATCATCAATCAAAACAGAAAATGTAGTAGTATTGGAAAAAAGAAAACCAAGCAAGCTTTCCTTAGCTGGCTTACCATACCTTAACAGAGTACCGACAATTCTACACAGTGGGTGATGAGCTCGTAAATGTTATTGTGGTAGAAGTATATTGTGTATGCCCAGTACAATGTCTGGAGAATGACACTAAGATAGGAGTAAGGAAGAGAAGAATGACACTCAGTGCGAAAATACTCCTTGGAGGGCTCTGCACTTTATGAAGGAGAGGAGAAGAGGAAGAATCAAACTGTAGGTGGGATCAAGGAGGAGGTAATGGGTGCAATGATGACTACCTACATCACACAGAGCAGAGATTATGCAGAAGATAAGGGATTAAGACAGTCACAAATTTGTTAGTCTCCAAACCCTGTGAAACAGCAGCAGGCTTCAATTATGACATTGCTACAACCATAGCTACAAGGAGAGTGGTAGGGTTGTGGGTCAAAGGTAAACTCTGTGGTGCATTTGGGATTATTAATTTGGTTTAAGTAGGGATCCGCACGTGTGCTTAACTGGGCAGAAATAGTTTCTACACCTAAACCTTCAACTAAATCTATTGTACGCAGACTCGTTCAGGGACACAAGGCAGACAAAATATAGACAGGATGTTGAGGTATAGGTTATTTGTGGTTTTCCCTATCTGTTGAGGTGGGGGGGGGGGGGCAGTATGTGTGCGACACAACGTGGTTATGTGGGTCAGGTTCTCTGCATCCATGCGGGAATGCTCTGGGTATTGACTCAATCTGGCATCAATGTTGTGGCTGTGCACTGGCAAGCCCTTACTTTCCCACTCTCAAACTTTCTCAGTATGAAAGCAGCTTCCAACTCTAACTAGGTAGGCAGCAGCTCATCTAACTCAACCTCTGCGCTTCACATATATGTCTGAGCGTGGCTTTTTATATATATCCCCCACCGATCCCCTGGAGTGGACTTATGGCTGCCTTGTTTGGGTCAGACATGCTCCCACAGTGACAAAGTCGCTCACGTGTTTCCAACATCTCTTCCGAACATGCGCGGTTCACACATTGTGTGGTTGGCCATGTCACCCATGTGCACGCAAACCGTGTGGTGCGAAATGTGTGATGCTCATCTGGAACAGACTTTTCATGCAAGTGTGGAGGAGGAGGTGAGAAAACGACAAAGGAGAGTGATTAAATATGCGAATCATCGAGGGAAATGGGGAATGAGTAAGTTTGCAATACTTGTCGAGAGCTGGGTGACAAAACGTTAATGCTAACATTTCATTTGAGATAATTAATTAATAATTAACCCCAAAGTAGTTTCATATATATGTATATATATATAATATATATTATATATATATATCCACACATATACAGACATATACATATACATACATTTATATATATATATATATATTTATGCATACATATACATACATATACATGTATTGCGGCTGGGACCAGTGGCGAGAACGACCGCTAGGTGGGGAAGTTACGTCGTCTCCACCAGACTCCCGAATTGTAGGCCGTTGCTCACGGATAACTCCGTGAGGCGGCGGGTCGCTTATCTGACCGTGGACGCCAATGCCGCCACCGTGTAGCGTAGGGTCTTTTTGTCAAGAACCAATTTACCTTAATTAACCACGTCGGTGTCGTCTACCGGGGACCATGCCCTCGGCATCTTGCTCGAACCGGGTCACTCTACCGACTGCGGTAGAGTTCCAACTACTGACTACCAACTCTGGTTTCGGGTGCAGTCGAGCGGAACTGCCAAAGCCGTGCCGGATAGGATGAGCAGATTAACGGGAACAAAGACCCATAAAACTCACGATCCGAACCACTGCTGGACCAATGAAAGAAAGAACGGAAACGAACTGGGAACATTTCTACAATTGTTTTATTTACAGCGAGAAGGACACAGAGCAAGCTTATCACGGATATACAGGGAGATTCACAATGATCGAAAACACTTATGCAGTTGTACTTAGCAGACAGCGCTACAACCACAAGACAAAAATAAAACCCAGGTGATTCCAAGGAACCTCGCAGCCAGAGAGAGAGACGAGCTGGGTCGTGGCTCGGCTGGGTACCTGCACGTTGGAGGGAGGGGTGCTCCGTGGTGTGGCACCTGCCAATGTCGTGCAGCTCGGCCGCAGTCACACGCGTGGGGCTCGTGTCACGGAGGAACCGAGCGGAGCAGAGCGGAGTCCCAGGCGGGGATCAGGTCGGGACAGGACTCAGCGAGAGACCCGGTCCAAGGTCGGGTGTCCTCGGTCGTTATCGGAATCAACCAGACGGATCGCTTCCACCAACGAAGAACGCCATGCACCACCACCCACAGACTTGTGAAAAAGCTCTCAGTCTGTCAATCCTCCTCGTACACTGAACTCAAGACTCCAGCAAAACTCAACGAACGCCCCAGCGAATGCAGAAATGAACTGAGCCTTTTGACTGAACTCCCACGAACGCGCGTCTCAGAGTCCATAGACCTCCCTCAGCGGGCGGGGCCTTGGTCAAAACTGACGTCACTTGTCCACCCTGATTGAGACAGGGCTCCATGGGTCTGCCCCTTCTGGCAGGGTTTCCGCCATGCGGATCCCGCCCCCTCCACGCGTGACTGCACTTGCCAAAAAGGTACCGCACAAAGTTTCGCCTCGGAAAGCGAGAAAAAGGTACTGTGGTTTCAAATAAGAGGGAAATAAAGATTTATTACCCTAACTAAAAAAACATCGCAAGCACCCCTTCAATTTCCATTCACACAAGGAGGGGTTCTGTCTACACATATACTTAATGGCATAACTAACTTTGGGGCACCTGTATGTTTGAATGCATACGGTTCCGAGAACCCGTAAACAACATATATATATTGTATATATATAGTATATATTATATATATTATATAATATAAATGTGTAATAAAATATGTGTTGTTCTTCTTTCGGCTGCTCCCGTTAGGGGTCACCACAGCGGATCATCCGTTATGATCCGCATACTGATTTGGCACAGGTTTTCGCCGGATGCCCTTCCTGATGCAACCCGGTCGCCTCTAAAAGCACAAGGATAAGATTGGTTTCGCCATTGATTCCGGGCTGCCCTACACCCTCTCATAGCACGGCCCAGCGCAGAGCACCCGTCCTCAAGCGATCCTCCAACCCAAGCCTCTGAGTAGCCGGACTACAGGCGCACGCCACTACGCCCGGTATTATATAAATACTAGGTGAATGCACCCGGCGCTGCCCGGGTTCTTTTTGAATTATTTTAATCTTCCATACATATGGCTGACGCGAGCACAGTATCAGTTCCCTATTGGGCCATGGCAGTCCATTGAGGGCTAAGAAGGGGTTGGTGATGGGGGAAACACACCCCCCCCACGCCCCCAGCCAGGGGCATTGCCACAATACTATAACCTTCCGGGGTCCATCCCGACATTTTTTTTTCAGTGTTAGCTCCTATCTTTCACCTTTCAGAGATTAGCACGTGCAGACAAACAAACAAACAGACAACAAAAACTTAAAATCTAATGTTAGATATATTGCAAATGGCGTTGGCCCCATGTCAAACGCTGAACTTGAAAAATTAACGTTACGAAATCAGGGTGATGCCGTCATAATTCGGAAACCGGAGTCGGAAGTACAATTCTTTTACATCGGGACACTCCCGGGTACATGTTCTGTCAGCATGTGAAGTTTGGTGAGGATCAGTCCAGTACTTTTCACTTGCATAGGTCACAGACACACACACACACAGACACACAGACACACTTTCAACTTTATATATATATAGATGTTGTATATAATATAATATGTATATATATATATATATATAATATATATATATATATATATATTTACATACAGGGTGTCCCAAAAGTCACCGAGGGATTTAGAAATTAAATAACATTTCTGCTTTTTTAATAACATGATTATTTTATACCAAAATGAAAATTTACAAAATGAATGTTGCTTTCTTTATGAAAAATGATGCAGCTTATTTGTCCTCCATTTTCGGCTTCGCAGAGACAGGCTCTTTTGACAGCATTTTCCATAACAGCGGACAATAACTCTGGCTGCAGCCCTCAAATTTCTGCACAGATGTTGTCCTTGAGCTGCTGAATTGTATGGGGCTTATTGATGTGAACACGCTCCTTTAGGTAACCCCAAAGAAAATAGGAGGCGTCAATCAGGAGAACGTGATGGCCAATAAATTTCTGAATTTCACGAAATTATTCGGTGTCCATGCTCTTTGGGAGAATAATTGATCGATGAAATTTAAAATAAAATTTCACGATTTTTGTTCTTTGTTCAGTTGTGAATTTTCCATGGGTAATTTCCAAATATTAATCTAAATTCTGAAAAGAAAAGAAAAACAAATTATTAAAAACAGAAATGTTATCTAATTTTTAAATCCCAAGGTGACTTTTGGGACACCCTGTATACATGTGTATATGTACATATAATATATTATAATTTATATAATATATATATTATATATATATATATATTTATTATTTATTAACGATCTTTGAAGTGACACAGAGGTGCAAAGACTCTTTGGTTGGGTGAGTTTTGCAAGGAAGAAGCTGATGAATCAGGGAAGAACTCAACCATGGAGAAGGAAGCATTTGCTATAATGTGGGGGAACTACGTGATTTATACTGTACCTCTATGGGACAGAATCTGTTCTGCAAACTGAACATCAGCCAATTCTGTATGTGAATAAGGCAAAGTTTATCAATGATGGGATCAAGAGATGGCCATGTTTCTGCAAAACTATCAGTCAACAATATAGTTTGCCAAGGGGAGACAGCATACTTGCCTTGTCTTTACTAAATCAGGTGCAGCCGAGCGGAGCTGCCAAGTTCGCACCAGCTAACATGTTGAGCCAATCAGTGGGGTATAACTTCCCAGCTAACAATACGTGCGGACTATGCTAGACCAATGGAGGAATAGATGCGATGAGCTGGGTCCATCACAATAACAAGCAATTTATTTTCAGAAAAGGTGAGGAAAGATATGTAGTACAAGCAAGCAATGGGTTCAGTACATTGAAAATTTGTACAGCAGGGACAGGCAAGGATTGTTGAGGTGAGGCAAAATAAATACAATTATCAGCAAAAGAAACCACAATGCAGAGCTATCCTGATCTAATTCTAAGACATTCTTACTTATAACACACTAACAAAACAGGTGCCATCAGAAATATTCCGAGGAAGAGTAAAATAGCAAGAGATATAAGAGAAAGGACGAGGTGGTTGCGACCTCTTGTTTACCAAGTGTGGTTGACGAACCTGAGCGGCCCAATCACTGAGGAGGGGTAAACGGGAGAAATACTGAGGGTGTCTAAGGTGCATGGTCTGAGGAGGTGTGAGTGAGGGAGCGGTGATGTGCAGATGAGATGCAAGGAGGAAACTGCAAAAGAGGTGCGTATCTGTGGGACCACCCTGAAGGGAACAACATTTGGGCCTTGCCTGGGTGATCGCTGATTGCCATTTTATTAATATGCATCCACAGCAGATGAGAAGGAAAAGAAGAGAAAGAACGTGTGAGAAAACAGCCTAATGAAGTGTATGAAAGTCTGTAAATGTTAATGCTATTGGCTTGGCCCAAATGACTGCACTCGATCTGGCACCCGGATCTCTCGCTCGCTCTGTGAACTCCGTTTCCCTCACCCAGACCCATAAGCCTCACTCCACAGCTACATCCCGCCTCTTGCCACCAAGCCAAAGAAGAGATCTCCTGAACCATCCGAATCCTCTGAACCACGAGCTCTCCGTATTCGGCAATCTTTCTCATGTGTGGAACGAGGTGCTTGTATAATTCTCTGGCAAGGGAAGAGTCTAAAAGTGGATCAAAACGAGTCATTGTAATTTTCCATTGCCCGAGCTGTATGCACTATTGCCCCAGCCCCACCCACACGAGTACACAGCCGTGAAGATGTCACCACTGTGTTCTGGGCTTCCCTACGCGATGGAACTCCATACTTAACATGTCACTGGGGTATTTGGTTGCACTCTCTGGGCACGAACGTGCGCTGAACACCGAATGGGGACTGTAATTGAGCACTAGGAGTATCTCCACAACGTTGAATGGTGCTTAGCACACACTTGCACTGCGAGTTAGATGTCTGAACATTCAGATCCAAGTGTCTGTACTAAATAGGTACGCTGCCCCCATTGTTCCCTGTTACTCCAAAAGGCAGCGGGAGGTGTCTGCAGTGGATGGGGTTGGGATGATGGAAGCAGCGGCGTGGTGGTGAGTTGTGGTGTGGTGGTTTGTTGTGGATGAGGCGTCATGGTATTTTGTTGTGGTTGAGGTGGCAATAGTGAATGTAAAGTGAACTTGGGTAATGTTACAATGATGTGGTGGTTATAATAAAGGCGATTTGAGGTTGTATGATCATTGTAGCATTGGTGAGTAGAGTACAGTGATGGTTGTAGTTATACGTCCATTGGATAATGGCACGTGATTCAAATGGGGATTTGCTATGCATTTGCAAATTAACTGCATGCATGTATGCTTGTGTGAAGGAGCGGTTCGTGTGTGGAGAAGCAAGATAGGAAAATAATGGGGGAAAAAACTGTCCAATCCCAAACAACGCATATTTACCCATAAACCCATTAGACATAAGGAAAGGACTTTCTGGACTGAATACTCAAGAAATAAATATCTCAGGAACCGCTATATGTTGTGTGCCATTACCTTGGGGGTCACAATATTATGAAGAGTAAACAAAGTAAGTAAGACACTGTATTGTGTGGTGAAACCTTAATAAACGAAAGTAGTAAATACACACAGGAAGTCTCACCAACCTGAGTTGTTTTCACATATGGCTCCATGTTCAGATGAAAAGGGCAGTCCATGTGACCGCTGACCTTTTTCCACTGTGAAGTTTGTTTATCAAATGAGAATTGTTCCAGAACTATGACCAGAATCTCTGACAGTTTCGAAAACTCCTGAAATTTCTGAAAATGAAGATCATTGTGAAACATATTATTACATTGGTACAAATGTTACTTCTCAATGTCAGCACTTAAAATAACTTCAGACTTAGGAAGTCGAGAGATTGTTATGTTCACTCCCATGAGAGCTGTGATGTACTCAATAGACCGCGACGAAGGCTCTGAATTGGGAACAACAGGTTTTATTCGGACACGGGC
>CM068952.1:131971840-131991491 GCA_035128595.1 Eptatretus atami | reverse complement strand
TGCATCGGAACATGGGAGGGTCCCATCACTCTGCTTAACCACGCCCTGGTGCACCCATGTATGCATGCATTATCATAAACTACTGATACATCTCGAGAGCAAATTTATTGTACCATCTTAGTGTGGAATCTGCTACTTTTCCACAAATATTTTGCCAACCTGACTCAGTGGTTTTAGTTGTCCTTGTTTTTTTCCAGTCGAAACGTTGAGAGTGGAGACGTATTGGATTGAGCAGATATATTTGGGGATGGATTGACCTGTGGGCTGAATTTATTATCTAATTTCAAACTTTCTGGCATTAAGTTACTAAATTGAATTCCAGGACATTCTGAAGTTCTGACCCTGCTTGAAGGAGATCAAGCTGTTATACAGTGTATTATTGATTCCATCACTTCATAGTGTTCAAGCACTGTATATGATGCCAAAATACATGCTCTCATTTACTAAGGGCTGACAGGATGGCCTGGAGGTATGCACACTCGCCTTCAAGCTGTCTTGCCTGGGTTTGAATCCAAATCCACCTATAAACTGTTATTCAGGTGTTTCACAGGCAGGGTGCTTAATCGATGTGCGTGCGTCCCTCGGGTGGATGTTAAACTAGGCGTCCCGTCTGCTGGCATTAGTCGGTGGACGTTAAAGATCCCACGGTGTCCTCCATGAAGAGTTGGTGAGGTATATCGCCGGAATCCTGAACAACAAATTACAAATTCCCCTGGAATCTCTCTGGAGCAGGGTCAAAAGGTCAAATACCAAAAAATGCCTTGACAGGTACATCTTATATATTATTTCCGAGTTTGTGGTTTCGTGTCGCGCTATCTTCGACTTTGTTCTGCGCTCGAGTAACGCGATATTCGGCTTACATTATCTCAAAGACCATATGAGGTGCATGGTACAAAAAAAAGTAAATAAAATTTCTATATTATTTCCGAGTTTGTGGTTTCGTGTCGCGCTATCTTCGACTTTGTTCTGCGCTCGAGTAACGTGATATTCGGCTTACATTATCTCAAAGACCATATGAGGTGCATGGTACAAAAAAAAGTAAATAAAATGGTTCTGAAACAGTGAAATCATATTCCACTTACTGCATTAAAGTAAAATTACTACTGATACTCTGCATCAGTTCCTTTCTCAAACACACCCACCCCAACATGTCGCGCAGAGCGCGGGTTATGCTAGTTTCTATAAATTAGGGGACGCGTGAAATATGTAACGATTTTTTGGACTTGACCACCGGGTTCATGCCCAAGGGTGTGTGGACTGTGGGTCAGAGGGGTCAAATGGAAGATTTTGAATTCAAAATTTGATATTGGGTCATTCCTGGTGGAACATTTTGCCATAAGTGTTAAGATGGTGGGAATTTGTGATGGAGAGCCATCGACTTTGCTCTAGTTTTATTCTGACAATGCATTGTATAATACTTCTCTGTGAAAAATGCTTTCCCTGCAGGTGAGGCAATGGTGACAGCTGTTCCAGTGGTTGGATTTTTTTTGGTTTCAGCCTCGACACAAGTTTACTATTGGATTAGAAAGGACATTGAGGTGGAATGATAATGGATAAAGGTATGTTAACAAAGTGCTGTGGGTGACCTTGTAATCATCTGAGAGCCCAGAATTCCACCGGAGAGACAGGTAGTCATATGGCAGAGGCTGGAGAACCTAGTGGCATCCTACAAACGATCTCTGCATTCCACGTCCTCCAGCTCTCACCATTGCCTGTTGTGAGGGCCTTGATTTTCCAAGCACTTTTGATTTTATTGGACGAGTGATCTCCATTGTGGTGAGTCCCAGAATTAACAGTTTCCGGAGGCCAGCCATTTATGTTTTGGTTATTCATTGTTGGTCTGTTTTTTTTGTGTGTGACTGTGCATTTTTGTCTGCTAAAGTTTGAGGGGAATTAATTGCTGTACAGTCAGGTGATGAATTATTGATTTTAAAATATTTGAGTGAAACCTTTCCGAATCCGAATCAAATTCCGAGTCGTCCTTCCGAATTCAGAATCGTACGAATCCGTCCGTAACTTTTTGAGATATCTTACTCACTCTTTTTTTCCTGCTTGTGGAACCAACTTCCACATTATCTTCAATCCCACTCTTCCCTCCAGGTCTTCAAGACAGCTGTTCACCACCATCTCATATCATACCCCATCAAAAAAAAACCATGATTTTTTTTTTCTACCCCTGTTAACACCCCTCACCCCTCATTCCAAGCCCTCCTTGTTGTATTTGTAAGAAATCAGATCCTGACCACAGGAGTACAATAACAAAGCTTTACTCAATCAATGCCACATTCCCCTCCTCCGTGGAGCACCCTCTTGTGTCCTAGATCACATCATCAATGCAATAACAGGACACATTTCCCCTTTTCTTGTAGAAGTTTCAGAAACAAAGAATTGAACATTTAAATGAAATGAAAGCAACCAGTAGAACAAAATGCAAACACAGTAATGATCCCATTACTTGGTACCTTCACACATTAACTCCATCAATGTATGGAATTGATTAATTATATCATTACAATGGAGAACATTTCCAACAATCACCAATAACGATATTAAATGCAAGAAGCGGAATTGTAATTCGTCACAAATATGAGCATATGACCATTGAATATTTACTTCGCTTGTTCTCAACTTATGCCAAGTACCATAACTGTCAATGTTTCATTCTATCTCTCAGTCTTTCAGCCAGGCAGGTGGTCTTCTCATCCTTTTGCTTCGCACTGGACCTGCAACTGTTTCATTCCTTTCATTTACCTCTTTGGTCGCCATTAGTGTCGACTCTGGATCGAGGGCCAGGTGTGATGCGTTACATTTTTACTAATCATTAAGCACAAATGTGCTCGGTCCAATTTTCTCCTGAATCAACAGAGGATCATTGTATTTTGAAGTCCCTGTACTCACGTGCATGTGTTTCTTTACTTGGACATGATCTCCTGGTTTCAATGCCGGAATATTCGCTCCCCTTTTTTGGTTGGTGTACTCTTTGCTTCTTCTCTGTCTTTTGATGACAGTGACCCTCACATTCAGGCGCAGTTCGGAATCACCGATGACCGGAAAGATGATGAGCTTGGTGCACACCTTCCTTTTGTGAAGCAACTCGAATGACGATACACCGATAGTGGCGTGTGGTGTTCCCGGTAGTTCTGGAGAAATTCAGTTACCGCCGGTTTCCAAGGTTTCTGTTCTCATTCTGCATTCTGTATGCACTCCTTCAACATCCTGTTAAGCCTTTCCACAGCTCTGTTAGATTAAGGGTCATAAATTCTGGAGTGAGTCTCTCTTCCAAGAACTGAGAGAAGGCGGTGGACATGAATTGCGGGCTATTGTCGGTAACAACTCGGAAGGGATTCCCTTCTCGACTGAAAACTGCCAAGAGAAAAGCAGTGACGACCTCTGTAGTGACACTTGAAGTGAATGGCACCACACACCACTTATTGTAATAGTCAACCAAGGTGATGGTGTAGTGGCAGTCCCAAGTACCACGTTCGAGCGGTTAAACAATGGATATTGCTGCTTCGTGCCAGAGTACCTCGGGCAGTTTAACCTCTGAAGCAGAGCAGAGAAGGTTTTCATGGTTTTGGCTCTCAGTTGGCAGGACATGAAATAATCACCTACAATGTGGCATCGCAAACGCTTTCATCAAGTCCATTCCCAGCAGTGGTGAACCAGACTTAACTATATAGAACGTGGCTGTAGCTGTAACACCATCATGACAAACGGTGGCATGTAGGCATCTTTGTATAGGTAAGTCATCTTTCAATAAGTGACGAGTTTGACGTGAGACTCAGTCAAAGGGCAGTTGGCAAAAATGTCTCTGGTTCAGCTGTTCTGGCAGAATAGAGACTGAGGAGCCAGTATCATTGATGAGCTACACAATGCAGGTATGCCCAACAGGTGACTCGATTTGCTCCTTACAGAGAATTTTGTCTTTCATCAAGACGGCATCGTTCAAGTGAAACACAGTCACTTCAGGGACTACAACCTCACGTACCTCTTTCTGGGCAGAGCAGCAGACTTTTGAGAAGAGTCTCACTTTCTCACATGGATTACATTTTACCTTGAAAGCAAGGCAAGAAGGTGCATTTGCAAGGTGGTTTACAGCCTAACACATATATAGGTATGGTGGTTTTTGTGGATAAAAAGTCAGCAGTACAGGTTGAAGGTGAAGTAATTACTGGATGTTTGGCATTGATCGCTTGGACCGATGCTGAATCAGATAGTAGGTTTGCATTCCACAATGCTGATTCGGTTTGACAGAGCTGATTGACTGCTTCCATTAATATAAGATTTGGCTCCAACAGCAGTCTTTCACGAATCTTGGTATTCGAAACATGTTACACCAGTTGATCATGGAGCATCTCCTCTTCCATTTCACCAAACTCACAAGTGGCAGAAAGTTCACTCAAGGCCACAATGTTTTGATTGACCATCTCATCAGCACTTTGAGCCCTCCGGCGGAATTATGTAAAAACGAATTCAGCAAGCACATTGAATTTCGGAACAAAATTTTTTCTAAAGCAGCGAAAGCAGAATCAAAAGTACTACCTGTGTCCAGTTAAAGCATCGAAAAGCCATTGTCCCCGTGTCCCGAAACAGTGTAACAGAACAGCGATCTTCCTCTCTCAGGCAGGCCCGTAGCCAGGGCTCAGTATTAAGGGGGCATATGAAAATGGATGGGGGGGACAATTATTATATTAATATTTTTGATAACCCGGTATACTATTGTATTCATGCAGCATTGACGCATCTATACTGAGGTTGCCGTCGCATACTAACCAATTGATCTCAGCTAGATTTAATATGTTCCGATGTTTTTGGCCTAAAATTATTCGAAGCAGGAGAGCCGCAACAACGGGTACATTCACAATGCAGATATTCAATGATTAGACAATTGGCACAAATTCAGGTGAACTTATACAAGGTGTTGTCAAGAATTGGCATTAGAAATTAATATACCAGAGATACAATGACTAAACGGGGGAGGTTGCACCGGAACGGTGCACTTTGAAATAAGATACAGTAGGCTATGACCTGCGATCATCACGTTAAACTATCAACAGCAAATACGACCAGCCTGAAGATAGCACAAAGTCCGCATTTAAAGCAGTCAATTACACAGAGGTAAGGTTATGCAGAAAGCACTAGATATGGGATATGCAAAGCACCAAACACAACATTTAACTAAACATCAGAAGTACAAAGCAGCCGACCACGGCGGGTGCTGACCAAACCACAACCACACACGCATCACCAGCAGTCACACACACAATCTGAACTCCTCGTATAGTTTTTATTACCGCTGTACTCGCTGTCAGAAGAGCTGCAGGCAGTGTCTCGGTGTGGAATCTTCTGAGGACCTTCTCCTTCCATTCATTCAGGCATTTACTGTGAGGTCTCTCTCGAAGGCCAGCTGTACCAGTTTGCCTTGCGTGCATGGCACATGGACCGTCTTGATGGTCAGTGAAGACATTCCTCAATGTTGAGAATGAGTTTTCACACATGGCAGTGGACGCACCAAATGTTAGTCCAAGTCTCATAGCAGTCACTACACTTGGCATGGCTTCCAGCGTTTTGTGGATGTTGAGAGGAGTTTTTGTGTTGTCCATCTCTCGTTTGGCTGCTTTTCTGTCTGTGAGCGAATAAACTGCTTTGCAACCACACACTCTGTTCACTGATGGTTGGCTTTGTTAATTATCATGTGCTGGAGCAAGTGGGGATCCAAAAACGTGACATTTTCGGGATTCAAGGCAGCGAGTGAACAGGCGAGTTGTGTGTGCGCTCACTGAAGCGCTGAGCGATCTCGCCAAGCACAGTGTCAATTGCGCTGTAAAAAACCCTCTGCAGTTCCGTCTTGTCATTGTCGTTGTTTTGTCCTGTAGTCTCCAAAACTACAAACTGTTCCAAGTTCTTATTCGTTGTGAGTCTCCGTTTTGGTGGTGCAGGTGTAGAAGTGTGAGCATCGTTGGCCTTGTTCCACAGATCAGTGAACTCATCCTCAGAGCGGAGTTTCTTCACGCACTATGTAGCACTCGCCACCAGTTCCAACCCCGTTAGCAAGTCCATGTCCTCTGCCTGCAAGAGTCTGTTAGGGCCATCTAACAACATCAGCAGTTTTTGTACAAAGATAGCAATGAACATGAAGGCAGGCCCAGAGACTTCCCGCAAAAAGCCCAATAGCCTCCATCCTCATCTCTGCACCATAGGCGTGCTCGCATCAATCTCCGACAGTAAGGATGTGATATCCTTAAAAGATCCTATGATCACAGGCACGGTGGCTAAATGTCCCGTCCACCTTTGATCAAGAAGTCGTTTTAAACCGCTCACCTTTATACTGTGCAGCAACAGTGGGCTTTCTGAAGAATTTGTACAGGCAACAACAAAACCTCGAGGAAATCAGTGACAGCTTTCTCTGCTGCCAGTGTGGATAAACTACCAGATGATTTGGTGATTTAAGCAGTGCACATAGGGATTTCTCTTTCCAATATCTCTTGCAACAACTTTTGCACCCCCCATGCTTCCCAGCCATTACCGAAGCCACGTCGTACACCTGACTTAATATTTTTGACGTGTCAAGTCCTGTTTTTGTCAGCTCTGCAATTATTAGGTCTGTCAATGTTTTTGCATCTCCAGCGTCGGCTGTAGCTATTGTGAGTAGACGCTCTGTTGCTTCATTTGATGCCGATACAAAGCGAATGATGATTGATATGTTCTCACATTCAGTGGGGTCCCTCGTCCCATCCACCTTGATGGTAAACCACGATGTGCCTACTTCTTCCACGATGGCATCCGTCACAACATTACTCAATGTGGCAGATCAGTTCATTTCTGCATTTCCGGACTAGTATAGCTTGCGTTTCGTGGGATATGCTTTATTATTTCGGCTAGCTCGGTGTCTTTTTTGAGTGTGTAGTTTAAAAGCAGAAGGAAGAGCCCACTGTGCCCGTCTGACATATCCTCAAAATTATCAAGGCTCCCTCTAAAAGGTATCTGATTTTCGGCGAGAAATCCCATAACATCTATAAGAGCAGAAACATAGTACCGGTTTCTATTTAGCTGGTCAGCATTGAGGAGTGTGGAAATCTCCTTACCACAATCGCAGGCCTCTCATTCTCCTTCCACCTCAAAAAACAATTTAAATGTTCCTTTGAAGTTGCGTGTTTGTGAAACCCCCTGTCTTTCTCAACGGCATGTTTCCAATTCCGGTAGCCTCGCACTGTGAAAGTAGAGTCCACTGGGCCGCGTGCAGTGTTAAACTTCCTACATGGATAGCAGAATGCTGCATCTGTCTGCACACTGTATTCCAGCCATTCATTAGTCTGGTACCACGAGGACACAAACGAGCGACTCTTGTTCTGCAACAGATGGCCGAGGTACCGCTGTAGAACAACTTGATTCGGTCTCTCACTTCCAAGATCATCGGGAGCGCTTGACAGTCACACCCGACCCCGAGGCCGCCGCCGAGCGGTGGCAACTCGGCTGCCTGCACTGGGGCTCCAGCCGCAGGGCTAACGTTGCTGCGTTGGCCAGGTTGCCAGCTTCTGTCGGTATTTCATCGACATGATCGTCTTTCCTCCTCCTCCTCCAACTCCTCCCACAACATGTCTTTCATCATCTCATTATAATACCAAGCTTGCACACTAAAACTCGGCTCGCCGTCACACGATCCCTTATGAAATTGCTGTGGCACTTAGCGACATGCCGACAATGTTTGGGAAGTCTTGGCGTTCCATAGTACCACTTGCATTTGCACAATGCGTATTTTTGTCATTCCCCGTGTACGGTCTGTCGTCTGCTACCAGCTATGTTGTACTGCTATCCCATGCATGTGCACGGGTATCACTAGTCTTCTATATTTTCGTCGGTTGCATTTTTTCCTTTCTGAGCCATTATCGTATATCCATCATCCATGTCTTTTTCTCCTGCTGCTAGCTCTCGCTCTCCGTGACTCGTCCCTCGTGACTCGTGTCACTAATCTCACGACTCGCGACATTTGACGGTTGACGGTTTTATTTATTAAATGATGCATGCATCAAAAACAGTTTTATCTGCATAATTTCAAATGTAAGCACGATTGCAAACACACATATTTTTTAATTTTTATTATAAAATTACTTTTGTAAGATGAGGGTTGACGGGTTGTGAAGGTCACGCGGTGCACGTGCACTTCATCCTTAATTATGTAAATTTATGTCTTTCCTTAATCATATTATCATATTATGACTATATTACATTTATACCTAACTCACAACCAATCAGGTAACCTGCCAATCGGGCCTCCATATCGAATACGCTGATTGGCTATTCCTTAAAACTAAATGATCCACAATATATATATATATAACCACCCACAACATCGACATTCGACACGAGGTCTTGCGGCTGTCTGTCGGCTGGCTGCTGGTGTTGGTGCTTGCGTTATTATCTTTTTTCTTGTGGGCTTGGACTGTATGTCTTGCCAATTGCTTTTGGAGATGCGCTGACAAGCGCACACTTATCTCTTGGCTGTTATTCAAAGAAGGATATTATTAAAGAACAGTTTATCCAAGAAGGCCTTATTAGTCACCACGTTGAACATCTGGAATAAGGGTTTAGTTCACACAGGTGAACTCTAAACAGCAAGGAGTTCACAGTGGCGCTCGTCCTTAAACCCCTAGCGACGGGCCTGCTCTCAGGCCAGGCCTCACCAGTGGCATTGATAACAAGTAAGTAGTCCTCAAACATTTCTTCCATGTCTAGAGCAGAATAGCAGGTTCCCCCACATAGGGCAGAAACGGAACAGGTAAGGGAACGGAAGCTGCCATGTCCTCGTCGCTAATTTTGTATGTTTTAAGAAATCAGATCTGGACCACAGCCTACAATAACAGGCTTCACTCAATCACCATCATATTCTCTCTCAAGCTCCTTTCTCCGCCCCGTCACGAGCACTCTCTTGTGTCTAAGATCACATGATCATTGACATCAACATATAATAACAGGACACATCACTCCTCATTTCAAATTTCCAGTTTTCCCATCTTGAGAGTTTGCTTCTGTACATCCTCTACTGCCGCTCATTCTCCCCCAATCCCTTATTCTCCAAACCTCCTCAATTTTTCCCCTCAACCCTGCTGTTGTGTCCCCACCCACCCTCCTCCTCTCGTTGTACTGTTCCTTTTGTTCTGTTACACCCTGATGCATTATATGTTATCGGTCTTCACTCAGCCGTAACTTTGTGTATGAAAATAAAGGGAAGGCTAGAGAGTTGGGAGGGAGGAAGTGGAGAGAAACATGAAGGAGGCTTTGTTGAGGGGCAGCAATTAAGGTGTGTGAAAAAATAAACAAAAGGAGGGAAGACCAAAGGAGAAGAGAGAGAGTAGTACGTGGTCGAACTTTAAAATTCAGGAGGCAATCAAACAGAAAAAGCCTTCAGGAATGGCTAGGTGACAGGTAGGAGGGGAGCAATGTAAGATAAGGAAGACAGTCATAATAAGACAAGTCTGAAGACGACAATGGTTCACGAGCGTATTTGACAATGTAGATTGTTTCAGAAGTCAAGGATGAGACAATGTGATAAATTTTGACCAAGTTATAAAAATGATCAACATATGTGGTACGAGTGACGGGTTATTAGCTGCAAAATGTCGAAAACCCGGTTTCGTTCAACAACTTTCAAAATTTGACCTTTGCATAACCTTAAAGGTCACGAAACAATGTTGTGGACATTAAAATAACGAAACAGGATATGTGCTGTAGCTTATTGGAGTTAGTTCGTCGAAGAAGGTCGAAAACCCGGTTCAATTCCCACAACTTTGAAAATTTGACCTTTGTGGCCTTTAAAGGTTCAGGTCAAGGATTATGACCTTTGGTGCAAAACTTCCTCTGGAACATTCCAGGAACAAATATAACGTCATATAGGCTATATGGCATTTCACACTCCTCGGATTATCCATACTTTGATGAAATCAGCGTAAAAACAAACTTGAAGGGGCCGCCACGGGCAAGGTGTTCGAGATAGAACAAAATGGTTTCAAGACTTTAGGTGGGAATGACCTCAAGATTATGCAAAAAAAATATTGTCATCCTCGCCTCAAAGTTTGGCGGTCGTATGATTTTTATGTCAAAATTCGCAATTTTCTATGTTTTGACCTTGTGACCTTGACCTTGGGACGAAAATTAAAAATCGGACGACAAGTTTTAGATAATTCATTTTGCTATTCAAATACCGAAGAACCCATTCCATTCAGTCACTTCCCTCGGAGAAGATAGATTTTTAATCCGACTACCCCTGAAAAATGGCTATTTTTGGGCGTGGCTCCGCCCACAATGGGCGTAGCCACGCCCTCATCCAGGAAAAACACAACTGAACATTGATATCGAACACATAACCAAGTTTCATCAAGATCGGATCAAAGTCCACGGAGTTATGCTCTGGCCAGACAGACACACAGACATAACGAATATAGTGGTCACTCTGGCTGGCGCTCGTGAACCAAAAAATCTAAAAAAAATCGTGGCAAAAACTTTACAGGAGCCGTGGAGAGTTTTTGAGATATCCTGCGGACAGACAGAGAAACAGACAGACAAACAGGGGTGAAAACATAATCTACATCCACGTTCGGTGGCAGTGGTAACTAGAGCGAGGTGATTGGCACGTCATCGCAAATCCTCATGCTTCCCACCCAAAGCAAAGTTGAAAGATGGCAAAAAGTTCCACCAGAAATGACCCAATATCAAATATTGAGTTTAAAAAAAATCTTCTGATTTGACCCCTGTAAACGAAATCCCCACACTCGAGTACATGAACCGGGGTCAAATCCAAAAAATTTACATACAGTGCCTTCAGAAAGTATTCACACCCCTCAAATTTTGTCACACTGTGTTGTGTCACATCCTGAATTTAAAATGGATTGAATTTCAATTTTTTGGTCACCGATCTAAACAAAATACCCCATAATGACGAAGTCAAAACATGTTTTTCGAATTTTTTTCAAATCGATTGAAAATGAAAAGCTGAAATGTCTTTCGTCAATAAGTATTCAACCACTTTGCTATGGCACTCCAAACTGAGCTCAGGTGCATCCAATTTCCTTTGATCATCCTTGAGCAAACTTGATTGGAGTCCACCTGTGGCCAATTCAAATGATTGGACATGATTTAGAAAGAAACACACCTTTCTATAAAAGGTCCACAGTTGACAGTGCATGTCAGAGCAGAAACTCCACCATGAAGCTCAAGAAACTGTCCGTAGAACTCCGAGATAGAATTATGAGGAGGGAGAGACCTGGGGAAGAGTGCAAAACAATTTCTAGAATGTTGAAATTTCCCAAGAGCACAGTGAGCTCGATCATTAGGAAATGGAAAGAATATGGAACCACCCAGACTCTTCCTAGAGCTGGCCATCTGACCAAACTGAGCAACTGGGCAAGAAGGACCTTGGTCAGGGAGGTAACCAAGAGCCCACTGAGCACTCTGACAGAACTACAGAGTTCCTTGGCTGAGATGGGAAAACCTGTCAGAAGGATAACAGTCTCTGCAGCACTTCACAAATCTAGGCTTTATGAGAGAGTGGGCAGACGGAAGCCACTTTTGAGAAAAAGGCACATGACAACACACCTGGAGTTTGCAAAAAGGCACATGAAAGACTCCGAGGGGATGAAGCAAAAGATCCTGTGGTCTGATGAGACGAAAATTGAATTATTTGGCCTGAATGCAAAGCGCTACATCTGGTGGAAACGGAGCACAGCTCATCATCCATCTAACACCATCCCTACCATGAAGCATGGTGGTGGCAGCATCATACAATGGGGATGCTTTTCAGTGACAGGGACTTGGAGACTTGTAAGGATAGAGGGAACAATTAAATAATCCAAATAGAGGCAAATCCTTGAGGAGAACATGCTTCATAGTACAAAAGACCTCAGACTGCAGCGAAGATTTACATTCCAACAGGACAATGGCCCCAAGCATACAGCCAAAGCAACACTGGAATGAATTCAGAGCAAGAACATGAAAGTCCCTGAGTGGCCCAGCCAAAACCCAGACTTGAATCCCATTGAGAATACGTGGAAAGACTTGAAGATTGCTCTTCACTGACGCTCCTCATCCAACTTGACAGAGCTTGAGCAAATCTGCAGGAAGAATGGGGAAAAAAAATCCCCAAATCCAGATGTGCAAAGCTCATACAGACATACCCAAGAAGACTCGAAGCTGTAATCACTATCAGAGGGGCTTGTACAAAGTATTGACTCAGGGGGTTGAATACTTATTGATGCAAAACATTTCAGCTTTTTATTCTTAATTGATTTTTTTAAATTTCTAAAAACATGTTTTCACTTTGTCATTATGGGGTATTTTGTGTAGATCAGTGACAATTATTTTTAATTTAATCCATTTTAAATTCAGGATGTAACACGACACAATGTGACAAAAGTTGAGGGGTGTGAATACTTTCTGAAGGCGCTGTATTTCATGCATGGGGTGCTGTTGAAAGGCGCTGTATTTCTGAAGGCGCTGTCCCATTTCTGAAGGCGCTGTATTTCATGCATCCCCTAATGTTCATTGCATATTCAAAATTTAATTTTAAAATGTGCCCATAATTGCATTTTTTTGTTGTTTGACCTTATGACCCCGACCAAGGCTCCAGGGGGTGGCCAAAAATGACTGCTCTCACACCTTCTAGCTACGTGGTGATCATAACTGCCAAGTTTGGTGAATTTCTGCACAATCGTTTATGAGGAGATAGAATGACAGACAGACAGATGGACATACACACAGATAGACAGACAGACAGACAGACAGACAGACAGACAGACAGAGACGATTACAATATAGCCCGGTTTTTTGTTTTGTTTTGTTTTTTAAGCGTGGGGATAACGATCACAGCGAACTGTATATTTGTTACAATGAGCTCAGGTTCATAGTGCATTTGGCATATAAATCACATGCTGGACAAAGACATTATGAGATATCAGTACACTAGAATAGGAATTACAAGAACAATAGTGGACAATGGACTGCAAATGCACAGCATAATTACATTTGAACCTGTGTTCTGAACATTGTAAGCTATAAGTTCAAATGTAAACGTCAACCGTTTACCTCTATGGTTGGTTTTGTCTTGGAAGATGTCATCACCGATAACACACATTAATAAAGGGTTGTTTCTTGTTAACCAGAGGATGGGTTTATCAAAATATTTCATTCGTATAAATTATTGGATGATGTGATTTTGAAAAAAATCGTTTGCAGTGCCTCTGAGAGCAGCATATCCATTTTTCACTTTCAATAAAATCTCATGCAAGAAGGATGAGTGCTTACTTTTAGTTCGGAATTCCCATTGTCACAATTGTGAAAAATCTTCTTTAGATCTTCTGACATTTTTTCCTGATGGTAGTAATCCAAAGCTTCATTCTGTTGGTACAATTGTTCGGCAAACTTTTATCGGCAATCTCATGTATTATCAAACTATGATTTCAGATGGAACGAGAACGGCACTCGGTAGAGCACACACGTCCAACAGGCTGAACACTTTACTTTTTGTATCCCACTGATGCGCTGGATCTGCTGACCGGAAACAAAATCTAATCGGCTTGTCCGCATCATCTACCCAACTCATCCACAAAGTTTTGTCATAATCCATCCACAACATTTTGAGATATCATGCAACATATACATTTTGGCCCCATTTCTCAATGGTGAAGAATCACTTTTAAAATTTAAAAAATCCTCCTATCCGGATCCGGATCCGGATCCAGATCCATCCAAAACTTTTTGAGATATCCTGCTACATACAGTTTTTAACCCATCACTCACTGGTGAAAAATCACACAAAAAATTATTGTTGTCGGATCCGGATTCGGATCATCACCAAAATCGAAACAATTCTTCCTTGTCACACACCCAACCGGTCTACCAAGTTTCATCCGAACCCATCTACAAATTTTTGAGACATCTTGTTCACAAACAAACAGACAGGGCTGAAAACACAACCTCGGTCCACCTTCGGCAGTGGAGGTAAAAATAATAAAATGTATTGAAAGGCATCGTCATACAATATAAAACAAGAAAAAGAGCAATTTATAAGTAAATTTCTATGCATCGGTAAGGGGGCTTCTCCACTTACCAAACTTTCAAATGCTATGTTCGATGATCTCAAGTAAAGCGGTACAGATATGCTGAGAAAGTTTTCAGTTTCATTGTGCTCTTGAGAACAAATGTCCCACTGCAAGTGCTTCTCAACATGGATTTCAAAAAGCTCTTTGATTTTGTTCACCTGTATAACAAAACCATTGACATTTTCTTTGCAAAAAAAAGTGGAAGTGAATAAATTGTTATAAAATAGACAAATATACAATGGCATTTCAATGATGAAACGATTATACTCCCACACCTACCTGACTTTTGTTTGTTGTTTTGTAACGACTCAGAATATGCAGAAATCGTCTGAAAAATACATCCGTGCTTTGTAGTTCATGATCTACAAAACAGTTATATGTGTGAGGCTGCCTGATAAATGATATATTTGAATGCACATTAAAATATGAACATTAAAATATTAAAAACCCAACCCTCTTCTTGCATGAGGTGACTGTGATTTCTCCCATCCCATCTATCTCTATCTCTATCTCTATCTCTATCTCTCTCCATTCCTGTTTGTTCATTAATTTGCTGATTGTTTCCACCTGTTGCTCCACTGTCAGGAGACTGACATTTTGCCCTCTGTCACCTTGCTCTACCATGAGCCTAGATTTTGAATGTAAAATAGATACGAGAAAGCATTTCGAAAGCCGGTCTGCATCTACTTTGTATTCGAATCAGCCGCTCGGAATCGTCCCCGGGTCGCTTGATCCGCGATGACTGGAATGCCGGAATAGCGAAGGATATAACAATTACAATGCTGGAATGGCGATTATTTGGTCGAAATACTGGGGAGGTGAAGTAGTTTGAGAATGTGGTTTGGAAATGAAGCATGAGGTTGGAGGTTCGAGTATGGGTGTCAGAAAATGAGGATTTGAGGATGAGGTTTGAATACGGAGTTTGAGAATGAAGGTTTGGGAATGAAGTTTGAATATGGAGTTTGAGAATGAAGGTTTGGGAATGAGGTTTGAATATGGAGTTTGAAAATGAAGGTTTGGGAATGAGGTTTGAATATGGAGTTGGAGAAGGAAGGTTTGGAAATGAGGTTTGAATTTGGAGTTGGAGAAGGAAGGTTTGGGAATGAGGTTTGAATATGGAGTTTGGAGAATGAAGGTTTGGGAATGAGGTTTGAATATGGAGTTGGAGAATGATGGTTTGAGAATGATGTTTGAATGTGGAGTTGGAGAATGATGGTTTGCGAATGAGGAAGAGAACAATAGGGAAGCTTCTAACGACAATCACAACACATTTCTTTGTCCCTGATATGAGAGGATGGGTAACCTAACTAAACAGAATCATTATGGAAATATCTTCATTCCAGGGTTCTTTTGTGTGTTGACTATAACTCCCCAGGGTCCTTCCTCCCCAGGGTCCTTCCTCCCCAGGGTCCTTCCTCCCCAGGGTCCTTCCTCCCCAGGGAATTTGGTTTGAATGCTACTGGTTAGTTACCTACTCTTCATCAAAAGAAACTGTTGGGTATTTAACATCTACCAACAATAATTGCTAACAGATAGGTCCCAAACTTCCCAGCAAACCCAAAAACATTTTCACAACATTTTAAAAAGGTTGTAGCCAAATGTTATGAAAAGATTGTTTTGTAGAGTTTCTAAAACATCACAAAAGCACTATCAGAAAACATTGCATCCTTAAAACGTTTAAATAAACATTTCAACGTTTATGAGGTTAATTTGTCATGGGATAATGTTTTTTTTTAATGTTATAAAACAGTGATTCTAAAAAGTTTTAATGATGTTTTTAAAACCCAACAAAATTATATTTTCATGATGTAACTAGAACGGCACTCAGTAGAGCACGCACCTCCACTAGGCTGAATAGTTTACATTTTGTATCCCACTAATAGGCCGAATCTGGATATGGACTTGAACCAAAATCGAATCGGCTTGTTATTGTCATCTCAGCAACTCGTACACCAAATTTCGTCCGAATCCGTCAAAAACTTTTTGAGATATCCTGCTACATCACATTTTTGGCAATCTCTCTCTCAACGGTGAAGAATCACTTTAAAAATTATTTGATCTGGATCTGGATCTTCACCAAAATCGAATCAATTCTTCCTTGTGACACACCCAACCCTGTCCTCCAAGTTTCGTACAAATCCATCCATAATTTTTTGAGATATCCTACTCACAGACAGACAGACAGACAGACAAACAAACACGGGTGAAAACATAACCTAGCTCCTTCTTCCTTCGGTGGTCAAAACATTATTGTGTTAGCTGGGTTAGTGTCCCAATCGATGGATGATAAGCCTTTTGATACAACCCTCTTCCTGCAAAACATCAACCCAACAGTTTATAGTCAGGCTAAGATCAGCTCAAAGGTAAGGTGCCACCCTCTGTACTATCCTGTCAAATTAATTCCTTTCAATTATATCAGTGTCATTCTCAATCTCAAACATGTTTGATATATTCTTTTAAAATCTAGGCTCATCGAAAGAGCAAAGTGACGTGGTAAAATGTTGTGGATGTTTGGTTGGCTTGCTCTTGTGCATATATTATGAAAACCAATCACTCGATAAAGGGAAAAGACAGGACGCTTTTAATGTCCACTTGTGAATGATTTCATGGCTAGACTGGAAAAATTATTAGATTGTTACTCCCTTTTGGCCCAGGACTTTGACACCCTTATTGTGGAAGAAAAGCCTCAAAAGTCACAACTTGTTTTGATTACGATAATTGATGTCAGTCAACAAAAAAAAGTACCGGAACTATTTTCTAATATGTTTGCGTGTTCTTCGTACCAGCCTTGCCATTTGTTGTGTCCTCATCTTTCTGAGTCCTGAGCCAAAGGAGAAGGTCATGCAGATGTTCACCCGGGCTTTTCTGTAACACTGAATGCTCCGGCATGTTTTGTTGCACCCACAGACTAAGAAATATATATATAAAAAAATGAAGTTATACAAAGTTTAGGTCTGAGGATCATGGACAACTAGAAAAAAGGACAACATTTAAAACAAATACAAAGACACTTTCATGCAGCAGCCCATATGATCCATCACACCTGGACCACATCTACACCCCAGCATTTACATCTTCTCCAGGTCATGCTTATGATTCATAATAATTCCAAAAAGGAAGTTTTAAGAGGGTGCCAGCAGACAATGGCTTAATCATTTCAAGAGGTACTGGGGATTATTTACCATCACTTAAATGCAGATGGAATAATCTGAATCGGCTTTTATATCCCCATCTGAAGGACAGCATAGTCTGATATGCAATGCCCCTTGTTGGCACATCGGGCAGCAGTTTGTCAAGTCAAATACCCTCAGGAATCAAAACCAGATGAGTTGTTTTAAATGCGATATGGAAAGCAAAAGGGAAGCAGAGCCACATTCATGTATGAGGAGGACTGGTCATTGATTTTCCACAAAATGCATCTGTGTCTCTCTCTCTCTCTCTCTCTCTCTCTCTCTCTCTCTCTCTCTTCCTCCCTCCCTCTCTCTCTCTCTCTCTCTCTCTCTCTCTCTCTCTCTCTCTCTCTCTCTCTCGCTCTCTCTCTCTCTGCGAACAACCAATCATAGATTGCAATGGCTGTTGGTGTGTTACCCCACCTTCACGTGCCATGTTCTGCTCTCTTCTGTTGTGTGTTCTTGCTCTTCCACGAGCTTTTTGGCTCTTGTTTACAAAAAAATGTGCACATTCTGAAATGTCACAGATAGTTGACTGCTCATTATCGAATATGTCAGACGTACTACATGGCTTGATTTTGTCATCTTTGGGTCTTATCATGGCTGAACAGACCAATATGGGAGTGGCAGGAGTTTCCACAGATGTTCCAGCTGAAGTTGTTCGCATTGGGAGTGGCATTTGCAACACTGGTTGTGTTCTTAAGCTGGGTATTTTCTTCTCTCAACCTTGGCACAGTTGTCCCTCAAAGCATCTGGTCCCTGTGCTCACAGCTTTCCTAACTACAGGCCTGTGAGCTGCAGTTTGCTCCCAATAATGGTGATTTATGTCACAGTTGAACAATGGATGAAATCAACAGGACATTGATTGAGGAATGGCAATCACCATGGGAAGGAAGACACTGGCGTTTCTGGCGTTAACTTTTCCTGAGAACCAAAAAAGGAACAAATGACAGAAAGGAAATTGCTTCTTCTTCTCTTATTTTTTGATACGACGAAGGGCTAATGCCTGAAATGTGAGCTTCAACTTGCTTCCCATAGAGGTTAGCATTATAACTCAGTCAATCTCCTGTTGATTTCATCTATTGTTCTCCCAGTCCGCCGATGCAGAGCTATGCTTTTGCCTTCACCAGCAGGACTAGTTCTTCATTCTGTCACAGTTGGTTGGACTCTTCTTTGATTTGATTAGGTTGCTACCATTTTATCACATGTACTGACCACCCAGATGTAAGCAGCCTCTGTTCAACTCCCCATTAAAGATCTGCTTGGGATATGGTAGTCATCATTGCAATCTTTCATTGTGAGTAATTTTGTCTTGCCACAGGATTCCCATGATGAAGATGAGGTGACTCCGTTGAAAGTGCTCAAGGATGTTTACATAACATCTGTATGCTCATCTTCGCGTATTAATTTATCGAGTAGATCCAGGATTTTTCACCATACAGTAAGGTTGTGAGGACAATGGCTTGATAAGTTTTCATTTTAGTTTGGAGTTTGATGCCATGCTGCTTCAATACAGTCATGGAGGCCTTGTCTACAGCCTTGAGAGTGGTGTCATCAACAGTGGTGTCTGGTGCTTTCCATTGTGAAGACGAGGTGACCATCGCCGGCACCCTGGCCAAATTCCAAATTCCTGACCAAACCTATAAAGGGTGTTGCATCAGCAGCAAACCCACACCCACAGCCAATTATTCTACTTTTAGCCTTAAGCTGCAACAAAAGAAGAACACGATGGCCGATGCTTCATATGAACCACCAAGTGCTGGTTAACACATCACCAAAGTTTTATTCACGCTGATCTGGAGACCAAAGTTATTTACAGAAAGGTTGTTTTTTTGCAAAATATGTCACTACAAATTGTACAGCAGAGCCCGTCACTGTTGCATGCAATGTATTGCACAACTGCTTGCAACTGGTTGTATAAACGTCGCAGCAAAACCAAATCTATGATGAAAATAGAACTTAAATACTTACATGATCTCTATGCACAGCACCCCGACATCACCCATCAGGCACACACACAATGTGCGTTGAGTGAAGTACAAAATATAGACCTTCCCAAACGAAAATCATTAAAATTTTTACATCATCCTACCTGCTTACTTGCTCTTGGAATTCTGGGACCATGAAAAGGCTGTGCAACACTGCATCCGAACAAGTGTCACCACTCGCATGATCCTCAGATTCTGAAGCAAGAACATCATTGCAATGTTTCTCTTCTCGCCTAAAAAGTAGGGCACTGCTTGATTGAATTAAATTGGTAAATACTGCACACAAAACAAAAGGTGACATCATTGTCATTGACAAAGAGATATGTCATCAAGAAAACATATCAGTGGAAAATGAGTGCTTCGCTACTCCATCAACTAAGTTCTTCAAATCAGATAAACTGTG
>CM068952.1:131916654-131951279 GCA_035128595.1 Eptatretus atami | reverse complement strand
TGAGTTGTGGTGCAGATCGAGGGGTTTTGAAGGCTTGGTGTGGGGAGAGGTTTGAAGCATTCAGGTGGGGATGGGGAGGTTGATGACTTGAGGTTTGTGAGGATGGGAGGGGGAGTTGAGGACTTGGAATCACATTTTACATTGCACGGATGTTCCGCAGATACCTGCTAGTTATCAAATAAAAGACGAAATACAGCATTGGAGTTATCAGGAGAAGCCAGGATAGGATTCGGGCTTCAGTTGGTACTACTCCACCCTCAAAGGAATCCAGATCCAGGCGCAAGTGTTTGACTCAAAAACAATAACGTTACTCTTTTCCATCCCCATCCCCACCCCCCATAACGACACCACCCCTATCCCCACCCCCATCCCATACGACACCATCCCCATCCAACCCCAAACGACACCACCCCCATCCCCATAACGACACCATCCCCACCCCCCACCCCCATCCCCATAAACGACACCATCCCCATCCCCATCCCCATCCCCATAACGACACCACCCCTATCCCCATCCCCATCCCACCCCCAACGACACCATCCCCATCCCCATCCCATAAACACAACCACCCCCATCCCCATCCCCATCCACATAACGACACCATCCCCATCCCCAACCCCACAACGACACCATCCCCATCCCCATCCCCATAACGACACACCCCCATCCCCATCCCATCCACATAACGCACCATCCCCAACCCACCCCCATCCCCATCCCCATACGACACCATCCCCATCCCCAACCCATCCCCATCCCATCCCCATAACGACACCATCCCCATCCCCAACCCCACCCCCATCCCATCCCCATCCCCATAAACGACACACCCCCATCCCATCCCCATCCCCATAACGACACCACCCCCATCCCCATCCCCTAACGACACCACCCCCATCCCCATCCCCATAACGACACCACCCATCCCAACCCCATAACGACACCATGTCGCACGATGACACCACCTGGCAATTCAAAACAAAACAATCCATGAAATCAGTCTATGTCCGCCTGTTCATGTTAATAACAAAACGTTTGAAGGATGTGACACGTGTTAAAGGAAACGTGGAACAGCGAGAACGCTTAAAAAAAAAATATATATATATAAAAAAAACAAGGGATTCATAAAATCATTCCACTGTGAGAGCGATGACGTGGCAATAACTCATTCAATGAATGAAATACAGGTTTGACTATCAAACAACGCCGTGTACCCATACACCGCTCTATAAGATACTATTATTAAAACACTTGTTTTTTTTTGTTAAACAGATATGTTAAAACATCAATAAACTACATCCGAGTAAGGTTAATAATACTCTCGATGGTCGAACAGAAACGAGGCAATTAATCGACGAAAACCGAAGTAACAGGCTCGGTAATCGTGAGCGTGACGGCTCAAAATGTTTTTTTTTCCATTTAATAAATACGTTTTCATGTAATTCCTTTGATTCTTTTTGGTCGAACGTTTTATCCTTAAATTTTTTTTCAACTTTTACATTCAACTCCACTGTTTTTTTGTTTGGTTTCCGTCGCGTTTCTGGCGGTGTAAGCACCGTCAACCATAATTGATGACGTCAACGATGACGCGTTTCAGGTTCGAACGAAATTTTTGTTTAAAAAAAAACAAAAAAAACACACAATTGGACCTGGATTTTTATTCACCTGCAGATATGTCAAGAAAACAATGGATTGCGCAGTAACGTTGTAGGTTGAGGGGGTGGGTAGTTTTTGGGACGATTGATTGGCGTCTTCGAGGAAGAGGGTTGAGTGGAAACGTGGACGGAATGTGTGGAAGAGCGGACGTGGCGAACAGCAGATGAGCGGCCCAGATCGGATTCGGCATCATGTTGTCCGTCACAGACACTCAGAGTGAGTGCGCGGGTTACGATGCTCTTTACCTCAGGCTCCCCGTGTGGAGATTTCCCCCCTCACGTCCCTCGGTCACATCGTGGCATTGTCGCGCTATTTCACTTTTTTTTTTTCAAATCCTTCGGACGTTCGCGGCTTCTGAAAACCCCCAAACTGTGACGGACGGTGCACCGTCGTGTGACGTGTCCCGCACTGTAACCCTCGAGCCGAAGTACAGTGCACTGTACTTATCGTCGGTGATCCCTGAATGAGTCGTGTACAGTGCAAGTTTTTTTTAAAAAAATCAAAAAAATCTACAAACAAACTTCTGTCGGTGTAAAACTGTTCGTTCCGTCCGTCTGTTGAGAACTTGTTTGGCTATTTGTGATTTTCAAATGAACTTTGATGGAGTGAAAGTCGCTTCTTCTCTGATTGATTCTTCTCTCGGGAGTGAAAAGCCAAAAAGTTTCCGTAGACGACCAGACAAAGTAATCGGCAAAGGTTGCACACACTCGTCAGGGGGGGGGGGTCTGTGTGGTGTGCCATCCTATGTCTTTTATAGATTATGCATGCCCTCTAATAGTATGTACTTTATAGACGTACTCACATTCTTTAATAGTACATCCTTTTTCAGACACTAGCATAAAAGACCCGTCGCTTCACTGACGGAAATACCAATGTTTGCGTCATTCCTGATTACTAGTGCGTGACCGTACGTACAAAACAAACAAAAAAAACTTTCAAACAACCACACAGGCCGTTCCTTCGCTCTCGTAAACGACGACTGGATTGGGGCATTGTGTTTATCTATAAATGCGCATAAGAAATCGAGAAATTATGAGAATACAGGAAGTCATCACTATCCGGAAGTCGGTACGTTGTAACCCGTAATGGGGAACGTGGCTGAGGATCTCTTCCCCAACGGCCACGTCTACCCAGCAACGTGTCCTGCCATTGGTAACTAAGTGGCGCCCTTTCCCCATCGACCACGTCTACGCAGCAACGTGTCCTGTCATTGGTAACTAAATGGTGCCCTTTCCCCAACGGCCACGCCTACGCAGCAACGTGTCCTGTCATTGGTTTGGTAAATAAATGGCCATAACTTGGGAAGCACTTGTCCAATTAATATCAAACCTTGAAAAGGCACATACTCAGGTCCCCAGCAATATACCTGGCAAGTTTCAATTGGATCGGACCAGTGGTTGTCGAGAAACAGCGGTCTCACACACACACATTGCTGGAATTATAGATAGATGACGGCGTGCACGTCTGTGTTGCCGGCATTATGACTCTGTCTTTGGGAGCGGTGCTCCTCGATTTCCTCTTCTCTTGCAGAGGCATCATGCCGCCGGTCTTGGTCAACTTGTTGACGGCGGTGCTCCGTGGTTTCCTCATCTCTCGTGTCTCCGTGCTCCGATTCCTTGCATCTCGAGCACTCCTTCCAATTTGGGCTTTCCGTTTCCTGGGCATAGCTGTTATGGCTAATCGATGGGGCGATGACAAAAAAAGGATTCCTGGGAGATCTTGCCCTCCGTGGAGGAAAAAACCAGCGTGGCAAGTTTGCGTTTGCAGTTTGACCAGACACAAACCTCTTCTTTTTTCTTTTTTTTCTTCTTTTTTTTGATCCCAAACCTTCCCGTGAATTCCCTGCGTCCACTGTCATCGGTTTCATTGAAATCTGGTAAACCGTTCTTGGGTTCTCGGATGACAGACAGACAGACAGACATGACTCCTTTTATCATATAGATAACACCCATTTTAATAGGATGTACTTTATTGATGTACTCTAATAATTCTTATCTTAATAGTACATCGCTCCATCCTTTGTACGCATACACACATTATAATGGTACATACTTTATAGATGTACTCTCATTCTAATTGTACATTAGAGTTACTTGCAGAGTACCCGCCTTACAGGCGATCTTGTTCCAAGCATGCAACACGTACTGACGCATACCTTTATTTAGGTGGTGTATAGGCAACTGATAGCTCTGCTTAGGCAAAAAAACCCAGAAAACCCAGGTTACGTGCATGAAGCAAAAACATACTTGCTGCTTATAATTCAAAACGCCTCACTGTAATAGAATATGTTCAAACAGTAATACTGTGCTGTAAATGGTGGAGACTTGTCACACCCTCTCCCACCTGGAGGCAGCGCTATACAATACACATCTGCATCGAGAATTTATTCCAATAAGGATTCCTCGCCCAACGCTGCCCCGTGAAATGTTGATTCGTCGTCGAGCTTTTTGTCCTTGAGACAATTTTTATGGGAAAAAAAAATCCATAACATCGTGCTCGCCGAATAAACGCAACCACTACCATTGTTACCCCGTACACACAAAGTGAAAAGCTAAGTTAAGCTATTGGTTCATTCTGTCTACAAGCGTCAGCTTATGATCGAGGGACAACATGATTTCAATAAAATGTTCTATTTTAGACACGAATCGGAACATAGATCGGAAAACGAACCTGTAGTTCAGCAGGACTTTGGCTGTGAATTTGACCAGATCACGCATTATCAAACAAAATTGAAAATCATTCCAAACAAGAAATCTACTTTTTTTTAAGGGCGTCATAAAGGACACAAACAACAGGCGCAAATAGTTAATGTAACGTGTTAAACTCGATGCTGTTACCGACCACATGACCGCTGATGGTGAATCAGAAATCACCATTTCGGAAAGGTGGTTTAATCCATGACAGAAAGTTTAATGTGTTGACGTATTCCAGTACAGTACTGCGATTGGCCGAACCACTCGATGCATATTCATAAAGTGCACAGACAAGATTCTTGATGACATCAGTTTTCCAAGACACGTGAATCGTAGAGAAACAATTGGGCAAAATTCCCATCTTACTTATTGGGCAAACTTTTGCCATTACCTCCTGTAAATTCCACTAAAAGATTCATAAATAATTGCAAAGTATTGTTACGGTTGTGGGGGTAGATGGAGGAATTTAATCGGAAAGTTAGGATTGTATAGAGTTGCTTGGTCCGTGGCCGTGTAGGAGACATCTCGATGTAAATTAAGTAGGGAAACTGTGAGCTTAAGTGTTACTTTTGTCACCACACGGGGGGTGGTGCGGTGTTAATTAGATAGGGATTAAGACCAATTCTCCCCAGTGTGTAATTGCCCCGTGACCTTCCCCGACATTTTTGTATTTACAAGCCAGCCATGAAAGAAGTGCGTTTTTTTATAACAACAACCACACCAACAAGCAAGCAAAACGTGCCGAGCAGGCAGAATCCCTGCCTTCCCGGTTTTCGTGCGAACTAGCCACGCCCAGGGGTGGAAGAAGGGTGAAGTTCAAAGAGCAGACAGTAGTAGTGAGAGGAACGTGGCTGGGACGGAGGATCTCGCTTTGCTCTCCTCTCGGCACGACAAAATGACGGCACGATTCGCGTATTCGTGCTGAGGTGAATTGGCTCGCGTGGTGGAGCAAGACTGGCCATTGACTCTTGGTTGGGTCGTGTGAGACGGACCTTGAAGCCTCGTGTATATCACCGAAGGGAGCGGCGCCATTCTGCAGAGAACAGCGGTGTCGGCAAGTGCTATGAACGAGGAAGCCTCACGGCAGTTGGTGAGCGCTGGTGTTGAATACCGCCTCACAAATTACCTCACAAACGATTCCCACCCAGAGAGCTGCTCGGCGTCATTTTGGGGCGCATCTTCCCATGCAGGACGAAGCGCCTTGATCCCAAAGTTCAATAAAGACCATCTCTGGACCAAGCTAAGTGCCACAATAAACGGAGGATTTTCTTTTGTTTCGTTTTCCCCTTGTCTGTATAAAGGTTCATGTGAAGAGGCACCTCGACTTTAGACCTTAATTTACTTTACATATTATTATTATTACTTTTTGAATTATTACCCTTGTAAGTATTCTATTTTCATTAAATCCCCGTTTTTTAAGTTGCAGTGTCTATGTATCTGTTGTGGGTTCGAGTATAAACCCCTTATGCTGTGCTTCTATCGCTCTGCTCGTGCCGCCCTGCCCTTCCTGCGTGCGTCATAATCTCTGAGGATCACATGTCCGCCTCTTCAGGAAAACCGCTCTGTGATCTGGGCCGAGTCGGTGTTAAATGCCCGTCCACCACAATTGGGTCGGGGGATGAACATAACCGCCCAGACCCACAACAGTATAAGTTAACTTTCAATATACTGTAATAACTGAGAAATAGCTATTTCTGATGAAACGTATAATCATAAATCATATTGTTGCCTCACCGAAATGGAACATTCGTTGTGCCTTGCAACTCGTTTTGTGGTGGCAGGTTTCATATGTAAATTATTTTGAGTTGCCCACATTAATTGAGGTAACACCGGTCAACGAGCGTATTATAAGACTAAGGATTCGTCACTTCTTCGGTGTCATTTCCCTGGTCTCTGTCGATGCTCCGACTGAGGCGAGTGATCTCACCATGAAAGATGCATTCTACGCCACGCTCGAGTCTGTGGTTGATCAGTGCCCCAGACGAGATACACTTCTAGTCTTGGGGGATTCAATGCATCGACTGGAACTAATAGGGATGGTTATGAGACATGTGTTGGTCCCCATGGGTCAGGAACTATGAAACAGAATAGCACTAAGTTCCTTGACTTTGCAAGAAGTCATGGACTTAGGGTGGCCGGTTCATGGTTTCAGCGCCCACAAGTTCATCGCTGGACTTGGTATTCCGACGCTGGCGGTGTGGCAAAGGAGATTGACCATGTCCTCGTTGATGGTCGCTGGAGGATGATCCAGAACTGCAGGGTCTATCAGAGTGGTCAGTTCCTCAATACTGACCACCGGCTTGTTGTAGCAACTCTGAAGCTGCACTTTAAATCGGGAGAATGGTATCATCCCAGCCTAGGCTGGATGTTGGCAAGCTCAAGGATGAGAGGATAGCTGAGGAGTTTGCGAACAAGCTGAGTGGAGATTTGGGGGTCTGGTGCTTTGGGAGGTCCTGAAGAGTTGTGGAGTGCCTTCAAGACCACCGTCCTTGATGTTGCCGGTGGATGTCTTGGAACTCACCGCAGGGCAAAGAAGAATTTTGTCTCTCAAGGACACTGGATACCATTGACCAGAGTCGCAGGGCCAGGCTGAATGGCAAAGCTGAGCTGTTCAGGGAGCTGAGGCGTAAAACTGTACGTGCGCTAAGGGTGGACAAGGAGGCCTATGTGCGAGGAATCTGTGAGGGGTAGAGCATCACCTGTGGACAGTTGATTCTCGTCCTGCTTACAAGGGGAATTCGTGCATTGCGTTCATCCAAGCCCATCCCTCGGTGCACTGCAGTTAGAGCAGAGGTGGTAGGCTCTTAACAGAGGAGTCCGAAGTGAAGGCCCGCTGGGCCGGTTACTTTGAGCGGTTGTACCAGGCTGATCCACCAGCTGTCGAGTTGGACGTCAGGGGTGTTACAATCCCTGTTGCTGACCCTCCAATCAACTGTGGTCCACCTTCGCTTGTGAAAACACAGGCTGCGGTGAACCGGTTGAAATGGGGTAAAGCTCCAGGGATCTGTGACATCCATGCTGAACTTCTCAAGGCTGGTGAAATGCTGCACTCGTGTCGTTGCATGCAGTTCTGTGCTCTGCCTGGAACACAGGCATCATCCCAACTGATTGGAAGAGGGGCCTTGTTGTCCCTCTCTGGAAAGGGAAGGGTGATCGCCAAGACTGCAACAACTACCGAGGGTGACGCTGCTCTCAGTGCCGGGCAAGTTTTTGCTCGGACAATTCTTGATAGGTTCGCCACCATCTGCTTGAGCACCAGCATCCAGAGCAGTCAGGCTTTACACCAAAGAGGTCAACAATTGACCGTATCCTTGCTCTTCGGTCCTCACCGAACGCAGACGAGAGTTTCACCAGGGGCTGCTTGCAGCCTATGTTGATCTCTGTAAAGCATTCGATTCATTGAATCGGGATGCCCTCTGGAGGATTCTTGGTCTTCGTGGGTGCCACCAAAACTGATCGATCTGATGTTTGAACTCTACTCTGGTACTGAGAGTGCTGTGAGATGTGGTGGTACCATCTCTGACTTATTTCCAGTTATTACTGGAGTTCGTCAGGGGTGTGTAATGGCCCCACACTTTTCAGGACTTGTATAGACTGGATTCTAGGAGGATGTCGGAGAGGTCAAGCTGCGGTGCATCGTTTGGGAATGTCAAGATCTCTGACCTTGATTTCGCAGATGATGCAGTCATCTTTGCGGAGACTTTAGATATACTTTATGGGGCCTTCGAGGTGCGAATGAGGAGTCGGAGCCGCTGGATTATGGGTTTCCTAGGTCAAAACTAAGATCCAGGCTTTCAATGACATCTTGGATGCTGCTGTCCTGTCTGTGCCTGTTTGTGGTGAGGATGTTGAGGTCGTGGAGAGATTCACTTACCTTGGCAGTGATATTCCTGTCTCTGCTGGCTGTGAGTCAGAGGTCAATAGACGTCTCGGCGGGCCTGGGAGTCATGGATTCACTGGATCATGGGGTGTGGCGCTGCCGGTACCTGTGTGGGAGGCCGAAAGTCCGAGTCTTCAGGTCCTTGGTGCTTCCAGTCTTGCTCTATGCATGCGAGACGTGGACTCTGACCAAGGATCTGAGACGGAGACTTAATTCCTTTGGAACCAGGTCTCTTCGGAGAATCCTTGGCTATCGCTGGTCGGACTTCGTGTCCAACGAGCGGTTGCTGAGAGAGACTCGGATGAGATTTGTTACCTGCATAGTCCGTGAGCGTCAGTTGCGGCTGTCTGGACATGTGGCTCATTTTCCTGACGCTGATCCTGCTCACCAGATTCTCTCAGCGAGGGATCTCGTGAGTGGAGGAGGCAACGGGCCGACCACGTGCCTCGTGGTGCAGCAGGTTGATCAGCATCTCAAGGAGATGGGGATGGGCCTGGCATCTGCCTGGGGATGGCCAGACGGAGGCCCTGGAGTACCGCGCGGTAAAGTGGATGCAGCGACGCACTGCTCTGGCGCATGCTCCCATACCTGACCTGACATGAATCTCATCACTTTGTTTTAAGGGAAGGTTGCTTTGCATTTGTTTACATATTTTATCTCTCATGAAGTGGATTGGAGTATACAAATATTGAGCAACAGACAACAATCCATGTCGCAATTTGTGTGAAAAGCTTACCTTCCATGGTTTACACAGTATAACTTTCCCAGCTTATCCAGGATGCAGGAGTTGTTGCAGTTTAAACTTCCATAATCCACTTTCCATCCACCTGCGCAATTTTATTCATTGTTCCTCTTTTGTCATAGGGCTGTTCAATCCCATTCTTCCATCCAGGGCTTCCAGCAGCTCGTACACTACCAACCATCTCATGTCATCTCCTTTCCACATGGGCAATCTTTTCTATCCCCATTAACCCCACCCACATCACTGACTCTCGAGAAAACCCCCTTTATGTATATTCCTCCACTTTCTACCTTGACAAAATCACAAGCTGGTCAAACACTTGGAATATGTCTTGGGTAATTCCAGCGTAACGGACGTAACATTGAGACAAAAATTGCATCACTAATGTTGAAATTTGAAAAGGTTGGCCATATTACAGAGAGTTTCTTTATTACATATCGTAATTAGTCTCTGGCTTTCTGATATTGGTACAAACCCCACTGTGTAGTCTACTACTAAAGCAAAAATCAACATTTAAGAGGCGCCACGGACGTAACATCGAAATGGACACAACTAAAACTGGCCATAGCACAATTCTTAATCCTGCGAAATAACGAATTTGTAGTATACCTTTCATTCACGGTAAGCAAACTAAGCATTAGTAGCATACTTTCTATATTCCAACGATACGATCTGTCTGTTGTTTGTTAAAATATTTTGAAAAGTTCACTGTAACGGACGTAACTCAGCAATGTAACGGACGTAACCCATGCGATCACATATTGGATAGTCAATGCTGGGGCGCATTTTATTATATCTATACAATCTCTTACATACATCAGCGAACATTTGGTTGTCTAACAGCTTGTATAAGCCTCATTGCTTGCATATGCCTCGTTGATGTTGATCTATAGGCACAGAGAGAAATGGACCAAATATGTTGATGAGTAGTTACAGCCTGATCCTATATCAGTAATATTCATCAGCGAATACTACTTCGGATTAAAACATTCATCAAATAGCCATATTTTCGACAAAATTATAACAGACAGAATGACTTACCGTTGGAAGACGTTGAGGCAGTTCTTTCAAGATGGCCACCAAATCACGTGACTTCTTCCACGGAGTAAATATCGCATAAATTATGAAAATTCAGACCTAACTAAACACCGTCCAACAGAAATCCTTTTGAAAAATACATTTTCAAATTTTATGCTTCATGTCCATTATTACGTGGAATTACCCTCTTTCAATCCTGACAAATCTCACACTCTCACTTTGTCTCTCTTGAAGGACCTCTGACAAACCCTCCTATCTACTTTCTTAACAATCCTCTTGATGTTTAGTCATTCCAACGCTTGGTCTCACCATCAGCTAAGGTCTTTCTTGGGCAAACCACATTTCAAAGTTGGCCACCAAGGGCACCCACCGAATATTGTGCTTCACCGCAAACTTCAACTGTCGAGAGAGTTTGTATGACGGCATCCTCCATCGTACAATGTCCTTCCTTGTTACACCTGAACTCCTATCCACCTACAAGGCTTTCATCCACAGCTTGATGGAATACTGCTCCCCCTCTGGCTGGCTCCACAGCCATTGTTTGTCAAAGTCTCCCTCATATTGGCCTTCAACTCTGCTGTTGGTCGTTCTCTCTGTCTCTGTGTCCCCATTGTCAGTTCATTGCCTTTTAATCCTCCCTCACCTCGCTCTTCCATGAGCTTTAATTTTGTATCGAATTATATTTCATGAAACGTCTTGGTGATGCGTGCTTTCAGAAATTGGGATGGGACTCACGGGGTTTGGCGTGTTCTTCCTTTTGTTCGGGATGATGCTTTTCTTTGACAAAGCTCTCTTGGCCATCGGAAATGTGAGTGAATTTATACACTTTTCATTTTTTCGTCGGCCTTTATTAAAAAAAAAAATTTATTTTATTTTTGAATACAATGTCGAGGCTCGTATGAGAGCTTGTATTCTGGAGCTTATGGCTTAGCCTTGTTAATACATTCAAGTACCGGTAATAGCAATCATTATCTTTCCCTGTTCCCATGCAATCTATGTTTGGCATTACAATAGTTTGTTGTTCATTACCTTTATTTTTCTCTAGTGGTTACATCTCTTGCAAAAACTTTTATATGTTACAAGGAGATGAGGGAGGAGAGTAAGATGGGTGGGGAAGGGAAGGCAGCGTGAGATGAGAGGAAGGGAAGGCAGACCTGTGGTGGAGCATTAATTACGATTCATACTGTCTCATCAAAATGATTCTGCACTGAATAACAGTAAAGTTGGAAACAAAAATCTGAAATCCATTTTCTACTGGTCATGCTATAAATAACGTCCGGAGATAAACACTGCCCATACACGTCTGGAGACAAACACCGTCCGGACATAATCACCACCCGGACACGTCGAGAGAGATAGAGAGAATAGAGATAGATATCCGCAATGTATTAGGAGAGGCAGAGCAAAGATGGACAGAGAAGAGGGGTTGGGGGAGGGAAGTTAGCAGAGAGGGGAGTCAATATATTATAAGTGCTTGGCCGATATCGGCAATTGGCAGATTGAAGGCAATACAACCCAAAAACCTTAAGTAGTTTTCACCCTTGTTTTGAGGGAATTTCAATAAACAAATTTTAAAAACAACATTGCATTATAGACATTTGAGAAACGTACATAAACATTAATGTTTATTAAAAGCTGCCAATCATCACGGGTAGAAAAAAAAAAGGCTCCTTAATTTAGAAAACATGTTGATATGGCAAAAGGCTTGGAAATCGGGTGTTATCAAATATATTTTGCTTTGAAACTTACAAAGAGAAACCACATAACCTTTGTAAAGCACACCCGGTTCATATAAAATAACCAAATGCTTTAAAAACAGTCACGAGGACAAAGAAAAACATGATCGCTCATACGCTGCTGAGGTTAAAAGTTAAAACCTCCAAGATATGGAATGAAACTTTGCCACCACAGCACCCGTAACCAAGCATGCAGACATGCACACACACACCCGTGGAAAGTCCCTTTCCGGATCCAAATCTACCCATATGTACCTTTATCTTGTAGCAACTGCCGACTATACATCCCGATTGGTACACAAACTGTAACGCCATCGACTGTAGGGCACTCTGCAAGCGGCTTAAGCATTTAAGCAAGCACTCCAATTAAATGGTTGATAAGGAACGGCTAGCTTGGCCAGCGATAGCAAGCTGATTGGTATAGCACATACCTACAAAAAACTAAACATAGCTGACGTCTTGATACTTTCAGATTTCACTCCAGATTTCGAGTTATTTAATCCACATGGTCCGATCCTCCAAACTCGTTATTTTTTTACGGCTGGCTTGGCAAGCGATTAGCAGTCGCCGATCCATCATATTAAACACCTCCCAGAGACTCCCGAAATATCAAACTATGTCCGAATTCGACAAATGAACACTTTTTTTTTAGCAGTCAGAACTGCTGCCGAGTTCAATTCTGGAGCTTAAATTTTGTAATGTGGCTTAGTTTAAGAGATTCTAGAGCTTATGGCTTATGCAGAAATTAAATACAGCCACTAACGCCAGCGTCTCCAGGTGTTCATAAAAATTGCAATGTATCCAACGATTCGTAGGTATGATGATCAGGCATTCAATATGAGTGAGGAAAGTGAAATAAAAACTATCATTAAGAAATCATTGTGGCCTGTTTCAACTCGAGGCATTGTTGAGCAGGCCGAACAAAATAGCGAATTAAGACCCCATGGAGGGAGCGAGGTGGCCGAGGATGCGCCTGATAAAGGAAATAATTAAATAAGGCTGTTAATTTTCTTAAAAAGGGATGTTTAATTAACCCAAACACCCAATTTTCACTTTTGCACTTCCTTGGAGTTCCCTTAGTAAGCATACAAAGTTTCAAGCTGCTAGGTTTCATGGTTTTGCAGTTATGAAAGAGACACGCACACAAATACTGACTGACACACTGACACACACAATTATTATTATAGATAATCATCTTATACTTAACTTGTGCATTCACAAGCCTTCCCATCACTGTGCAGAAGCACCAAAATCAGATATAGTGTCTCCCTCAGGGAAGTCTGCCCGATACATCGAGCTCACGTAAATAATAGCTGGCCCAAGCTTTGTGTAATCCCATGTCACGAACATAAGGTTTGGCGAACAGTTGGTAGCCATTACCTTGTTGGTAATGATGCACAACATTGTCTTTCCAATTGCAGACTTCCATTAAATAAATAATAAAGCCTGCCAAGTTCACACGAGCCACTCCTGCAAGGTTCAGTCAATTTACTGGCAGAAATAATTGTTCGGAAGTTTGGGTGCCTGTCTACAGTTTGGCCTGTCTAGAATGTGCCTGTCTACAGTTCGGCCTCTCTAGAATAATTAAAATGTGCCTGTCTACAGTTCGGGCTTTGCACTGGTTCACATCATCAGGAATTTTTGCAGTAAACGCAGCTGCAAGATCTCAACCCCCTCAGCCGTAAGAAAGGTCTCACTCTTTTGATGTGCAGAGACACTCCTTTTTCTTGAGTACTTTTCCAAGCATTTTCGGCTTTTTAGAAGCTCTGTGAGACTTATGTAACAATCCTTATCTCGCACACGATATACCTTCGGGTGCCCCGAACACTGCTGTTTCAAGGGCTTCTGCGCACGTGCACCAAGCATTCTGGGGTGGATTGTGTCATTTTGAAAATCGCCGTATTGTGATGCTAATGGTTTGGTCCTGTTTCAATTCCCTGTTGCTCTTGCACTCAATCACTTTTTTTCAATCTTCAGATTCTGTTCTTGGCTGGTCTCGCCTTCGTGATAGGCCTCGAGAGGACATTCCGCTTCTTCTTTCAGCAGCACAAGCTTCGAGCAGCACTTTTCTTCTTCGGGGGGATTGTCATTGTGCTAATTGGCTGGCCATTTTTTGGCATGGTCTTTGAAATATATGGATTTTTCCTCCTCTTCAGGTAAATGTTGCATTCGCATCTCTGATGCTTCTCCTGACCAGTGGTTGAATACATTTGACAAGAAAAAGTAGACAAGTTTTCTAGCTTGAGAAAGATGATAACTTTTTTTGAACAGGGCAGAATTCTGATTTTTGTGAGGTATTGCGGACAGGTCGGGTTCACAATGCCAGTACAGAATTTTCCAAACAGTTCTAAAACATATGGATAGTTCTGAGTATCAGATGTCCTCAAAATGGTATTAACGCAAACAAAAAAATTCTGTTTAACGTATGCTTGTGACTTTTCTAGGGGCTTTTTCCCTGTGGTTATCGGATTCGTCAGGAGAGTCCCCGTGCTTGGAATGCTGCTGAACATACCCGGGATCAGCACGGTGTGTGAAATCCTTTCATTCGTTTTGAATAGTGATTTAAGGCTAATGGAGTAGCTTATCCAGATCACTTATAGATCAAAGACATTGGTTTGTCAATCCACTTTTAGATTAATAACAAGGATATTGGAAAATATACAGCAAACCCTTGCCATTCGCTTGGGTTATGTCTCTTGGAAACCTCATGAATGTCAATATCTTAATTTAATCGGAAATCGGAGGTTAGGTACAGTGGGTTGCAGAACGACCCCCGACGTCATTGTTTAGAGATCGCTTTTGGTGCCAAATATTTAATCCTGAAAAAAAAGCTATGGTTAATAAACCCACCATATCAAAATATAATTAAATGTACATCAAACATAAATTTTACTTACTTTGAATGATGATGATACTTTTTCTTCTTTGATCTTGAGAAATTCAGCTGGAAATTCTCTCGCGGCCTCATGATCAAGAAGAGGCTGCTTCCTCCACTAACTTAACGTTATGCAGGCTGAGTCTTTTTTGATTTTCAAACCAGCCATTTCACAACTTCTGATTTATCTAAAATTCCAATCTTTTCAATTAATGACGTCACTTGGCACCATTTTATTGCGGTGTCTTCATCACCAATACCACTCGACTTGCGTTTAAGGGCCATGGTTCTTCTTCTTCTGTACATACAGCATTTAAATCAAAAGCGTTATCCTGTACAATCAGTTATTTTAATTGTCCAGTTATTGGAATCACAAATACTCAAAAAGACTGGAAGCTGTAATCTCTGCCAAAGACGCTTCTACAAAGTGTTGACTCGGGAGATTGAATACTTATTGATGCAAGATATTTCAGCTTTTAACTTTTAATTAATTTATAAAAACATGTTTTCACTTTGTCATTATGGGGTACTTTGTGTAGATCGGTGACAAAAAAATTAAATTAATCCATTTTAAACTCGGGTTGCAACACAACACAATATGAGAAAGTCAAAGGGTGTGAATACTTTCTGAAGGCACTGTAAACCTGGCTTCTGAGGATCATGTCAGGCATTCTGAGTGAAACAATACAAGCAAAACCATATCACAACTTTACCATTGGTGTAACCAGATGGTGCAGAGGTAGCACACGTAACTTTAAAGTTTAAACCGTCTCCTCCGTGTTTATTTCTTGGCCACACTATAAACCTTGCAGAGATGCTTCGCAAGTAGGACATTCCATCAATAGATGTACAATAAGCTGGCGACCCATTGGCTGGTCGGCGTAAAAGAGGCTGCGGCTTCTTTTGATGAATAGTAGGCAAGTTATCACTGGCACCTTTGCCAAATTTAAGAAATTGCTGTCCCTAACAAATTTGATTTATTGCATCAGTTACACAGCCATTCTCCCAAGTAATGATGCAAACTAGCAACCACATGCTGCATACGAGAGAAGACAAACTTCGGCCATTTTTCGAATTGCTTTTGAAATTGTTCATGATTCAATTCCTCCTCCTCACAAGCAGGAAAAAAAAAATAAAAAAGTACAAACACCAGAAAGGAACATAAATGTGCTCATCTCATGCGTGAAGGTGTTCTCACAACCTGCAGAGGAATGCAAAAAGTTGCAACCTGTACTGGTCTTTTTATTTTCCACCACCAGAGAGAATCTAATGTCACTTTTTACAGCACACAGTGATGCATTGTGGGAATGCAAACTGTGTGAAAGATGGCTTTCTGGAGATATACCTATGGTTTAATAATTTTGTCATGGCAAGGAGTATAAAGGAAGATAAGGAAGTTGCATAATTCATCACCTCATGCATGAAATCAACCTTGTTGGTGTCATACACCTGCCTGTGGTGAGGAAGAAGCAGGTAGCCTTGTGATAAAAGCCAAACACAGCCTTGGATTCCATGACCTCAAATGGAAGGTAGTGGTTGTGGGGGTTAAGGTTGGAAGCAGCAGCAGCAGCAGCAATCCGTAGCGGAGCTATATTCTATGGCACTTCCGATGAAGGCCTTCTATATGCTTAAGCGAAGAACAGCGAAGGAAAGATTTGGCCCTGTCGAGAATATTGAGGCAGCAGCAGTTCTTGGAGGCCAGCTTGCAGATCAATTTATGTATATACACTTAAATAAAAGTAAGCTAAAAGTAAACCCTTTGTTCAGAAGTTATTTTTTTTTTTTAAGCTTAACCCACCTCCCACCTTCCCCTTCACCCCACCACCGCAGCTTCATAGCCCCGACTTCAACCCTTCTGCTCCCACCCCCTGCCCTTCCAAGGTCCTCCCCACCTTGCTGTCTCTCTCCCCAGCCCTCTCAACATCCCCCTTGCCCAATTCCTAACCCTTTGTACCCCACCCCCTCTCCATTGTTCCTCAACCCTGCTAACAGCACCTTTTCCCCTGTCCTGAACTGTGCAGGCATCCAACATCTGAGGCCTCTCCTCCAAACTGACAGATCTTTCAATCTAGGCTGCTGCTCATAAAGCTGACATCCCTTTTACAGAATCCTAATTCCACAGGATGTCCCTGACTTTTGTGTGTATTTTCCTGGCCATTGTCTCCTCCATTTTGACAGACCTGAACACTGTCCCAGTGGTAGGTTGTTGTTGTTATTATTATTTTGAAAACAGTCAAAGCTTGTGGAAGAGCAAGAATACAAAACATCAGGACCCAACATAAAAGGAAGAGGAACAGCAGAGAGTTGGTTTATTTCAAAAACTCCATTTCAAACTGTCCATGTACTGACTGCTCTTATGCCTCCAAAACCCATAGGACTAGGAGTACCTTTCGATGCGAATAACCTCCGCTCCCACCTCCTAATGTGCTGTACTGTTCTCCTAACAGTGACAACTTCATTTAAATCTCTCTCAGCCAACATGGACCAACTTTTAACCACCCATCCCCACTCTTTCTTCATGTGGTGATTTCAACACTGTTACCATGCCAATGGGCTGGGTGATAGTACCTCTCTCATCAGCTATGGCACCTCAGTAAGGAACTTCTGTGACTCCATGGACCTGACAATTTGAATTTAACTGGAAATTCTTCCTCAGAAACCTGCTCTCCCTTACACCCAGATTCATCCCATCTTGTCTACAGTTATCATACCCATCCCCTCTCACCCATGGTGCACCAAATCCTGTGGTGAGGAAATTGCCTTGAAACAACTTGCCTTCTCTTCCTGGAAGCAAATAAAACCGAAGGTAACCTCACGTTATTCCACAAAGCCCGCAACAAGTTTGTCCACACTCAGAGCCAGAAAAATATGGCCCACCTCAAGGCTGAATTTTCAAATCTACCTCGTCAACCTGGTGGCACCTTGTTAAGTCTCTGGAGTATGCTCCCCCTTCATCCCTTCCCTCACTTCAAACAGCACCACAGCTGACTACTCGTGAGAAGGCTGAACGCCCCAAGAAAGCTGAACTACAAACTTATTAGCCGACCACCAATCATCAGAAAGGTCATTCAATCCATCGTCACAGATATCAAATCCTCCCTTTCCTCCAACTGACTGATCTCAGACCATAATTTTGGATTCAGACCCAGTCACTACCCTAAACATGCTGCTTCTGCTCTCCCAACAATGGATAGACACTCTCAATATCAGACATGATCAAGGCCATCTCTCTAAACATCTCAAGCATTTCATAGTCTGGACTCCCACCTTGATCTCCAAACTCTGCATATGGCACCTAAGGCCACTTCTTCTCACAGCCGATGCATGGCTCTCAATAGGATCCTGTCATCTCCTCTCCCTGTCAAGGCTGGAGTGACCTCAGGCAGCCTCTTGGACACAGTCCTATTCCAAATCTTCATCAATCTCTGACTGGAAAATCCTCCATCTCTTTGCTGGTGACTCCACCCTCTACTGCAGCATCTGTCATCCTTCAGATAGGCAAGACCCTCCCATGTACTTATTTAACAATCCTCTTGAAGAAGTTCAGTCGATCAAAGTTTTGGGCCTTTCCATCAGCGATCTTTCTTGGGTAAAAACTACACATCTAAGCTTGCCTCCAAAGCCAGTCGTCAACTGAGCATCCTTTATTGTGCAAAGTATTTGCTTGGCCACATGAACTTTTATTTCCTCAAAACAACCAACTGCAGCTTGGAGTACTGCTCTCCTTTGGGCTCGTGCCCCTACCTCACACCTTGCTCAACTTGTTGCCATTGAAACCAAGGCCTTTAAAATCATTGGTGTCTCATGATGAAGCTGAGTCTCTGGCCCTGTTACTTTCACATCACAGACAGGTCAGTGGTGTCTGTTTTCTGCCAACTCCTTTCTCATCTATCTCCAGATGCCCTTTCTGGTGCTCTGTCCCCCCCCCCCCTCCTCCTCATCCCCCACCCCTAAGTTTCTGCAGGGTACACACAGTCTGCCAATAACTCCCAAAATCCTGACTCACTGCTCACCTCCACTCAATTCCCTTGTCTTTTTTTGTCCTGCCTGTACAACCAACTTCCTCAGTCTCTTCAATTTCATTTTTTCTTCCAGGGCTTCAAGACAGCTAGCTGTTTGCCACAATCTCAGGTTGTCCCCCATCCACAACCATGATCTTTTCTATCTTTATTAACCCTCCAAACCATCTCTTTTTGCGTCTATCAGGTGCCCACTTTCCCCATGCCCAAATTATTTGATTTTCTTCCATTCCTACTTCAACAGTTTTTGCCTTACACTTCTTTGATGATAGTTTGCATATCCATTCTGTTCACTCCCCCCTCATCCAACCACCCTCAATTTGCTCAGATTATTTCCCACGTCCTTTATTCCTGCAAGTCTCCTATTTTGTCTTCCTCCCCCCCCTTCTTTTTACTGTTTTTGTCATTCTGTTACATCATGGTCCATTGTGTATTTTAGCTCCATGAGCTGCATTGATGCCATCCATGAACTATTTATTACCTCTGCCACTGAAGGTAGGTGAAGGAGGTTATGTTTTCACCCCTGTCTGTGTACAGGATATCTCAAAAAGTTGTGGACAGATTCAGATGAAATTTTATGGACAGGTTCAGTGTGTGACAAGGACGAACTGATTAAATTTTGGTGAAGATCCAGATCCGGACACTAGAATTCTTTAAAATGATTCTTCACCATTGAGAGTTTGGGCCAAAAACGATATACAGTCATGCGCCGCTTAACGACGTTCCGGGCAACGACGGATCACATATACGACGGATCTGCCAGCTCTGAAAAAAAAATTTTTTAAAAAAAATGTAACTGAAAAATTCCTATCGCCGAGTGATGTAGCCTCGTATAAAAATAGCACATACAATTATGTACACTGTACAGTACATAATACCTCATAATGATAATAAACGACAGTGTGGCCCTGTTATAATGCGATTGTTGAAGTCCATAAAATGTCATCGCGAAAAAAACAGGATCGTGCTAAATCGGGATTCAAGGAAATCGGCTTTCAAACTGACCAATGTTTGCACGTTTACCTTCTAGCAAGTAAATTACCTTTGAATTGAAGAATTCCGCGAATAATTCGTTGTTCTTAGTCGACATTAAAACACAAATTTATTTTTAGTGAAGCTTTTTATGTTGTTAAAACAATCGCACTGTTCCGAAAATATATCACAATTGACAGGTGCTCCTTTCTTCATTTGTAAATTATAACATCGATGCAATGATTACGTATTTATAAAATCCAAACGCTAATTATTCACCTTTCTATAATCGATGCGAGAGGAGATTGTAAGCTGCTGCTAACAACACTGATGGCCGTCATGAACAGCAAAGGTAAAACTAACGTGTCTTCCGTCTCTCTTGGATGTGTGTTACAATTGCCGACAGTATTCAGTACAGTAACATGCTATATAGGTTTGTATCCGAGGAGCAATAGGCTACACCATATAGCCTAGGTGTGTAGGTTTGTGTAAGTACGATGTTCGAAAACGAAAACGAAAAAAAAAATGATGTTCGCACACGACGACGTCGGTTAAGACGCGTTTCTCAGAACGTAACCCCGTCAAGTGGCGCATGACTGTAATGCTGTATAGCAGATTTCAAAAATGTAGTTGACCCCGATATATTTTCGTGGATCAGGCATTGTGGTGGAGATATGCGCTCTACCGAGTGCCCTTCTAGTTGCAAGTGTGCTTGCTGCATTAATGTCAAGTTTGCCATCGTGCTTCATATTGTTACCCAGCTTAAGTTGCATTTTAAAGCTGGCTCCTATCTTCTGGAATTTGCATGGACATTAAATATTCCATGGTTCATCATAATGCTGGTGTTCTTCGTGTAAACTTGCTTTGAAACCAAGCTTGTATAAAAGATTGTGAACCGACACAGCATCTCTAAAGAGAAAGTCTTTACTCCTGCATTTTCTACAATTGTGTATGGTATGTCATGCTTCCCAGCTTATTGCAAAATTCAGTCTTTTCATAATTGATGGTGGCAGCTTGCTGCTTATAACATGAAATGCCTTTTCCTCAGTTGGTGAACAAAGTCGGCGAGAGCGATACGATGGTTTGAGCACAGCCACATACTGTATGGAGAACCTCATTCTATGAACAATGTTCCTAACCCTGGAAGGGGAGTTTTTTTATCGTGGCAGTTTGGAAAATACACACAACATTCCTCATGCTGTCATGTAAACTATTATCTTTGTGCATTGTCTTGATCTTAATCCTAACAAATGTTTCAACTCGACTTGGAGTACCCATCTTGTCTCCAATGAACATGAAAGGTACATTTGAAATTGTTCATATCATAGAGATGCAATTGTCATTACATGTCTATATTATGAACTAAAGCATTTAAAATACTTTTCTCAGGTTAAAAATGCTGCCAAGTTTGAGGATGGAAGAGGTGATTCGCAGGAAGTATTTTTTTTTTTCATTGCTGTAAAAGTGTTAATCACAGGTTGATATCATTTACTTTGGACACCCAGCTTTTGTTTTGAAGGGAAACAATTAAGTACAATATACTGTGCAAAGTTTGAACTCTGCTTGCAGGCACCTGCAGCGATTAAAAATGAGGAGTCCTTTTGCAGGGCAGTTCTTTGTAATTTATTTTATATCAAATTTGCATTATATTTTTCATTTGAAATGCAATAAACATTGGCTATATGAAATGCAGCTCAAGTTATTATCAAATATCCTGCTGCAACTATTTCGCATGATGTTCATTGTATGAAATGCAGCTCAAGTTATTATCAAATATCCTGCTGCAACTATTTCGCATGATGTTCATTGTTATAATTTGTGGAAAATCCAGCGAATTGCTGCAATGTGGGCGAAATCATTTGGGGTGCACAAATCAACAAGTTAGCAAATCCAGAATAAAGTCAAAACGTGATCATGGATAATGCACAGGTTGGTTTTTGTTTTATTACACATTACCATCGTCGCAAATTGCTGTCCAAGTGCAAAAAACACTCGTTTTGCAGTTTCGTTCATCGTGATGAGGCTTCTTCAAAACCCTCCGTTTTCATCTTTTTTCAAAGCCTTCGAGTTTTTCTTGTGCCTTCAATAAGTTGAAAAGAGTGGCGAAGCTCAAAATTTGATTGGATCACCATTCCTGTCCTCTTCACTTGCAACATTCAGGAAGTACTGCTCTTCTAAATCCTCTTGCTCCTCTTCACTACCAGATGCGCTTTCTCGACGTGAACTAGATGGTGATGGTGGCATGGAGCCAGGCCTCCCAAACTGAAAAACGTCATCCTATAAAATGTGGTAAAGAAAAAAGTAAAGTCAACCATGCAGCTGCAATACACTACCTTTTATGTAAACATACCTGAGCATACATGATATTAAAGTGAATATGAAATTGGTTAAAGTACAAATTGCATTTACTTTTATCGAGCAAGAACACCATCATCTTTGTTCCCATGACCTTGATCAATGATATTACAGCAAATGCTAACAGAATTAAAAAGGCTCTTAATCACCATGCACAGCAATGTTGCAATTGAGGTCAATCTCACCACTTGTTCCAACTCTTCATTGGTGAACTTTTCTGGGAACTTGCTGGCAAGAGCCATGTGCCTTGCTCGAGTATAGAACTGCAAAATCCAGGGTTAAAAAGGCAAATAAAAACCTTACTTGTGTATTAACTTGGGATGAAATGGCAACATTGATTTATGAGAAATGTCTATCGACAAGGTCAATGGTGTCTTGGCTGAGACAGAACAAATTTGATCTGCACATCAAAAGTGAAAACTTTAAACAGAAGCGGCTTACTCCAAAAGCATGGCATACCAGATTTTAGTGCTCAGCTCGGTTAATACCAGTCTTCTCAAATACATGGGGGACTTTGATATGTTAGAACAGCAAGATACAAAGGTCCAAGAAACTTTTTCTTTTTCACGAGAAGTATATTTAGCATACTGTATGAGGTCTGACAATAAAGTTCCAGGATTAATGCAATAGAAAATTTTACTGTAAACATACTAATTATGTTTCATGGTCCCCTTCAAAGAAATCTCCCTGAGAGTCCAAACACACTTGCCAATGTTGCTGCCATGCTTCAAAGCACCATCTTCTATTGATACAAAATAAGTTCCTTTCATTGGAGTTTTCATCCTTGGAAACAAGACAATAAAAAAATCGCATGGATCCAACTTAGGAGAATAGGGAGAATGTTCCAGCACAGTGATTTATTTGTTTGTTTGCCAAAAATTGCCTCACAGAGAGCAATTTGTGTAGGAGCATTGTCATGATGGAGAAACCACTGGTTTGGTGCGAACTCTGGTGTGATGTACAAAACACATTTTCTCAAACTTTCCAAAACTTCATGGTAAAATGCTTGGTTCACTGTTTGTCCTGGAGCAACAAACTCCTTGTGGACAATCCCTTGGATGTCTAAAAAACAAATCAGCATTGTTTGGACTTTGACGTGCTATCTTTTTGTCGGTCTTGGGGATGAGGGCGTTTTCCTTTGCAGACTTTGGCACATTGTTTTTGGGTTGTACTTGTAGACCCAGGTCTCATCTCCTGTGATGATTTTCTTCAACAGATCACGATCTTCCGATTGAACGAGTTGTGACAGGTCAGAACAAACCTGGAGCCTCCCTTCTTTTTGTTTGTTGCTCAGGGTCTTTCGAACCTTCCTGGCACACACCCTTCTCATGTTGGGATTTTTGGTTAAAATCAACCGAACAGTCTCTCTGTTCTAGTTCAACTGGTCTGCCATCAATTCTGTCAAACATTGGTCAGATTGACCAACATTCTTACCCTTTCAACATTTTTGTCCGTTTTAGCAATCAATGGGTGTCCCGACCGCACGTCATCATTCACATCCATTCTCCTCTCTGCAAAGCTCTTGGCCCACTCAAACACACGTGATTGTGACATTGTGTCTTCCCTGTACACCAGCTTCAAGATTTTGAAAATGTCCGTGCCACTTTAGTTTAACCAAAAACCTGATTCTATTCCATAAATTTGTCATTCATCTTCAGAACATGATTGCAACACTTGTGATTTTAACAAAACTCCAGTGCAGTTACACAACACAACCGATCGATCGATACAACGGCTAACAGTACTGACAGGAAGATTACGATGCAGGTCCAATTACGAAACCCAAGCGAGTGCTGCCACCTGTTGAGATAAATCATCAGTCCTGGAACTTTATTGTCAGACCTGGAACAATGTGCTTGCACATTGAAAAATAAAACACTGACTTTTCTAGTACAACTGAGAATCTCATAACTTTTTGAGTACAAGTCCCTCTCACTTCTCATGAAGAGAAAATGTGGACACTTGTCCTTTCCTCAAAATGGCATTACTTAGGGTGATCTTATTGAAGAGCTGCAGGAATGGGGCACACTGTGCTTGCAGAACACGTGACAGACCACAAATAGACACACCTCAGAAGACCTGAACTCCATTTTAGGAACACACATTTTGCAGGAGAAAATATCAGATTTGAATTGAGTAATTTCCAGTGCGGTTCAAAAAGTTACGAATGGAATATTAACACGTCAATTTAATGAATTATTCAGTTAGATGCCACTGATGTCAGCATTTGCAGCATGTTGCCATAATCATGTAGCTTCATTTAAATTTTTGCATCAAATGATGCCTATAATGGCTGCTTCAGTTATAATGTGTTGCTACTCTGACAATTGTGGACATCTGAAATTCCAGGGGTATGCTAAAAATAAATACCATCAGGTGCAGAATCTTACAATCTATGCTGGGATAAAAACATGTATCTGGCCAGTTTGGTATATCTCCTGTGATTACCAGGTTATTGGATACAGTATCTAACCATCACTGTGCAGGACAAACAGGAAAGTCAAGGTCTTGGAAGGTCAATGACCACAAAATGAGGAATAATTTCCAAATTTGGCAATGAGGATTTATCAGTCCACTGTGGCTAAAATCCACTTCAGGCCACAATTCATTCAAATAAATGCTGAGCAGTCAACCCTTGCAATTGCGACCAAAAATCTACTTTGACTTTACTTGAGGTAAGGTCATCCATTTGCCATTTACATCTGTGCAGAAAAGATGAAACTTAAAAAAAAAAAATACTGGAACAGCACGTACCTCCACCAATCTTAACAGCACATTTTATATCCCACCGAGAGGCCAGATCTGCCTGCGAACCTTAACCAAAATCTATTCAGCTTGTTATTGTCACCGACCCACTTTTCCATTAAGTTTTGACATAACCTGTCTAACGTTTTAAGAGATAATGCATCACTGTATATCGTTTTTGAACCTCTCTCTCAATGGTGAAGAATCACTTAAATCATTCTTGTATCTGGATCCGGATCTTCACCAAAATCTAATCAATTTGTCCTTGTCACACACACAACTTTTTGAGATATCCTGTTCACAGACAAACAGGGGTGAGAACATAAACTCCATCCACCTTCTGTGATGGAGGTAACTACAACTTCTTACGTATTTTCAAAGCCTTCACAATCAGTGCAAATCAAATTAATACACAAGCAAACTTCACTTACAAACAAAATAGCTAATCAGAACGAGTTTTTGAAAATCTCTACACTCCAATTAATAATTATCTATACCAATAAGTGTGTGTGTGTGTGTGTGTGTGTGTGTGTGTGTGTGTGTGTGTGTGTGTGTGTGTGTGTGTGCGCGCACACCCTCCATAACTCCAAAACCATGAAACCTAGCAGCCTGAACCCTTGCATGCATACGAAGAAAACTCCAAGGAAGAGCATGAGTGGAAATTGTGTTTGGGTTAATTAAAAGACCCATTTTGAAGATAATTAATGGCCTTGTTTAATTATATCCTTTATCAGGCACATCCTCGGTCACCGCTCTCAATGGGGTCTAAAGGCGTATCAGATGTAACCTCGCTGGGGTCTGAAGCTGCCATGTTTTTTGGCCTGCTCAACCATGCCTTGACTCGGAACAGGCCACAACGATTTCTTAATGATAAAGTTGTTGTTTTCACTTTCCTCACTCATATTATTGAATGCCTCTTCATCATAGCTACGAATTGCTGGGTACATTGCAATGCTTATAAACATATACGAGTATATATAATATATCTTCTTCTTCTTCTTTTGTCTGCTCCCGTTAGGGGTCGCCACAGCGGATCATCCGTTATGATCCGCATACTGATTTGGCACAGTTTTACGCCGGATGCCCTTCCTGACGCAACCCTGGTCGCCTCTTACGACACAGGATAAGGATTGGGTTTCACCATGATTTCGGGCTGCCCTACACCCTTCATAGCGCAGCCCAGCGCAGAGCTCCCGTCCTCAAGCGATCCTCCAACCCAGACTCGAGTACCCGGATTACAGGCGCACGCCACTACGCCTAGTATATATATATATACAGTATATATATAGACATGCACACACACACACACACACACACACACGAAAATGTGAAATTCCCAAAGCATTCAACTAATCTTTTTCTCCTGTTTGGAGATTTATATTGAGTGAACAAAAGATTTAGGAATGTGCCAAAATTAACCAGCTTCATTGAGCTAGATGATTTAATGCATTCGTTGCTTGACAACATGCCTCGTCTCCCAGAGGGACTGCTTATCCATAGCGTCTGCCAGATCTGTGTCTATATTTTCGGAGGTTTTGCGAGGTGCTCGACAAGCAATCAAAGCAAATCTAGTGAAAAATGGACTTTTTAAACAAGACGACATCGTTGTGCAGAGCACGATACTTGCATAATAATCCATAAAACAAATTTGATCTCAAAAATAATTGGTGGTTGAATTCAATAACCAAATATGCAACTCTTCAAATTTCAAGTGAATCGGATGAAAATTGAGGATTTTAGAAATCTCACCTAAGTTTTTGACCTTTTTTGTCGATGTTGACCTCCAAAATAATTGGCTAGTTGAATTCAGTGATGTAAAATATAAATCCTCTTCAAATTGCAAGTAAATCGGATGAAAATTGAGGATTTTAGAAATCCCACTTAAGTGGTTGACCTTTGGCCTATGTTGACCTTTTGACCTTAAAAACAATAGGCTTCCTCCTTATGATAAACTATTCCATGTAGTGAAGGTTCATGAAGATCAGCTTAAGTTTTTGACCTGTAGGTGATAGACAAACAGAATAACAAAATCGGCTGACCAATATACTTGAAAAATCTTCGATTTTGCATGCAACAAACAAAGAAACAGACAGAAAGGGGTGAAAACAACCTCCTTCACCTTCGGTGGTGGAGGTAAATATCATCACTAGAAAATGGCAGAGACAACATCACATGTTCTAACATGGGTGACAGAAATTGTAATTAATCAACAAAGCGAGGGGATAGTGAGATTAGCTTTCGTTATCATGTGAACTCTTCCACGTTTTCATTTCTATCTTTATTGGAACTGTGCAAACTTCTTCAAATTGACAAATGCCCCCCCCCCCACCCCCAACCCCCTCTCCCGAGGAGTTATTCCCAACCTTACTCGGGCTAAGAAGTGCCAGTCAAGTAGGCAGGACAGGCGTTCTGTGCGGTTTCTTTGGATGATACGTTGGCGGCGTGACTGCAGTACAAAGCTGAGCATGCAGTAGACAAGCTGTTCACACGATTCAGCGGGTGAGCAAGACTGGCGGTCCACAATGTAAATTCCTGCAATGAGTGGGCAAGACAAGAGCAATGACCTTTTAAAAACATACACCCACTCTGCTTCACATTGTTATCTGTCCTTCCTAAATGAGGGCTATATTAACATGATGTGAGCTTGCAATATTCACTGGCATGGTTACACAAGTCTCATGGTCTATTGTAGGCCAATGCCACTCCACAAGGTCATTTACAGTCTAAATCTATGTATACAGCCTTTGAATCCCTCACCGAAGCAATTCTGGCTGAAATGTTATGCTTTGAACTTTTCCCGTTACATTAACAACAACAAAAAAATGTATATATATATATATATATATATATGTATACGGAGTCAAGGCTCGTGGAACAGCTAGTACACTGAACGGATCAGAATTTAACAGGACAAAAGGAACAGTAGAAGGAGGGCACAGCAACAGTGGCGTCGGACAAGATAGAGGGAAACGGACAAAACAATGGGTGTTGGGAGGAATTGGGGGCAAGGGCAAGGAAGGATGCATGGCTTGGTGAAACTATTAAATTTAGAACCATAATCACCTACAGATGGCAGTTGAACTGATGTATGTTCAACTGCAATGCAAAGAAGAAAGATTCAAGTTGCTATTTGCAAAATTGAAAACTTCCTGTATTGGAGTACCGACCCATCCAGGATTATAACCTGAGCTATGGAAACTGCTTCTGCAGCACCGATGCTCTGCATCAAAAATGGTTCATGATCTGGTCTTCTATTCAGCATTTCAATGACTTCCCTCTTGCTTCCAATCACAATACCAACATCGATTGTTCATATCCATAATCGTTCTTTGATCTCATTTGAACTCTAACCGGGATGCATTTGCAATTTCCAGCTGCTCGCCATCACAAGTATATTCATTTTGCTTGTAAAGCTCATTTCATTTGGGTTAGCCACCATTATTTTTGTCTCAGGCAGGTGGACTTGCCCACGTGACACTTTGGGCTGCACCATGCCCATGCTTTTGAACTGCCATTGCCAAACACCGTCCCTGGCCTGGTGCCAACCATTTTTTTTCAGGGGTCATACCCTTAGCCATTGGTAAAAAAAAACCATATACTGCAGGGCAGCAGATAGAAATAAGTCATTAATGGAGAACTAACAAATAAGTAATTGAGAAAATAAGTATGCAGTGGACTAAATAGGTTGGTAAAACGAAGTCACGGCACCCACAGCAAGACATGCTACCAACATCTTTAGTCCTGGCAGTTTATGGATCTTCTTCTTTTCGGCTAGCTCCGTTAGGGGTCGCCACAGCGGATCAACCGTCTCCATTTGCTCTATCCTCACATCTTCATTGACACTCCAACCACCCGCATGTCCGCCCTCACCGTATCCATGAACCTCTTCTTTGGCCTTCCTCTTCTCCTCCTGCCTGGCGGCTCCATCTTCAACATCCTTCTCCCGATATACTCCGCTTCCCTCCTGTGCACATGTCCAAACCATCTCAATCTCGCCCTCTCTCACTTTGTCTCCAAACCGTCCTACCTGCGCTGTCCCTCTAATATACTCATTTCTTTCCTGTCCATCCTCGTCACTCCCCACGAGAATCGCAGCATCTTTAACTCTGCCACCTCCAGCTCCGCTTCCTGTCTTTTTGTTAGTGCCACCGCCTCCAAACCATACAACATAGCTGGTCTCACTTCCGCTCTTATATACTTTCCCCTTCACTCTTGCAGCTACCCTTCTGTCACAAATCACTCCTGCAACTCTTCTCCACCCACTCCATCCTGCCTGCACTCTCTTTTTCACTTCTTCCCACACTCTCCGTTACTTTGGACAGTTGATCCCAAGTATTTAAACCCATCCACTTCCCCACCTCAACTCCTTGCAACCGCACCATACCACCACCCTCCCTCTCATTTACGCACATGTACTCCGTCTTACTCCGACTGACTATCATTCCCCTTCTCTCCAGTGCGTACCTCCACCTCTCGAGGCTGGCCTCAGCCTGCTCCCTACTCTCCCTACAGATCATGATGTCATCCACGAACATCATAGTCCATGGAGACTCCAGTCTGATCTCGTCCGTCAACCTGTCCATCACCATTGCAAACAGGAAAGGGCTCAAAGTCGATCCTTGGTGCAATCCCACTTTAACCTTAAACCGGTCCGTCATTCCTACCGCACACCTCACTGCTGTCACACTGTCCTCATACATATCCTGCACGATCCTCACATACTTCTCCACCACTCCCGACTTGCTCATACAATGCCACAACTCCTCTCTTGGCACCCTATCATAAGCTTTCTCTAAATCCACAAACACACAATGTAACTCCTTCTGGCCTTCCTATACTTCTCCATCAACATTCTCAAAGCAAACATCGCATCAGTGGTGCTCTTTCCTGGCATAAACCCATATTGCTGCTCACAAATCGTCACCTCTTCTCAACCTAGCTTCCACTACCCTTTCCCACACTTCATGGTGTGCTTAACAACTTTATCCCTCTGTAATTCCACAGCTCTGCACATCACCCTTATTCTTGAAAATCGGAACCAGTACACTTACTCTCCACTCCTCCGGCACCTCTCACTTTCCAAGACTTTATTAAACAATCTGGTTAACAACCCCACTGCCATCTCTCCGAAGCACTTCATGCCTCCACTGTATGTCATCTGGGCCAACCGCCTTTCCATCTTCATCCTCTTCATAGCAGTCCTCACTTCATCCTTACTGATCCACCCCACTTCCAGATTCAGTATCTCCACCTCTTCCAACCTTCTCTCTCTCTCATTTTCTTCATTCATCAGCTCCTCAAAGTACTCCATCCACCTTCTCAACACACTCTCCTCGCTCGTCAGCACATTCCCATTTGCGTCCTTTATCACCCTAACCTGCAGCACATCCTTCCCAGCTCGGTCCTGTCGTCTTGCCAATCGGTATAAATCCTTTTCCCCTTCTTTTGTATCCAACTTCTCATACAGCTCATCATATGCCTTTTCCTTGGCCTTTGCCACCTCTCCTTTCGCCTTTCGCCGCCACTCCTTGTACTCCTGCCTACTTTCTTCATCTCTCTGACTATCCCACTTCTTTTTCGCCAACCCCTTCTTCCTTATACTTTCTGTACTTCCTCGTTCCACCACCAGTCTCCTTATCTTCCTTCCTCTGTCCAGATGTCACACCAAGTACCTTCCTAGCTATCTCCCTCACCACTTCTGCTGTAGTTATGCGGACAACAAGTTTATGGATAGCATGCAGTAATTATCTTCTTCAAATGAACTTAATCTTCAAATGAACTCCTTTGCCAGTTCAAACAAGAAAAAGAGCAATTAGATTGCAGACTTGCCAGACTTGTTTTGTGTGGTGTTTGTGTGCTGGTGTCTATATAATTAATGAGGCATAACTAGAACTGCCATTTTATAACTGCCGTGTACCAAGACATCCCACTTTGATGGAACACCCGCTTTGATTAGACACCTGACCCTGACCCTGACGTTTTTCATTATTATTCAATTGAATTTAGAATGAGATTAAAATAAGATATCAACTTCAAAATCGAATGGAAGACCAAATAGGTACAGTTCTGCATTGGAGTCATCAGAAAATAACCCAAACAAGCAAAAAACAAAGATGAAGTCAGGAGGAACCTGGGTAGGATTTGCATTTCAGCTGCTGCTCTTCTACCCTCAAACCCATCCAGGTACAGTCAAGTGAGTCTCAGGCATTTGATGATGTCATCGGTAGAAAAATAAATAAAAATAACCCACATCAAAATAATTAAATAATTCTGGCTGCCAGACCATGTGTCCAATTAAGTTGAAATTTAAAGCATATATTCCCAATCACTACTAGATCATAAATGTGAAGTTTCACGTCGATTGGTTAAGTGTTTCCAAAGAAAACATTATTTAATATTTTTCTTCAATCTAATATGGCTGCCAAACCATGTGATATCAATTGTTCCTTAACAAACTTGTACATACAAGGCTTGGGGAACATTTCTGTGAAATTTCTGCTCGATCTGTTCAGCCGTTCGAGTGAAGAAGATTTTTATGGGTTTTAGGGTAAATCCTATATGGCTGCCAAACCATATGACCTATTATGTCATTTATGAACCTTTTGTTATTCATGGATAGGCGGTCATACTTGTAAAGTTACGCCTCAATCTGTTCAGCCACTTCAGAGAAGATGATTTTTGAAGGTCTTTTTTTTTTAAACAATATGGTTGCCAAATCACGTGACAGGTGATGTCATCAATCTTTTTTTCTGTGGATCATTTTATCCCGAGGTGACCCTCAAATTTTTTTTCTTACTGATCACATGTAGCGTTCTACATATGCAATTATGACGTCATAACGAAGGCACCTATGACATCATTAAAAAAAATCACATTCCCCACGAGGAGTACTTGCCGCATGCAAAGTTTCAATATTTTCCTTGGTGCTGTTTCAGGGATAGAGGTCCAAAGTATTTCCATTTTTCCAACATGGCTGCCACACCATGTGACCTATGACATCATAATTATCAATGAAACATTCTACATGAGTCGTCTCTCGTATGGTGAAAAATTTGTCTCAATCCGACAAGCGGTTGCAGAGAAAAACACTAAAGTTCTGTGCGGACAAACAAATAGACAGACAGACAGACAAACAAGAAGATGCCGTGCAGAGCACGAAACTTGCAAAATCCATAAAACAAATTTGACCTCAAAAATAATTTGTGGTTGAATTCAATGAACAAATATGCACCTTCTCTTCAAATTTCAAGTGAATCGGATGAAAATTGACAATTTTCGAAATCCGGCCTATGTTGACCTTTTGGCCTATGTGGACCTCAACAATAATTGGTGGTTCATTAGTGACCTTAAATATAAATCTTCTTCAAATTTCAAGTAAATCGGATGAAAATTGAGGATTTTATAAATACCACCATAGTTGTTGACCTTTTGGTCAATATTGACCTCAAAAACAATTGGCTGGTTGAATCCAGTGACCTCAAATATAAATCCTCTTCAAATTTCAAGTTAATAGGATAAAAATTGAGGATTTTAGAAATTTGAAAATGTGTTGACCTTTGTCCTATGTTCACCTTTTGGCCTCAAAAACAATAAGCTTCCTCCTTATGACAAACGCTACCATGTGGTGAAGTTTCATGAAGATCGGTTTAAAATTGTGACCTGTAGGCGATAAACGGACAAACAGACAGAATAACAAAATCGACTGAACAATATACTTGAAAAATCTTCGATTTTGCAAGTAACAAATGGACCCAAACGCAATAACCTCTCCTCTGCAGAGGGTAATTACCTACACCACCGAAGGTGAAGGAGGTTATGTTTTCACCCCTTTCTGTCTGTTTGTTTGTTTGCGTGCAGGAAAGCTCAAAAAGTTGTTGACGGATCCGGATGAAATTTTCTGGACAGGTTCAATGTGTGACAAGGACGAACTGATTAGATTTTGGTGAAGATCCGGATCTGGATCTGACAACAAGAATTTTAAAAAGTAATTCTTCACCATTGAGAGATGGGGCCAAAAACGATATATTGCACAATATCTCAAAAAAGTTGTTGACGGATTCGGATGAAACTTGGTGGACATATTGCGGTATGTGACAAGGAAGAATTGATTCCATTTTGGTGAAGATCCGAATCTGGAAACGAGAATTATTTAATTTTTTATAGTGATTCTTCACCATTGAGAGATAGGGCCAAAAATGATATATAGCACGATATTTCAAAAATGTATTGGGCCCGATATGTACTCGTGGATCAGGCATTGCGTGGCGGAGGTATGTGCTCTACCGAGTGCCCTTCTCGTTACATGATATTGCATGCAATTCAGGACAACAGTAAGAGCAACTTTATGCCAGCCAAGGGTCCACTTCAAAGTTACCCTGCTTGTAACCTTTTTAAAGGTCGAGGAAAATCACCAAGTTGTATGTGTACAATCGTGTTATTTTCAAATTTGGCTGATAAATAGGTTTCACACTTGTTTTTTTTTTTCAGGAATAAAATGTCATCTAGGACCCCAAAAACATGGCAGAAAGCTTAAGTAAGGGAGACAACCAAGCTCTTGTTAAATCCATGTGATGCAGAACAAAATGCAGCTAACATCCAATAGTACAGGGTGTCCCAAAAAGACCTGGACACCTTTGGTTGTTTATGTGTTTTGTACCACCCTTTATTTAATATGATACAGAAACCAAAAAAAACCTAGCAGCCTGAAACTTTGCATGCATACTAAGAAAACTTCAAAGAAGTGCATGAGTGAAAATTGGGTGTTGGGGTTAATTAAAACACCCCTTTTGAAGATAATTAACGGTTTTATTGAATTATATCCTTCATCAGGCGCATCCTCGGTTTCATTTAATATAATACGGTATCAGTTTATAATCATGCTCTAATTGGATTACTCTCAGCAGTTCCTTGTAGAATTCTTCTGGATCCACCAACCTCATTCCAATCATGCAATATATTCCCAGTCCGAGACTTGGGTTCTGTTCCTTCATTTTTGTCACCAACTCAATTCTGTGTCCTAAAAGCTACCCTGTTATGCTTCATCCATATAGTCATGTGGTCATGTAAAGATCATAAACTTCAATTCAAACAATGTTTACTTATCCACCGATATACACTGAGCTCAAAGCTGTGTATTAGGGCTCACCATATGATGCAGGGTCTGAAATATGATCAGACATGAAAGTGCCAAAACCGGAAAGATTTGTGGTGATGCTGGGAATACCGAGTACAGTGCACTCCGCTGTGATGCAAGAAAGTAGATAAGCAGAAGTAAGAACATTGATTTAAACCAGAGTAACTTGGAAGTTGGAATACTTTGGTTGTCAAGGAAAAGGGGGGGGGGAAGTTTGATTATGTCAGCATGCTTTCAAAATGTCTCAAAAAATAAATTTTGAGAGAGCAATGGAAAAGGTGGAGCGTGAGAGAAGAAAACAATATCCGGGGTGGGGGGGGGAGGGAGAGCAGGGTCAGGGGGAGGAAGAGTTGAAGGAGTGCTGGACAATGAAAATGGTAAACATAGTAAAATGTTGAAAGAAAATCCTTTTGGAGAAATGCCAATTTCATTGTATTTCTAGAATAAATAAATAAATACAAAAACAAACAAAACAAAAAAACCCTGGAAAATTAATGGTAATAGGTGAGGTAACCATCTTTGTCTCATCCCAGGTGTGATTCACCCGGTGTATATCCCCAGGGTTCGTAATACGATGGGAATACACCAAGGTGACAACCCCGAACAAAATCCTCATAATCCATTGGGAGAAGCGGGCTGGTGGACGAGAGGAACTCTGGGTGGAAGATTATCTGAGATGACAACAAAACGTTCAACGTTGTTTATATAAACACCATTTCATTGCACATTAATTCAGTGATCATTTACTTCATATTGATCAAAATAATGTTTTGGAACT
>CM068952.1:131878944-131900121 GCA_035128595.1 Eptatretus atami | reverse complement strand
TTTGTTATTACACATTACCATCGTCGCAAATTGCTGTCCAGAGTGCAAAAAACCACTCGTTTTGCAGTTTCGTTCATCGTGATGAGGCTTCTTCAAACCCTCCGTTTTCTTCTTTTTTTTCAAAGCCTTCGAGTTTTTCTTGTGCCTTCATAAGTTAAAAGAGTGGCGAAGCTCAAAATTTGATTGGATCACCATTCCCTGTCCTCTTCACTTGCAACATTCAGGAAAGTACTGCTCTTCTAATTTCCTCTGCTCCTCTTATACCAGATGCGCTTTCTCGACGTGAACTAGATGGTGGATGGTGGGCATGGAGCCAGGGCCTCCCAAACTGAAAAACGTCATTCCTATAAAAATGTGGTAAAGAAAAACAGTAAAGTAACCATCAGCTGCCAATACACTACCTTTTAATGTAAAACATTACCTGAGCAATACACTGATATTAAAGTGAATATGAAATGGTAAGTACAAATTGCATTTACTTTATATCGAGCGAAAGACACCATCATCTTTGTTCCCATGACCTTGAGTCAATCGATAGAACAGCAAATGCTAACAAGAATTAAAAAGGCTTCTTAAATCACAGCACAGCAATCGTTGCAATTTGAGAGTCAATCCACCACTGTTCCAACTCTTCATATGCGGTGAAACTTTTTCTGGGAACTTGCTGGCAAGAGCCATGTGCCTTGCTCGAGTATAGAAACTGCCAAAATTCTCAGGGTTAAAAAGGAAATAAAAACCGTTACTTGTGTATTTAACATTGGGATGAAATGGCAACATTGATTATGAGACAATGTCTAGTTCGACAAGGTCAATGGTGGCTTGGCTGAGACAGAACAAATGATCTGCCACATCAAAAGTGAAAAACTTGTTTTAAACAGAAGCGGCTTAACTCAAAAGCATGGCATACCAGATGTTAGATGCTCAGCTCGGTTTAAATACCCAGTCTTCTCAAATACTGGGGGACTTTGATTCAGTAATTAGAACAGCAAGATACAAAGGTCCAAGAAACTTTTTCTTTTTCAACGAAGAAGTATATGTTAGCATACTGTATGAGGGTCTGCACAATAAAGTTTCAGGATTAATGCAATAGAAACATTTTACTGTAAACTACTACATTAGTGTTTCATGGTCCCCTTCAAAAGAAATACTCCCTGAGAGGTCCAAACCACACTTTGGCCAATTGTTTGCGCCATGCTTTCAAAGCACCATCTCTATTGATACCAAAATTAAGTTCCCTGTTCATTGGAGTTTTCATCCTTTGGAAACAAGACAATAAAAAAATCGCATGGATCCAACTTAGGAGAATAGGGAGAATGTTCCAGCACAGTGATTTATTGTTTGTTTGCCAAAAATTGCCTCACAAGAGAGCAATTTGTGTAGGGAGCAATTGTCATGATGGGAACCACTGGTTTGCGGCTGCGAACGTCTGGTGTGAATGTACAAAACACATTTTCTTCAAAACTTCCAAAACTTCATGGTTAAAATTGCCTTGGTTTCACTGTTTTCCCTGGAGCAACAAACTTCCTTTGGACAATCCCTGGATGTCTTAAAAAACAATCAGCACTTGTTGGACTTTGACGTGCTATCTTTTTGATCGGTCTGGATGAGTGCGTTTCTCCTTTTGCAGACTTATGGCACATTGTTTTTTGGGTTGTACTTGTGCACCCAGGTCTCATCTCCGTGTGATGATTTCTTCAACAGATACACGATCTTCCGATTTGAACGAGTTGTGACAGGTCAGAACAAACCTTGGAGCCTCCCTTTCTTTTGTTTGTTGCTCAGGGTCTTTCGAACCTCCTGGCACACACCCGTTCTCATGTTGGGATTTTTGGGTTTAAAAATCAAAACGAACAGATCTCTCTGTTCTAGTGTCAACTGGTTCTGCCATCAAGTCTGTCAAAACATTGGTCAGATTGACCAACATTCTTACCCTTTCAACATTTTTGTCCGTTGTTAGCAATCAATGGGTTTGTCCCGACCGCACGTCATGCATTCCATATCCATTCTCTCTCTGCAAAGCTTCTTGGCCCACTCAAACACACGTTGATTGTGACATTGTTGTCTTCCCTGTACACCAGCTTCAAGATTTGAAATGTCCGTGCCATTTAGTTTCAACCAAACCTGATTCTATTATCCATTAATTTTTGTATTCAATCTTCAGAACATGATTGCAACCATTGTGATTTTAACAAAAACCTCAGCTGCCAGTTACACAACACAACCGATCGAGTCGATAACAACCGCTAAACAGTACTGGACAAGGAAGATTACGATGCAGGTTCCAATTTACGAAACCCAAAGCGATATCAGTCTGCCACTTTGAGATAAATCATCAGTCCTGCAACTTGTATTGTCAGACCTGGAACAATGTGCCTAATGCACATTGAAAAATAAAACACTGACGTTTCTGTAGCAAACTGAAGATTCATACTTTTTGAGTACAAGTCCTCTCACTTCTCCATGAAGAGAAATGTGGACACTGTACCTTTCCTCAATTGGCATTACTTAGGGTGATCTTATTGAAGAGCTGCCAAGGAATGGGGCACACTGTGCTTGCAGCAGAACACGTTGACAGACCACAAATCAGACACACCTCAGAAGACCTGGAACTCCATTTTAGGACACCACTTGCAGGAAGAAAATATCAGATATTGAATTGAGATAATTTCCAGTGCGGTTCAAAAAATTACGAATGGAATAATTAACACTCAATTTAATTGCAATTATTCAGTTAGATGCCACTGATGTTCAGCATTTGCAGCATGTTTGCCATAATCATGTAAGCGTTCATTTAAATTATTCTGCATCAAATGATGCCTTATAATGGCTGTTCAGTTATAATGTGTTGCTACTCTGACAATTGTGGACATCTGAAATTCCAGGGATATGTTAAACAATAAATACCATCGGCTGCAGATCTTACATCTATGCTGGGAAAAAACATGTATCTGGCCAGTTTGGTATATCTCCTGTGATTACCAGGTTTATTGGATACACGTATCTAACCATCACGTGTGCAGGACAAACAGGAAGTCAAGGCTGGAGGTCAGACCACAAAATGAGGAATAATTTCCAAATTTGGCAATTGAGGATTTATCAGTCCATGTGGGCTAAAATCCAACTTCAAAGGCCACAATTCATTCAATAAATGTCTGAGCAGTCAAACCCTTGCAATTGCGACCAAAAATCTACTTTGACTTTACTTGAGGTAAGTCATCCATTGCCATTTACATCTGTGCACAGAAAAGATGAAACTTAAAAAAAAACAATACTGGAACAGCACGTACCTCCACCAATTTAACAGCACATTTATATAATCCACCGAGAGGCCCAGATCTGCTGCGAACCTTAACCAAAATCTATCAGCTTGTTATTGTCACCGACCCACTTTTCCATTAAGTTTTGACATACCTGTCTACGCGTATTTAAGAGATAAATGCATCACTGATATAATCGTTTTTGAACCTCTCTCTCAATGAGTGAAGAATTCACTAAATCATTCTTGTATCTTGGATCCGGACATCTTCACCAAAATCTAATCAATTTGTCTGCACACACAGCAACTTTTTGAAACTATCTCTGTTCACAGACAAACAGTGGGACTGAGAACATAAAACATTCATCCACCTTTAGTGTGATGGAGGTAACATACAAACTTCTTTACGTATTTGTCAAGCCTTCACAATTTCAGTGCCAAAATCAAACTTAATACACCAAGCAAACTTTTCACTAACAAACAAAAGCTAATCAGAACGAGTTTTGAAATCACTACACGTCAATATAATTATCTATTACCAATAAGTGTTGTGTGTGTGTGGGGTGTGTGGTGTGTGTGATGTGTGTGTGTGTGTGCGCGCACACCCTCCATAACTCCAAAAACCATTGAAACCTAGCAGCTGAACCCTTGCATGCATACGAAGAAAACTCAAGGAAGAGGCAATGAGTTGGGGAAATTGTTTGGGTTAATTAAAGACCCATTTTGAAGATAAATTAATTGATGGCCTTGTTTAATTATATCCTTTCATCAGGCCACATCCTCGGTCACCGCTCTCAATGGCGTTCTAAAGGCGTTATCAAGATGTAACCTCGCTGGGGGTCTTGAAGCTGCATGTTTCTTTGGCCTGCTCAAACCATCCTTGCTCGGAGGCCACAACGATTTCTAATGCATAAATTGTGTTTTCTACTTTCCTCACTCTTATTATTAATCCTCTTCATCATAGCTACGAATTGCTGGGGTACATTGCAATGCATTAATAAACATATACGAGTATATATTATATTTCTTCTTTCTTTTTCTGCTCCCGTTAGGGGTCGCCCACAGCGGATCAATCCGTTACTTGATCCGCATACTGATTTGGCACAGGTCTACGCCGACTGCCTTCCTGACGCAACCCTGTCGCCTCTTACGACACAGGGGATAAGGTTGGGGGTTTTCAGCCATGATTTCGGGCTGCCTACACTCCTCGTTGCATAGCCCAGCCCAGCGCGAGCTACCCGTCCTCAAGCGATCCTCCACAAGACTCGAGTACCCGGATTACAGGCGCACGCCACTACGCCTAGTATTATATATATACAGTAATATATATAGACTGCACACACAGCACCAACACACACACACACACGAAAATTGAAATTCCCCAAAAGCATTCAACTAATCTTTTTTCTCCTGTTTGGAGATTTAGATTGAGTGAACAAAGATTAGGAATTTGCCAAAATTAACCAGCTTCATGAGCTAGATGATTTAATGCATTCGTTGCTTGACAACATTGCCTCGTCGCCCACGAGGACTGCGTTATCCATAGCGTCTGCCAGGCGATTCTGTTCTATATTTTCGGAGGTTTTGCATGGCAGGGTGCTCGACAAGGACAATCAAAGCAAATCTAGTGGAAAATGGACTTTTTAAACAAGACGGACATCGTTGTGCAGAGCACTATACTTGCATAATAAATCCATAAAACAAATTTGATCTCAAAAATAATGGTGGTTGAATTCAATAACCAATATGCAACTCTTTCAAATTTCAAAGTGAATCGGATGAAAAATTGAGGATTTAGAATCTCACCCTAATTTTGCCTTTTTTGTCGATGTTGACCTTCAAATTCAATTGGGCTAGTGAATATCAGTGATGATAAAATATAAATCCTCTTCAAAATTGCAATAATCGGATGAAAATTGGGATTTTTAGAAATCCACTTAAAAGGGTTCGACCTTGTGAGCCTATGTTACCTTTTTGACCCTTAAAAACAATTAGGCTCCTCCTTATGATAAACTAATTCCATATTGTAGTGAAGGCTTCATGAAGATGTCAGCTTTAAGTTTTTGACCTGTAGGTGATGACAAACAGCAATAACAAAATTCGGCTGACAAATATACTTTGAAAATCTTCCGATTTTGCATGCAACCAAACAAAGAAACAGACAGAAAGGGGTGAAAACAACCTCCTTCACCTTCGGTGGTGGAGGGTAAATATCATCACTAGAAATGGCAGAGACAACATCACATTGTTCTAACATGAGGATGACAGAAATTGTAATTACATCAACAAAGGAGGGGATAGTGAGATTAGCGTTGTCGTTATCATTGAACTCTTCCACGTTCTTCATTTCTATCTTTATTGGAAACTGTGCCAAAACTCTCAAATTAGACAAATTTGCCCCCCCCCCCCACCCCCAACCCCCCTCATCCTGAGGAGTTATTCCCAACCTTACTCGGGCTAGAAGTGCCTTCAAGTAGGCAGGACAGCGTTCTGTGCGGTTTCTTTGGATTGAACGGTTGGCGGCGTGACTGCAGTACAAAGTGAGCACTTGCAGTAGACAAGCTGTTCACCACGATTCAGCGGTGTGAGGCAAGGACTGGGCGGTCCACAATGTAATTCCTGCAATGAAGGTGGGCAGACAAGAGCAATGACCTTTTTTAAAACATACCCCACTCTGCTTCACCATTTTATCGTCCTCCTAAATGAGGCTATTATTAACATTGATGGAGCTTGCAATATTCACTGGCATGGTACAAAGTCTTCATGGCTTCTATTGTAGGGCCAATGCCACTCCACAAGGTCATTTCAGTCTAAATCTATTGTATACAGCCTTTGAATCCCTCACCGAAGCAAGTTCTGGCTGAAATGTATTATGCTTGAACTTTTCCGTTACAATTAACAACAACAAAAAAATGTATTATATATATTATATTATATATATGTACGGGTCAAGGCTCGGAACAGCTTAGTACAATGAACGGATCAGAAATTTTAACAGGAAAAAGGACAGTAGGGAGGGCACAGCAAACAGTGGGCGTCGGACAAGATTAGAGGAAACGGACAAAAACATGGGTGTTGGGAGGGAATTGGGCAAGGGCAAGGAATGATGCATGGCTTGGGAAACTATTAAATTTAGAACCATAATCACTACAGATGGCAGTGAACTGATGTTATGTTAACTGGCGAATGCAAAGAAGAAAGATTCAAGTTTGCTATTGAAAATTGAAACTTCTGTATTGGAGTACCGACATCCAGGTTAACCTTGAGCTATGGAACTTGCTTCTGCAGCACCGATGCTCTGCATTCAAAAAGGTCATGATTCTGGTCTTTCTATCGCATTTCAATGACTTCCCTTTCTTGCTTCATCCAATACCAAACATCGATTGTTCATATCCATAATCGTTCTTTGATCTCATTTGAACTCTAAACCGGGATGCATTTGCCAATTTCCAGCTGCTGCCATCACAAGTATTATTCATTTTGATGCTTGTTAAAGCTCATTCATTTGGGTAGCACATTATTTTTGTCTAAGGCAGGTGGACTGCCCAGTGGACACTTTGGGCTGCACCATGCCATGCTTTTGAACTGCCATTGCCAACACCATTCTGGCCTTGGGTGCAACCATTTTTTTCAGGGGTCATACTCTTAGCCATTTGGTTAAAAAAAAAAAAAAAACCATCTGAAGGGCAGCAGATAAGATATAAGTCATTAATTAAGTACGTAAAATAAGTCATTGAGGAATAAGTATGCAGTGGACTAATAGGCTGGTAAAACGGAAGTCACGGCCACCCACAGCAAGACATGCTCCAACATCTTTAGTCCTGGCAGTTTTATTTGGATAAACATTGCAGTATTATTTCATTTTGAAAGCTTAAATCTTCAAATTGAACTCCTTCTGCAGTTCAAACAAGAAAAAAAGAGGCATTAGATTGCAGACTTGCCAGGACTTGTTTTGTGTGGTGTTTGTGTGCTGGTGTGTTATATAATTAATGAGGCATAACGAGGAACTGCCATTTTAGTATGCCGTGTACCAAGACTCCCATTTGATGGAACCCGCGTTGATTAGAACACCATGACCCTGACCCTGACGTTTTTCATTATTATTCAATTTGAATAGAATGGGATTAAAATAAATTCAATTCAATCGAATGAAGACCAAATAGGTACAGTTCTGCAGTTGGAGTCATAGAAAATAAACCCAACAAGCAAAAAACAAGATGAAGATTAGGAGGAACCTGGTTAGGATTTGCATTTCAGTGCTGTCTTTCCCTCAAACCCATCCAGGTACAGTCAAGTGATTTCTCAGGCATTTGATGATGTCATCGGTTAGAAAATAATAAAATACCCACATTCAAAATATTAAATTAAATTCTGGTGCTCAGGACATGTGTTCAATTAAGTTGAAATTTAAAGCATATATTCCCAATCACTACTAGATTCATAAATGTGGAAGTTCACTGTCGACTTGTTAAGTGTTTCCAAAGAAAATGTATTTAAGTATTTTTCTTCAATCTAATATGGCTGCCAAACAGTGTGATATCAATTGTTCCTTACAAACTTGTAAACATACAAGGCTTGGGGACATGTTCTGTGAAATTTCTTGCTCGATCTGTTCAGCACGTTCGAGTGAAGGAAGATTTTTATGGGTTTTAGGTAAATCCTATATGGCTGCCAAACCATATGACCGTTTATGTCATTTTATGACCTTTTGTTATTCATGGATAAGGCGGTTCTTACTTGTAAAAGTTACGCATTTCAATTCTGTTCAGCCACTTCAGAGAGATGATTTTTGAAGGTCTTTTTTTTTAAACATATGGTTGCCAAAGTCACGTGACAGGTTGATTCATTCAATCTTTTTTCTGTGAATCATTTTATCACGAGGTGACCCTCAAATTCTTTTTCTTACTAGATACACATTGTAGCGTTCTACAATGCCAATTTATGACGTCATAACGAAGGCACCTATGACATCATTAAAAAAATTCACTTCCCCACGAGGGAGTACTTGCCGCATTGCAAATTTCATATTTTCCCTTGGTTTGCTGTTTCAGGGATAGAGGTCAAGTATTTCCATTTTCCAACATGGCTGCCACACCATTGTGACCTATGACATCTAATTATCAATGAAACATTTCTACATGAGTCGTCTCTCGTATATGGTGAAAAATTTGTCTCATCCGACAAGCGGTTTGCAGGAAAACACTAAAGTTCTGTGCGGACAAACAATAGGACAGGACAGACAACAAAACAAGAGAATGCCGTCGCAGGCACGAAACTTGCAATCCATCTAAAACAAATTTGACTCAAAAATAATTTGTGGTGATTCAATGACAAATATGACCTTCTCTTAAATTTCAAAGTGAATCGGATGAAAATTGCAAATTTTCGGAAATCCGGCCTATGTTGACCTTTTGGCCTATTGTGACCCTCACAATAATTGGTGGTATCATTGTTGACCTTAATATAATCTGTTTCAATTTCAAGTAATCGGATGAAAAAATGAGCGATTTTAATAATTACCACCATAGTTGTTGACCTTTTGGTCATATTACTTCAAAAACAATTGGCTGGTTGAATCCAGGTGACCTCAAAATAATAAATCCTCTTCCAAATTCAAGTTATAGGATAAAATTGAGGATTTTGAAATTTGAAAATGTGTTGGACCGTTGTCCTATGTTCACCTTTTGGCCTCAAAACATAAGCTTCCTCCTTATGACAAACGTACCATGGGTGAAGTTTCATGAGATCCGGTTATAAAAATTGTGACCTGTAGCGATAAAACGGACAAACAGACAATAACAAAAATCGATGAACAATTATAACTTGAAAAAATCTTCGATTTTTGCAGTTAACAATGGACCAAACGCAATAACCTCTTCCTCTGCAAGAGGGTAATACCTCCACCAGCCGAAGTGTGAAGGAGGTTATGTTTTTCACCCTTTCTGTCTGTTTTGTTTGTTGCGTGCAGGAAAGCTCAAAAAGTTGTTGACGGATCCCGGATGAAAGTTTTCTGGGAGGTTCAATGTGTGACAAGACAACTTGATTAATTTTGTTGGAGATTCCGGCATCTGGATTCTGACAACAAGAATTTTAAAAATAATTCTTCACATTGAGAGATGGGGCCAAAACGATATATTGCACAATATCTCAAAAAAGTTGTTGACGGATTCGGTGAACTTGGTGACATGTTTGCGTATGTGCCAGAAGAATTTATTTCCATTTTGGATGAAGAGTCCGAATCTGGAAATCGAGAAATTATTAAATTTTTAAGTGATTTGTCTCAACCATTGAGAAGATAGGTTTCCAAAAATGTATATAGCACGATATTTCAAAATCGTATTGGCGCCCGAGTATAGTACATCGTGGATCAGGCCTTGCGTGGCGGAGGTATGTGCTCTACGAGTTTGCCCTTCTCGTTAACATGATAATGTACATGCAATTCATGACAACAGTAAGAGCAATTTATGGCCAGCCAAGGGTCCACTTCAAAGTTACCCTGCTGTGTAACCGTTTTAAAGGTCGAGGAAAATCACCAAGTTGTATGTGTACAATTCGTGGTTATTTCAAATGGGCTGATAAACTGGTTTCACAACTTGTTTTTTCTTTTTCAGGGATAAAATGTCATCTAGGCCCCAAAAACATGGCAGAAAGCTAAGTAAGGGCAGAACAACCAAGCCTCTTGTTAATCCATGTGATGCAGAACAAAATGCAGCTACATCCAATAGTACAGGGGTCCAAAAAGACCTGGACAACCTTTGTGTTGATTTATGTGTTTTCGTACCACCCTTTATTTTAATATGATACAGAAACAAAAAAAAAACCTAGGCAGCCTGAAACTTGGCATGCTACTAGAAACTTCAAAGAACGATTGAGAGTGGAAAATGGGTTGTTGGGGTAATTAAAACACCCCTTTTGAAGATCATTAACGGTTTTATTGAGTTATATTCCTTCATCAGGCGCATCCTCGGTTTCATTTAATATATACGGTATCAGTTAATAATCATTGCTCTATTGGATTACTCTCAGCAGTTCCTTGTTAGAATTTCTTCTGGATCCACCGACCTCATTTCCAATCATTGCAATATATTCCCAGTCCGAGACTTGGTTCTGTTCCTTTTTTTTGTCACCAACTCAACTTCTGTGTCCTAAAAGCTACCCTGTTTGCTTCAGTCCATATAGTTCATGTGGTCATGTAAAAGATTCATAACTTCAATTCAAACCAATGGGTTTACTGTATCCACCGATATTACACTGAAGCTCAAAGCTGTGTATTGGCTCACCATCTATGATGCAGGGTCTGAAATGATCAGAATGAAAGTGCCAAAACCGGAAAGATCTTGTGGGTGATGTGGGCAAATACCGAGTACAGTGCACCTCCGCTGCTGATTGCAAGAAATAGATAAGCAGAAGTAAGAACATTTGATTTAACCAGGAAGTTGAACCCTTGGGGGGGAAGGTTGGGAATACTTGTTGGTTGTCAAGGAAAAGGGGGGGGGGAAGTTTGATTATGGTCAGCATGCTTTTCAAAAGTGTCTCAATAAAAATAAATGAGAGAGCAGCAATGGAAAGGTGGAGCGTGAGCAGAAAAAACAATTATCCGGGGTGGGCGGGGGAGGGAGAGCAGGGTCAGGGTGAGGAAGAGTCTAGAAGGAGTGCTGGACAATGAAAAATGGTAAACATATAACAATGTTGAAAGAAAATCCTGTTGGAGAAATGCAATTCATTTGTTTTCTAGACATAAATTAAATAAATACAAAAACAACAAAACAAAAAAAACCCGGGGAAAATTATGGTAATAGGTGAGGTAAACCATCCTTGTCTCATCCAGGTGTTGATTCACCCGGTGATATATCCAGGGTTCGTATCTGCGATGGAATACACCCAAGTGACAACCCGAAAAATCCTCATAATCCCTGGGAGAAGCGGGCTGCGTGGACGAGAGGAACTCTGAGGTAGGAAGATTATCTGAGGATGAACAACAAAACGTTCAACGTTGTTTATATAAACCACCATTTCATTGCACATTAATTCAGTGATCATTTAACTTCAGTATTGATCAAAATAATTGTTTTGAACTACCTTTCCTCCCCCCCCTCCCCCAAAAAAAAAGTATGTCAAGATGTGACTAAAAAAATTCTTTGCCTAGCTGTTTGGTTTCCCCATCCAATCCCTTGCATTTTATTTTGACTTGTCCATTGTCAATAATAATTTAATGCAAATGAAGGACTGAAGCCTCCCGAAATAAAGCTCCACAAGCCCAACATCAATAACCACCTTCCCCAACAACAACAAAAGCCCTGTGCTGATGCAAACAATCAGCAGGAAATCTGGTTTGACGGCAAAATGCAATTCATCATTCTCAAATGTATTCAAATAATATCTGTGTTACGAACACAATAATCACACGATTCAGTGGTTCTTATAATGATTAAAAATTCATTCAAATAAATACAGGTAGGCCAAAAAAAGTTTGGAACAGTTCCACACTGGTATTAAAAAGTCTAAAACTCTGTCCAAACTTTTCAACGGTGATGAGTCAATTTTTTAGACCCACGATTTACTCAGGGTATTCTTCCTAACACGATCTTGTGGGAGAATGAATAGACGAATTCGTGCGAATAGGTGTTGGTTATGGGATCCGTTTCATCTTACAAGCATATTATGTAGTGGCACACCGGAGGAAGTGTCTTCTCTGAATGCAACAACAATAACAAATAATCAGTGCCAGAGCTTATATTTCCTTCCGTGTTACCATCTCAAGCATGTCGTAAAGAGTCGATTCCTTCTCCTCCCTTAACTCAAACTGTTCCTCTTCCAAAAACCCTACACGGTGATCACCTCAACATCCACAAACTTATACGTGCTCTCTAACCGAGCAGCATAAATTAGCCCTTCTTTGATCAGCGTTGTATCTTCTCTGTAATCAGAATCTTTTTCATTCTGCAGTTCACACTGAAAAAACGAATGACATGAACCAAGACACCATGAGCCAAAAGAGTGGTGAATGGTAGTAAACGAAGCTGGAAGGGCAGATGGACACTGGCGGGGAGAGGGCCGCGGTAAAATGGACCGAGGGGCGAGGCGGTGCAAGTCAGTGAGTGTCACTGAGGAGAGGGAAGCCGAACCGGGGTAGTCGTAGGAAGAGTGGGAACTGTAAAACTTACATCAAAACGAGTCGTTAAAGTCTTTTGCCAAATTGTTCCTGTTATTGCACTTGCAGGTGTCCCTGTGTGAAAAACATCTTCAGAGAAGGTACATTTACCATTTTTCAATATTGTGACACATATGCAATGAAGGAATCGCACTCAAAAGTTGGATTAATTGTACCAAAATCTAATTAGGAAAATCTTTGAATGCATAGTTTAAAACTAAACAGTTGTGTAATTATTCAAAGTTTAAGATTTAATCTTCGGCAAAAATAATTTTGCTACAAGCAAAAAACCCCATCTCCAACCAATTAAACAATGGCGACTTGACAAGTTTTATTTTCCTTCGAATGACGATATGTAATGGGAAATAAAAAGGGTCTTGTACTATATACACTTGTCAGTTCAATTGTTGAAACACTCAAGCCTTTGCTTGCAATAATCAATCTTAATCAAACCGTGGCACCACTTCGGGCTCTGTTTTGGCTCAGAAAATGCATGAAGTATAATAGTCTAACATTGTATCTATCAACTACATTCCTTTCGATTGCTGCATCCTAAACCAGAGTGCTTTCGAAACGGGCCTGGCCACGTAGAGGTTTCCACATGGAAGTTGATGGTCTTGTGGCAGTTATTATGAAGCCACCCTTCACTTTGCTCTTCAAGACCTGAGTGTGCAATCCAACACAAAGAATTCAAGGTACAATACAAGTTTAATTCCATTGAATGAGGCAAAGTTTCAACCATCAATAAGCTGATGATCAACTTTAAAAAATCTTTAAAAATCCTTGTTAAGTTGATAAGCCAGTCTGTTGAGGCAAACCTAACACTATGGAGGTTAAAGAAATACAGGACACACTCGCGCTCGAAGCCCGACTGACTGCAACGATGATTGAGTTTCGCCAGAGTTCCAGGAAACATATCTGCTCCCTTGTTGGTAAATTCATAACGGCAGAGCCGTGAAGAGGAGAGAAGTGTTTTATTGGCGAAATCAAAGTCAATGTGCTGTACACAAAGCAAAGGGAGGTTTCAAGTTAAATGAAAATATAATTTTACACTTTTACTACTTTGTTTATGTCTAGGTGTATTGGCTCAGCAGTTAATGGTGGCTGGCTTAGGAACTTAGGTCCTGAGTTTGCAGCCCTGCTTTTTCTTTAACCATTGAATCAAACACCAGGTGGATGTTGACTCAGCCTGTCATCCTTCAGGTTGGCGAAATGAATACCAGTGTCTGTGGTAATAATCAGTTCGGAGTGTAACCTGCGTCGAAGTGGCAACCCATCCAGGTGTACTCCATGCCAATGAACACTGTCTCGGCAACCCCATGCGCCTTATAGCATGAAAGAATAGTATTATTTATTATTACTACTACTTGCTTTCAGAAAAACTTGTTAACTGGATTCTACCATGATTCTGCTTTCAACTCTCACTTCCACACTTATTTGATATATTTTAAATCCCTCAGTCTTGGTCTATTAAGATCTTACACATGTACACAACACTATGCTGGAGTTCAGGCTGCTGCTTTAAAACAATGTTTATCTGAGCATTACTCCACATACAGAGTGAACACACGTATGCCGCATGCAAACCTGGATGCATAAACAGGTTTCTTACAATCACATGAGATGAAACGTACCCATCAGATTGTATTCCAGATCTGGGGAACCTGAATTGATAAACCAATGAACAGGATCGTCAACTAAAAAAATCAAATTTAATTCATTCACACAACTAATGTGCTTTCTGGGTTCAAGTTCGTTTTCCATCTGCATTGTAAATATGTGTTACACTTACACAAGGAAGCAGTCTATATCTGTGTTTTAAAATTGGCTGTGTTAAGGCTGCAGGCAGCATTGGTTTTTAAGAAGGCAGTTCCCCAAATCTTACTTCATTACTCATACCATTACGTACATTACTCATAATGTACCTGGTTTCTGAGGGCGGGTGGAGAAGGAGAAAGAGAAGGAAGTGTGAAAGCGAGGAAGTAGGCACTCTCGGCAAGCTGCATGCACGTGCTCTCCTAGTGTCCTGTATAAGCTGTTGCATTCCTGTAAATTCACAAGGGACGATGACCATCCCTTTACTACCTGCCTGCTGGATGTCCACCTGGCCCAGTTTGTGTGTGAATGATCATCATTTGACTGTGGGCTGGTTTTATCATCTGCAGTGTCACTGAGGCGGTATTTATTTATCAAAAAAAAACAAAAAAATGGATACAGCACTCGTATCTGCAAAAAAACCAATTAACCCCATTCCTGCAAAATGGCAAATCTAACTAAGCACATTGTGATGCAGCCAGTGCCATCTTTGCGATTTCCCAAAATCGTTTCTGAAAGTTTCAGAAAACCAATGCACGCGTGTCCTCGTTTGCAAAATCAGATTCATCAATTTTCATCAATCAGTGCATAGCATCAGTCACGAGATGTAATAAGTCAGCCGCGCATGTTCTTGATTGCTTAGCCGCGCTTAAAGCTTGCAAAAAAACCTAAATAAACAAATTTCTCTCAAAATAATGGACAGTTTGATGATATGAAGTACCCTTCACAAGATTAGATAGTTTTAGTCAAACAGTTTTGTTGTTTTTTTGATACAACTTTGGTAGAAGGCAACAGCTTGCTTGCCATTGACCAAAGGTGCGAGTTGACTTGGCACAACGATTATATTTAAGCAGGTGTTAGAGACGGATTCTCATTCTCTGGTTTTGTTAGATAAAGCCTTGATATCGCATGTATTTTTCACAATCTGAATCATATTCAGAGGAAACACTATTTTGGGGTTGAGATTTGGTGGTGTCGGTGTTGGGGGTGGATTGTTTGAACAAATTCCAATATTGTGAGATTCTTGAAAAAACAAACAAACAAAAAAAACTTATTGTTCTATCTGTTCACGACAGTGTCCCATGGTTGAAAAAAAAACCAACTTCATCCCACAAGGAATGCATGTCATGATAATTAATGGCATCATTGACACCCAGAATTCCTCTGTTCTACTGGATCTTTCCTAGCAAGCTGATATCGCCGCACTGGGACGCGATTTCAACAATGTTAACACGCGAATTCTTTTTTTTAAGGGAATGAATGTTGATATAACTGCCTTATATTGAAAACGCCCTTAGCAAAAAATATCTAGCATATTCACTCTTGCTTCCAGCTGACACTCTGGGATGGTTTTCAAAGCTGGATCGTTATCAGGACACGGCCGTGTTGGGATTGATGAACATCCAAAGCACCTCCACCACACCCTCCTACGTGTTGGGTTTATCGTCTCAGAACTTTTTTTTTTTTTTTACATACCGTTAGAAATCCCGCTGTTCGCGAGGGGAAAATTCCTGGACTGGCCAATCGGGAAAGGTCAAGGGTATTAGTTTACCACTTGCCAAAGGAGAGGGGAATTGCATTTGGGTCCATTTGTTTTGTTGTATGTTTTGTCCGCACAGACTTTCGTGTTCTTTCTCGCGCATCCCGTTGTCGGATTGAGATGGAAAATTATTCACCAATAGGTGCGATTACTCATGTAAAAATTTGTAATCATAATTTTGATGTCTAGGTCACGTGGTTCGGTAGCCATTATTTGAAAAAATTGGAAAAAACCTTGGACCTTCTATCTCTTGAAATCGCAAAAAAAAAAAAAAAAAAAGGGAAGAAAAGAGAGAAGGGATGAAAATTTTAAACTCACACATGGTCAAGTACACCTCAAGCATGAAGTAGTGATTTTTTTTTTTTTTTTTACGACATCATAGGTGCCTTGTTATGATGTCATAATTGCATATTGGTTAGAACGCGACATTATCAGTATGAAATTTTGGGGGCATCTATGGATTTATATATATGTTTTTATATACAGTATGATGTATATATATATATTACACGTTACTATATATAAACACACACATATATATATATATATATATATGTAATATTAAGTAAAACATATATATAATATACATATATATATGTTTATTTATATTGTACATATATAATAAACATATTATATATGTTTATTTATGCCATACTACAGTTTTTTATATATACATATTGTTATTTATATATACATATATGTAATATATATATATGTTATTTATACATATATAGTATATTTATGTATTACATGATGTATATATATAATCTATATATATAACATATATATAAAGATACATATGTGTTATATTTAGTGATACATACCATATATAAAATATATGTTACTTTTAAATTAGAAATGTTATATTATAATACTATATGTTATATTTATATAACATATATGTTATATTTATATATTACAATATAGATATTACACAATATTTATATTACATTATACATATATTGTTATATTTATATGTAATATATAAATGTTAATGTATATGTACACATATATAAATCATATATATAACATTATATATATTATTGTTATATTCAATTCAGATGTTATTATTTATATATACATATATGTATATTTATATATCATATATGTTATATTATATATCAATTGTTTATTTATATATCATATATGTTATTTTACTATTATATTATATCCATATATGTTTATATATGTATATATATATATTATATCCATTGTTATATTTGAGGCGCCGCGAGGAGGAGTGATGTTAAGGACACATCGGCCCATTTTGGAGTTAATGCCTATAGACTATTTAACCCTTACCCTATCATCGAGCCGATCATCATCAGTATCATTAAAAAATGGCGCTTACATCACTCCTCCTCGCGGGGCCTATTTATATATACATATATGTTATATTTATATATACAAATATGTTATATTTATTATACATATATGTTATATTTTATATTACATTATATGTTATATTTTAGTATGTAATATTATATATCGTTCTTCTTCTTCTTCTTCTTCTTCTTCATTCGGCTGCTCCCGTTAGGGTCGCCACAGCGGATATCCGTTATGATCCGATAGTGATTTGAGCAAGGTTTCTGCCGGATGCCCTTCCTGACGCACACCCAGGTGCCTCTTATGAACGGGATATGGTACACCTACTTTAAACCTGGTATACACGGGCCAGTTACACTGGTGCTCACTTTCGCCCGACCTCGGAAGGGATGACGGGCTGAGTCAACCCTCCTGGTTGTGTATTAATGTCAAGCGTCCAACGGGGCTTTTGAACTCAGGAACCTTTTTGGATTCCCGAAGCGTACCCTAACACGTACGCCACCACCAGGCTTATATAAATATATATAATACATATAGTATATAATATATATAGATACAATATATATGTTATATATATATACATATATATGTTATATTTTGTCTTGCACATATAGTAAATATAAAACGTATATATTTATATACATATATTATATATTATATATACACATATTATACTTATACACCTTAATATATATATTATATAATCATATCATACTATACCTATATTAAATATACACACACACGTATGTTATATTCATACTGGTACAGTATTACTATGTTATCTTATATATGTACTATATAATACAATTATATATCGTTTATATTTATACATACATATATGTGACATTAAATATAAACATATAATGTTATACATTTATATATAACATATTATAATATTATATATTACATATATTTATATATAAACATATACTATATTATTTATATGCATATGTACAGTATGGCCCCGTAAGAACCATTACCGGGCCATCCCACCTTTTTTGTGAAATTGAAGTTCCTGACGTCTTCAGGTGCAACAAAACTGCTACTATCAGGGCCAAAATGGGCCAACCACGTCAGAACTATATTATGATAAGGATATAAGCAAAAAAACCTCTCTGGCTCTGTTAATAGTGATCTATGACTTGCCAGAGCCTGGAATTGGCCATCCCACATTTTCCCATGACTTCCATGTGGGACATGTGCATACCTGCTTAAATCATGGTATTAGATTAAATTCTGCTATTTACTTATCGTTATTTATTTAGTAATTTTTTATTGTCATTAGCTCATTGTGACACAGGAGACCGAAGAACTTTGAGGTCCCTTATTTCTCAAAAGTACACCAGGATGGGGATGGCCCGGTTATGGTTCTTAGGGGCTCATAAGAAACGTATATAATATACATAAATATATATAATTAAAGGATATATATATTATACATATATATATATAAAGATACATATATATATATGTGTATATTTAGTGAAAGATACATATATAAAATATAGCTTTTATATTAAAATATACATATATGTATATTTATATATACATATACGTTTAATTTATATAAACATTATTGTTAATATTTCTATAAACATATATGTTATATTTATATACATATATGTTTATTTATATTATACATATATATAATATTTATAGATACATATATACTGTTATATTTATACATGCATATATGGTTTATATTATCATACTGGGCGTAGATGGCGTGCGCTTGTAAATCCGGCACTCGGAAGCTTGGTTGGAGGATCGCTTGAGGACGTGGAGGCCATCCTTACGCTGGGGCCACGCTCATGCGAGGGTGGTAGGGCAGCCCGGAATCATGGCGAATCCAATCCTGTATCCCTGTGTCGTAAGAGGGCGGACCAGGCGTGCGTCAGGAAAAGGCATGCCCGAGCGTAAAACCTATGCCAAATCAGTATGTGGATCCATAACGGATGATTCGCTGTTGGCGACCCTAACGGAGCAGCCGGTTTATTAAGACGAACCAACATGATAGTTATATGTATAATATCCATATATGTTATATGCTATATATCCATATATGATATATTTATAATATCCATATATGTTATATTTATGTATACATACATGTCTTATATTGTATGCTTATACATACATGTTATATTATATATACATAATTATGTTTATATGTATATATACATCATATTAGGTTATATTATGTTATACAGTATATAGTGTTATTTTATATATACTATATATGTCATATTTTTATATACATAAATATGTTATAGTTTATATTACATATTGTTAAAGATCCGGGGTTGGGGGGCTGCCGGACTGAGTGCGGTCATCACGGTCCGTAACCAGTTTGGGTTTTCGCACCGCGCTCTCGACAGCCAAACGTTACAGCTCGGCGCCACCCATAACCACCGCCGTCTCCGGGGTTATAACGCTGGCTGGTTGGCACAAATTCTCGGGTTACGCGTCTCGAATCACGATTAAAAATCACCTGTGCCTTGCCAGCTGGGGGGAAAAGACCCCCGGGTTACAGATGGTTTTGTCAAGAGACCGAGCGGAAGTCGACAGCCTGTAAATGTTTTGGTTTTATATCCAAATCGAGCGGATCGTTCCTCGCGTGCAAAATTAATTCAAATCCGGCAACTTCATACGAATCAGCCAGATTTATCGGGGACATCGGGGATCGAACAAGCAAGCAGTTCATTGACAAGTTGTTATAATTAATCTATAACCCGCTTTCTTTAACTGAGGGAGCTACGGTTACGGCTTTCGAGGGAACTCGTATTGATATAACCTTAGGCGACATTGAAACAGACCATGCGACAGCATGCAACAAGACACAGAGTACTTGGTGATGTTTCATGGCGAGAGGAAAGTGTCAAAGGCACGAATTGGCCTCGTGACATGCCGATGTCACGGATTCGGCGCCAGCTCAAACACGCGCGTGGCAAGATTGCGCTCGTCCTCCTTTATGTCGCACCGGCCACGCACCGGCCTCCGCGCGTTCTAGACCCGCATAATGTCGACAGCACCAAGACCGTTCAGATCGATGGTGGGTTTCAGCTGTTTCGCACAAGGTCCAGTATACAAGTCCAGGACTGCCTGTTCACCAGACCAGGCCAAATCGACGGTGTTGGGCTCCAGCCAGGCGGACATCGGCAGGGAGGATTCCGAAAACTTGTCGAGGAACCTTCTCATTTGAAAGTTCTGATCGCCGACTTCGACATGCAGGCAGCCTCTAGTCGTGTTTCTCCTGCCATCCTTCATGAAGCAGATCGCAGACAGACACAGCGTCCCCTTACACAGCAGGATTCACGACCCCCACAATGTCGTTTCTCATCCAGCGAGGGCAGACTCGGCCACGCTCAGGTCCAGGTTTTCTCTCCGGCCGATTTCACCACTCCTTCTCCTTTTCTCGCTCACCTCGAGCACTGCGTTTTACTTCTTCGTTTCACTTCTCCTTTTCGCCTCGCTCGCCTTCAAAGACCGACTGCTGACTCACACACAGCCAGCCCTATCAGACCGATCGGCGCCCACAGCGCTCAGGTTTCACCACCGTCTTCCCGGCGACGCTCGCCTCAAAAACCGCTGCCCAACTCCGGTGCTCTGCCACACCGGCGCTCATTTCCCACCGTCTTCCCCGGGCCACGCGCGCCCTCAAAACGACTTGCACCACACACCATGCTCTCAGTCTTACACCTTTTCTTTTTGGGGCGCGCCCCTTTACAAAGCCGGAACAACGAATCCTCCCTTCAGTGTTACATCTTCTCTAGGCACTCCACCTTCAGCGCGCTGGGCGGAGTCTATTGTCCGGAGAGAGGAAGAGAAGAGGAACCTCTCGGTCACCGCCAATGTCCACGATGACAGCCTCTTCACCTCCCGGCACAATGTAGCGTCCATTTACCGAACAACCTGGCTAAACATGCATTTAATGGGGGATCTGGGCTAATCCCATATTTAGTAACACACTAAGGGCCATTTCCACAACACTACCCCCACCTTTCTCCCGAGGATCTCCCGAGCCTCCATCTGGGGCAGCCCACGGCATTGGCCCTGTCTAACGTACAGCACAGATCTCCCATTTACTCT
>CM068952.1:131857424-131878919 GCA_035128595.1 Eptatretus atami | reverse complement strand
TTTGTTATTACACATTACCATCGTCGCAAATTGCTGTCCAGAGTGCAAAAAACCACTCGTTTTGCAGTTTCGTTCATCGTGATGAGGCTTCTTCAAACCCTCCGTTTTCTTCTTTTTTTTCAAAGCCTTCGAGTTTTTCTTGTGCCTTCATAAGTTAAAAGAGTGGCGAAGCTCAAAATTTGATTGGATCACCATTCCCTGTCCTCTTCACTTGCAACATTCAGGAAAGTACTGCTCTTCTAATTTCCTCTGCTCCTCTTATACCAGATGCGCTTTCTCGACGTGAACTAGATGGTGGATGGTGGGCATGGAGCCAGGGCCTCCCAAACTGAAAAACGTCATTCCTATAAAAATGTGGTAAAGAAAAACAGTAAAGTAACCATCAGCTGCCAATACACTACCTTTTAATGTAAAACATTACCTGAGCAATACACTGATATTAAAGTGAATATGAAATGGTAAGTACAAATTGCATTTACTTTATATCGAGCGAAAGACACCATCATCTTTGTTCCCATGACCTTGAGTCAATCGATAGAACAGCAAATGCTAACAAGAATTAAAAAGGCTTCTTAAATCACAGCACAGCAATCGTTGCAATTTGAGAGTCAATCCACCACTGTTCCAACTCTTCATATGCGGTGAAACTTTTTCTGGGAACTTGCTGGCAAGAGCCATGTGCCTTGCTCGAGTATAGAAACTGCCAAAATTCTCAGGGTTAAAAAGGAAATAAAAACCGTTACTTGTGTATTTAACATTGGGATGAAATGGCAACATTGATTATGAGACAATGTCTAGTTCGACAAGGTCAATGGTGGCTTGGCTGAGACAGAACAAATGATCTGCCACATCAAAAGTGAAAAACTTGTTTTAAACAGAAGCGGCTTAACTCAAAAGCATGGCATACCAGATGTTAGATGCTCAGCTCGGTTTAAATACCCAGTCTTCTCAAATACTGGGGGACTTTGATTCAGTAATTAGAACAGCAAGATACAAAGGTCCAAGAAACTTTTTCTTTTTCAACGAAGAAGTATATGTTAGCATACTGTATGAGGGTCTGCACAATAAAGTTTCAGGATTAATGCAATAGAAACATTTTACTGTAAACTACTACATTAGTGTTTCATGGTCCCCTTCAAAAGAAATACTCCCTGAGAGGTCCAAACCACACTTTGGCCAATTGTTTGCGCCATGCTTTCAAAGCACCATCTCTATTGATACCAAAATTAAGTTCCCTGTTCATTGGAGTTTTCATCCTTTGGAAACAAGACAATAAAAAAATCGCATGGATCCAACTTAGGAGAATAGGGAGAATGTTCCAGCACAGTGATTTATTGTTTGTTTGCCAAAAATTGCCTCACAAGAGAGCAATTTGTGTAGGGAGCAATTGTCATGATGGGAACCACTGGTTTGCGGCTGCGAACGTCTGGTGTGAATGTACAAAACACATTTTCTTCAAAACTTCCAAAACTTCATGGTTAAAATTGCCTTGGTTTCACTGTTTTCCCTGGAGCAACAAACTTCCTTTGGACAATCCCTGGATGTCTTAAAAAACAATCAGCACTTGTTGGACTTTGACGTGCTATCTTTTTGATCGGTCTGGATGAGTGCGTTTCTCCTTTTGCAGACTTATGGCACATTGTTTTTTGGGTTGTACTTGTGCACCCAGGTCTCATCTCCGTGTGATGATTTCTTCAACAGATACACGATCTTCCGATTTGAACGAGTTGTGACAGGTCAGAACAAACCTTGGAGCCTCCCTTTCTTTTGTTTGTTGCTCAGGGTCTTTCGAACCTCCTGGCACACACCCGTTCTCATGTTGGGATTTTTGGGTTTAAAAATCAAAACGAACAGATCTCTCTGTTCTAGTGTCAACTGGTTCTGCCATCAAGTCTGTCAAAACATTGGTCAGATTGACCAACATTCTTACCCTTTCAACATTTTTGTCCGTTGTTAGCAATCAATGGGTTTGTCCCGACCGCACGTCATGCATTCCATATCCATTCTCTCTCTGCAAAGCTTCTTGGCCCACTCAAACACACGTTGATTGTGACATTGTTGTCTTCCCTGTACACCAGCTTCAAGATTTGAAATGTCCGTGCCATTTAGTTTCAACCAAACCTGATTCTATTATCCATTAATTTTTGTATTCAATCTTCAGAACATGATTGCAACCATTGTGATTTTAACAAAAACCTCAGCTGCCAGTTACACAACACAACCGATCGAGTCGATAACAACCGCTAAACAGTACTGGACAAGGAAGATTACGATGCAGGTTCCAATTTACGAAACCCAAAGCGATATCAGTCTGCCACTTTGAGATAAATCATCAGTCCTGCAACTTGTATTGTCAGACCTGGAACAATGTGCCTAATGCACATTGAAAAATAAAACACTGACGTTTCTGTAGCAAACTGAAGATTCATACTTTTTGAGTACAAGTCCTCTCACTTCTCCATGAAGAGAAATGTGGACACTGTACCTTTCCTCAATTGGCATTACTTAGGGTGATCTTATTGAAGAGCTGCCAAGGAATGGGGCACACTGTGCTTGCAGCAGAACACGTTGACAGACCACAAATCAGACACACCTCAGAAGACCTGGAACTCCATTTTAGGACACCACTTGCAGGAAGAAAATATCAGATATTGAATTGAGATAATTTCCAGTGCGGTTCAAAAAATTACGAATGGAATAATTAACACTCAATTTAATTGCAATTATTCAGTTAGATGCCACTGATGTTCAGCATTTGCAGCATGTTTGCCATAATCATGTAAGCGTTCATTTAAATTATTCTGCATCAAATGATGCCTTATAATGGCTGTTCAGTTATAATGTGTTGCTACTCTGACAATTGTGGACATCTGAAATTCCAGGGATATGTTAAACAATAAATACCATCGGCTGCAGATCTTACATCTATGCTGGGAAAAAACATGTATCTGGCCAGTTTGGTATATCTCCTGTGATTACCAGGTTTATTGGATACACGTATCTAACCATCACGTGTGCAGGACAAACAGGAAGTCAAGGCTGGAGGTCAGACCACAAAATGAGGAATAATTTCCAAATTTGGCAATTGAGGATTTATCAGTCCATGTGGGCTAAAATCCAACTTCAAAGGCCACAATTCATTCAATAAATGTCTGAGCAGTCAAACCCTTGCAATTGCGACCAAAAATCTACTTTGACTTTACTTGAGGTAAGTCATCCATTGCCATTTACATCTGTGCACAGAAAAGATGAAACTTAAAAAAAAACAATACTGGAACAGCACGTACCTCCACCAATTTAACAGCACATTTATATAATCCACCGAGAGGCCCAGATCTGCTGCGAACCTTAACCAAAATCTATCAGCTTGTTATTGTCACCGACCCACTTTTCCATTAAGTTTTGACATACCTGTCTACGCGTATTTAAGAGATAAATGCATCACTGATATAATCGTTTTTGAACCTCTCTCTCAATGAGTGAAGAATTCACTAAATCATTCTTGTATCTTGGATCCGGACATCTTCACCAAAATCTAATCAATTTGTCTGCACACACAGCAACTTTTTGAAACTATCTCTGTTCACAGACAAACAGTGGGACTGAGAACATAAAACATTCATCCACCTTTAGTGTGATGGAGGTAACATACAAACTTCTTTACGTATTTGTCAAGCCTTCACAATTTCAGTGCCAAAATCAAACTTAATACACCAAGCAAACTTTTCACTAACAAACAAAAGCTAATCAGAACGAGTTTTGAAATCACTACACGTCAATATAATTATCTATTACCAATAAGTGTTGTGTGTGTGTGGGGTGTGTGGTGTGTGTGATGTGTGTGTGTGTGTGCGCGCACACCCTCCATAACTCCAAAAACCATTGAAACCTAGCAGCTGAACCCTTGCATGCATACGAAGAAAACTCAAGGAAGAGGCAATGAGTTGGGGAAATTGTTTGGGTTAATTAAAGACCCATTTTGAAGATAAATTAATTGATGGCCTTGTTTAATTATATCCTTTCATCAGGCCACATCCTCGGTCACCGCTCTCAATGGCGTTCTAAAGGCGTTATCAAGATGTAACCTCGCTGGGGGTCTTGAAGCTGCATGTTTCTTTGGCCTGCTCAAACCATCCTTGCTCGGAGGCCACAACGATTTCTAATGCATAAATTGTGTTTTCTACTTTCCTCACTCTTATTATTAATCCTCTTCATCATAGCTACGAATTGCTGGGGTACATTGCAATGCATTAATAAACATATACGAGTATATATTATATTTCTTCTTTCTTTTTCTGCTCCCGTTAGGGGTCGCCCACAGCGGATCAATCCGTTACTTGATCCGCATACTGATTTGGCACAGGTCTACGCCGACTGCCTTCCTGACGCAACCCTGTCGCCTCTTACGACACAGGGGATAAGGTTGGGGGTTTTCAGCCATGATTTCGGGCTGCCTACACTCCTCGTTGCATAGCCCAGCCCAGCGCGAGCTACCCGTCCTCAAGCGATCCTCCACAAGACTCGAGTACCCGGATTACAGGCGCACGCCACTACGCCTAGTATTATATATATACAGTAATATATATAGACTGCACACACAGCACCAACACACACACACACACGAAAATTGAAATTCCCCAAAAGCATTCAACTAATCTTTTTTCTCCTGTTTGGAGATTTAGATTGAGTGAACAAAGATTAGGAATTTGCCAAAATTAACCAGCTTCATGAGCTAGATGATTTAATGCATTCGTTGCTTGACAACATTGCCTCGTCGCCCACGAGGACTGCGTTATCCATAGCGTCTGCCAGGCGATTCTGTTCTATATTTTCGGAGGTTTTGCATGGCAGGGTGCTCGACAAGGACAATCAAAGCAAATCTAGTGGAAAATGGACTTTTTAAACAAGACGGACATCGTTGTGCAGAGCACTATACTTGCATAATAAATCCATAAAACAAATTTGATCTCAAAAATAATGGTGGTTGAATTCAATAACCAATATGCAACTCTTTCAAATTTCAAAGTGAATCGGATGAAAAATTGAGGATTTAGAATCTCACCCTAATTTTGCCTTTTTTGTCGATGTTGACCTTCAAATTCAATTGGGCTAGTGAATATCAGTGATGATAAAATATAAATCCTCTTCAAAATTGCAATAATCGGATGAAAATTGGGATTTTTAGAAATCCACTTAAAAGGGTTCGACCTTGTGAGCCTATGTTACCTTTTTGACCCTTAAAAACAATTAGGCTCCTCCTTATGATAAACTAATTCCATATTGTAGTGAAGGCTTCATGAAGATGTCAGCTTTAAGTTTTTGACCTGTAGGTGATGACAAACAGCAATAACAAAATTCGGCTGACAAATATACTTTGAAAATCTTCCGATTTTGCATGCAACCAAACAAAGAAACAGACAGAAAGGGGTGAAAACAACCTCCTTCACCTTCGGTGGTGGAGGGTAAATATCATCACTAGAAATGGCAGAGACAACATCACATTGTTCTAACATGAGGATGACAGAAATTGTAATTACATCAACAAAGGAGGGGATAGTGAGATTAGCGTTGTCGTTATCATTGAACTCTTCCACGTTCTTCATTTCTATCTTTATTGGAAACTGTGCCAAAACTCTCAAATTAGACAAATTTGCCCCCCCCCCCCACCCCCAACCCCCCTCATCCTGAGGAGTTATTCCCAACCTTACTCGGGCTAGAAGTGCCTTCAAGTAGGCAGGACAGCGTTCTGTGCGGTTTCTTTGGATTGAACGGTTGGCGGCGTGACTGCAGTACAAAGTGAGCACTTGCAGTAGACAAGCTGTTCACCACGATTCAGCGGTGTGAGGCAAGGACTGGGCGGTCCACAATGTAATTCCTGCAATGAAGGTGGGCAGACAAGAGCAATGACCTTTTTTAAAACATACCCCACTCTGCTTCACCATTTTATCGTCCTCCTAAATGAGGCTATTATTAACATTGATGGAGCTTGCAATATTCACTGGCATGGTACAAAGTCTTCATGGCTTCTATTGTAGGGCCAATGCCACTCCACAAGGTCATTTCAGTCTAAATCTATTGTATACAGCCTTTGAATCCCTCACCGAAGCAAGTTCTGGCTGAAATGTATTATGCTTGAACTTTTCCGTTACAATTAACAACAACAAAAAAATGTATTATATATATTATATTATATATATGTACGGGTCAAGGCTCGGAACAGCTTAGTACAATGAACGGATCAGAAATTTTAACAGGAAAAAGGACAGTAGGGAGGGCACAGCAAACAGTGGGCGTCGGACAAGATTAGAGGAAACGGACAAAAACATGGGTGTTGGGAGGGAATTGGGCAAGGGCAAGGAATGATGCATGGCTTGGGAAACTATTAAATTTAGAACCATAATCACTACAGATGGCAGTGAACTGATGTTATGTTAACTGGCGAATGCAAAGAAGAAAGATTCAAGTTTGCTATTGAAAATTGAAACTTCTGTATTGGAGTACCGACATCCAGGTTAACCTTGAGCTATGGAACTTGCTTCTGCAGCACCGATGCTCTGCATTCAAAAAGGTCATGATTCTGGTCTTTCTATCGCATTTCAATGACTTCCCTTTCTTGCTTCATCCAATACCAAACATCGATTGTTCATATCCATAATCGTTCTTTGATCTCATTTGAACTCTAAACCGGGATGCATTTGCCAATTTCCAGCTGCTGCCATCACAAGTATTATTCATTTTGATGCTTGTTAAAGCTCATTCATTTGGGTAGCACATTATTTTTGTCTAAGGCAGGTGGACTGCCCAGTGGACACTTTGGGCTGCACCATGCCATGCTTTTGAACTGCCATTGCCAACACCATTCTGGCCTTGGGTGCAACCATTTTTTTCAGGGGTCATACTCTTAGCCATTTGGTTAAAAAAAAAAAAAAAACCATCTGAAGGGCAGCAGATAAGATATAAGTCATTAATTAAGTACGTAAAATAAGTCATTGAGGAATAAGTATGCAGTGGACTAATAGGCTGGTAAAACGGAAGTCACGGCCACCCACAGCAAGACATGCTCCAACATCTTTAGTCCTGGCAGTTTTATTTGGATAAACATTGCAGTATTATTTCATTTTGAAAGCTTAAATCTTCAAATTGAACTCCTTCTGCAGTTCAAACAAGAAAAAAAGAGGCATTAGATTGCAGACTTGCCAGGACTTGTTTTGTGTGGTGTTTGTGTGCTGGTGTGTTATATAATTAATGAGGCATAACGAGGAACTGCCATTTTAGTATGCCGTGTACCAAGACTCCCATTTGATGGAACCCGCGTTGATTAGAACACCATGACCCTGACCCTGACGTTTTTCATTATTATTCAATTTGAATAGAATGGGATTAAAATAAATTCAATTCAATCGAATGAAGACCAAATAGGTACAGTTCTGCAGTTGGAGTCATAGAAAATAAACCCAACAAGCAAAAAACAAGATGAAGATTAGGAGGAACCTGGTTAGGATTTGCATTTCAGTGCTGTCTTTCCCTCAAACCCATCCAGGTACAGTCAAGTGATTTCTCAGGCATTTGATGATGTCATCGGTTAGAAAATAATAAAATACCCACATTCAAAATATTAAATTAAATTCTGGTGCTCAGGACATGTGTTCAATTAAGTTGAAATTTAAAGCATATATTCCCAATCACTACTAGATTCATAAATGTGGAAGTTCACTGTCGACTTGTTAAGTGTTTCCAAAGAAAATGTATTTAAGTATTTTTCTTCAATCTAATATGGCTGCCAAACAGTGTGATATCAATTGTTCCTTACAAACTTGTAAACATACAAGGCTTGGGGACATGTTCTGTGAAATTTCTTGCTCGATCTGTTCAGCACGTTCGAGTGAAGGAAGATTTTTATGGGTTTTAGGTAAATCCTATATGGCTGCCAAACCATATGACCGTTTATGTCATTTTATGACCTTTTGTTATTCATGGATAAGGCGGTTCTTACTTGTAAAAGTTACGCATTTCAATTCTGTTCAGCCACTTCAGAGAGATGATTTTTGAAGGTCTTTTTTTTTAAACATATGGTTGCCAAAGTCACGTGACAGGTTGATTCATTCAATCTTTTTTCTGTGAATCATTTTATCACGAGGTGACCCTCAAATTCTTTTTCTTACTAGATACACATTGTAGCGTTCTACAATGCCAATTTATGACGTCATAACGAAGGCACCTATGACATCATTAAAAAAATTCACTTCCCCACGAGGGAGTACTTGCCGCATTGCAAATTTCATATTTTCCCTTGGTTTGCTGTTTCAGGGATAGAGGTCAAGTATTTCCATTTTCCAACATGGCTGCCACACCATTGTGACCTATGACATCTAATTATCAATGAAACATTTCTACATGAGTCGTCTCTCGTATATGGTGAAAAATTTGTCTCATCCGACAAGCGGTTTGCAGGAAAACACTAAAGTTCTGTGCGGACAAACAATAGGACAGGACAGACAACAAAACAAGAGAATGCCGTCGCAGGCACGAAACTTGCAATCCATCTAAAACAAATTTGACTCAAAAATAATTTGTGGTGATTCAATGACAAATATGACCTTCTCTTAAATTTCAAAGTGAATCGGATGAAAATTGCAAATTTTCGGAAATCCGGCCTATGTTGACCTTTTGGCCTATTGTGACCCTCACAATAATTGGTGGTATCATTGTTGACCTTAATATAATCTGTTTCAATTTCAAGTAATCGGATGAAAAAATGAGCGATTTTAATAATTACCACCATAGTTGTTGACCTTTTGGTCATATTACTTCAAAAACAATTGGCTGGTTGAATCCAGGTGACCTCAAAATAATAAATCCTCTTCCAAATTCAAGTTATAGGATAAAATTGAGGATTTTGAAATTTGAAAATGTGTTGGACCGTTGTCCTATGTTCACCTTTTGGCCTCAAAACATAAGCTTCCTCCTTATGACAAACGTACCATGGGTGAAGTTTCATGAGATCCGGTTATAAAAATTGTGACCTGTAGCGATAAAACGGACAAACAGACAATAACAAAAATCGATGAACAATTATAACTTGAAAAAATCTTCGATTTTTGCAGTTAACAATGGACCAAACGCAATAACCTCTTCCTCTGCAAGAGGGTAATACCTCCACCAGCCGAAGTGTGAAGGAGGTTATGTTTTTCACCCTTTCTGTCTGTTTTGTTTGTTGCGTGCAGGAAAGCTCAAAAAGTTGTTGACGGATCCCGGATGAAAGTTTTCTGGGAGGTTCAATGTGTGACAAGACAACTTGATTAATTTTGTTGGAGATTCCGGCATCTGGATTCTGACAACAAGAATTTTAAAAATAATTCTTCACATTGAGAGATGGGGCCAAAACGATATATTGCACAATATCTCAAAAAAGTTGTTGACGGATTCGGTGAACTTGGTGACATGTTTGCGTATGTGCCAGAAGAATTTATTTCCATTTTGGATGAAGAGTCCGAATCTGGAAATCGAGAAATTATTAAATTTTTAAGTGATTTGTCTCAACCATTGAGAAGATAGGTTTCCAAAAATGTATATAGCACGATATTTCAAAATCGTATTGGCGCCCGAGTATAGTACATCGTGGATCAGGCCTTGCGTGGCGGAGGTATGTGCTCTACGAGTTTGCCCTTCTCGTTAACATGATAATGTACATGCAATTCATGACAACAGTAAGAGCAATTTATGGCCAGCCAAGGGTCCACTTCAAAGTTACCCTGCTGTGTAACCGTTTTAAAGGTCGAGGAAAATCACCAAGTTGTATGTGTACAATTCGTGGTTATTTCAAATGGGCTGATAAACTGGTTTCACAACTTGTTTTTTCTTTTTCAGGGATAAAATGTCATCTAGGCCCCAAAAACATGGCAGAAAGCTAAGTAAGGGCAGAACAACCAAGCCTCTTGTTAATCCATGTGATGCAGAACAAAATGCAGCTACATCCAATAGTACAGGGGTCCAAAAAGACCTGGACAACCTTTGTGTTGATTTATGTGTTTTCGTACCACCCTTTATTTTAATATGATACAGAAACAAAAAAAAAACCTAGGCAGCCTGAAACTTGGCATGCTACTAGAAACTTCAAAGAACGATTGAGAGTGGAAAATGGGTTGTTGGGGTAATTAAAACACCCCTTTTGAAGATCATTAACGGTTTTATTGAGTTATATTCCTTCATCAGGCGCATCCTCGGTTTCATTTAATATATACGGTATCAGTTAATAATCATTGCTCTATTGGATTACTCTCAGCAGTTCCTTGTTAGAATTTCTTCTGGATCCACCGACCTCATTTCCAATCATTGCAATATATTCCCAGTCCGAGACTTGGTTCTGTTCCTTTTTTTTGTCACCAACTCAACTTCTGTGTCCTAAAAGCTACCCTGTTTGCTTCAGTCCATATAGTTCATGTGGTCATGTAAAAGATTCATAACTTCAATTCAAACCAATGGGTTTACTGTATCCACCGATATTACACTGAAGCTCAAAGCTGTGTATTGGCTCACCATCTATGATGCAGGGTCTGAAATGATCAGAATGAAAGTGCCAAAACCGGAAAGATCTTGTGGGTGATGTGGGCAAATACCGAGTACAGTGCACCTCCGCTGCTGATTGCAAGAAATAGATAAGCAGAAGTAAGAACATTTGATTTAACCAGGAAGTTGAACCCTTGGGGGGGAAGGTTGGGAATACTTGTTGGTTGTCAAGGAAAAGGGGGGGGGGAAGTTTGATTATGGTCAGCATGCTTTTCAAAAGTGTCTCAATAAAAATAAATGAGAGAGCAGCAATGGAAAGGTGGAGCGTGAGCAGAAAAAACAATTATCCGGGGTGGGCGGGGGAGGGAGAGCAGGGTCAGGGTGAGGAAGAGTCTAGAAGGAGTGCTGGACAATGAAAAATGGTAAACATATAACAATGTTGAAAGAAAATCCTGTTGGAGAAATGCAATTCATTTGTTTTCTAGACATAAATTAAATAAATACAAAAACAACAAAACAAAAAAAACCCGGGGAAAATTATGGTAATAGGTGAGGTAAACCATCCTTGTCTCATCCAGGTGTTGATTCACCCGGTGATATATCCAGGGTTCGTATCTGCGATGGAATACACCCAAGTGACAACCCGAAAAATCCTCATAATCCCTGGGAGAAGCGGGCTGCGTGGACGAGAGGAACTCTGAGGTAGGAAGATTATCTGAGGATGAACAACAAAACGTTCAACGTTGTTTATATAAACCACCATTTCATTGCACATTAATTCAGTGATCATTTAACTTCAGTATTGATCAAAATAATTGTTTTGAACTACCTTTCCTCCCCCCCCTCCCCCAAAAAAAAAGTATGTCAAGATGTGACTAAAAAAATTCTTTGCCTAGCTGTTTGGTTTCCCCATCCAATCCCTTGCATTTTATTTTGACTTGTCCATTGTCAATAATAATTTAATGCAAATGAAGGACTGAAGCCTCCCGAAATAAAGCTCCACAAGCCCAACATCAATAACCACCTTCCCCAACAACAACAAAAGCCCTGTGCTGATGCAAACAATCAGCAGGAAATCTGGTTTGACGGCAAAATGCAATTCATCATTCTCAAATGTATTCAAATAATATCTGTGTTACGAACACAATAATCACACGATTCAGTGGTTCTTATAATGATTAAAAATTCATTCAAATAAATACAGGTAGGCCAAAAAAAGTTTGGAACAGTTCCACACTGGTATTAAAAAGTCTAAAACTCTGTCCAAACTTTTCAACGGTGATGAGTCAATTTTTTAGACCCACGATTTACTCAGGGTATTCTTCCTAACACGATCTTGTGGGAGAATGAATAGACGAATTCGTGCGAATAGGTGTTGGTTATGGGATCCGTTTCATCTTACAAGCATATTATGTAGTGGCACACCGGAGGAAGTGTCTTCTCTGAATGCAACAACAATAACAAATAATCAGTGCCAGAGCTTATATTTCCTTCCGTGTTACCATCTCAAGCATGTCGTAAAGAGTCGATTCCTTCTCCTCCCTTAACTCAAACTGTTCCTCTTCCAAAAACCCTACACGGTGATCACCTCAACATCCACAAACTTATACGTGCTCTCTAACCGAGCAGCATAAATTAGCCCTTCTTTGATCAGCGTTGTATCTTCTCTGTAATCAGAATCTTTTTCATTCTGCAGTTCACACTGAAAAAACGAATGACATGAACCAAGACACCATGAGCCAAAAGAGTGGTGAATGGTAGTAAACGAAGCTGGAAGGGCAGATGGACACTGGCGGGGAGAGGGCCGCGGTAAAATGGACCGAGGGGCGAGGCGGTGCAAGTCAGTGAGTGTCACTGAGGAGAGGGAAGCCGAACCGGGGTAGTCGTAGGAAGAGTGGGAACTGTAAAACTTACATCAAAACGAGTCGTTAAAGTCTTTTGCCAAATTGTTCCTGTTATTGCACTTGCAGGTGTCCCTGTGTGAAAAACATCTTCAGAGAAGGTACATTTACCATTTTTCAATATTGTGACACATATGCAATGAAGGAATCGCACTCAAAAGTTGGATTAATTGTACCAAAATCTAATTAGGAAAATCTTTGAATGCATAGTTTAAAACTAAACAGTTGTGTAATTATTCAAAGTTTAAGATTTAATCTTCGGCAAAAATAATTTTGCTACAAGCAAAAAACCCCATCTCCAACCAATTAAACAATGGCGACTTGACAAGTTTTATTTTCCTTCGAATGACGATATGTAATGGGAAATAAAAAGGGTCTTGTACTATATACACTTGTCAGTTCAATTGTTGAAACACTCAAGCCTTTGCTTGCAATAATCAATCTTAATCAAACCGTGGCACCACTTCGGGCTCTGTTTTGGCTCAGAAAATGCATGAAGTATAATAGTCTAACATTGTATCTATCAACTACATTCCTTTCGATTGCTGCATCCTAAACCAGAGTGCTTTCGAAACGGGCCTGGCCACGTAGAGGTTTCCACATGGAAGTTGATGGTCTTGTGGCAGTTATTATGAAGCCACCCTTCACTTTGCTCTTCAAGACCTGAGTGTGCAATCCAACACAAAGAATTCAAGGTACAATACAAGTTTAATTCCATTGAATGAGGCAAAGTTTCAACCATCAATAAGCTGATGATCAACTTTAAAAAATCTTTAAAAATCCTTGTTAAGTTGATAAGCCAGTCTGTTGAGGCAAACCTAACACTATGGAGGTTAAAGAAATACAGGACACACTCGCGCTCGAAGCCCGACTGACTGCAACGATGATTGAGTTTCGCCAGAGTTCCAGGAAACATATCTGCTCCCTTGTTGGTAAATTCATAACGGCAGAGCCGTGAAGAGGAGAGAAGTGTTTTATTGGCGAAATCAAAGTCAATGTGCTGTACACAAAGCAAAGGGAGGTTTCAAGTTAAATGAAAATATAATTTTACACTTTTACTACTTTGTTTATGTCTAGGTGTATTGGCTCAGCAGTTAATGGTGGCTGGCTTAGGAACTTAGGTCCTGAGTTTGCAGCCCTGCTTTTTCTTTAACCATTGAATCAAACACCAGGTGGATGTTGACTCAGCCTGTCATCCTTCAGGTTGGCGAAATGAATACCAGTGTCTGTGGTAATAATCAGTTCGGAGTGTAACCTGCGTCGAAGTGGCAACCCATCCAGGTGTACTCCATGCCAATGAACACTGTCTCGGCAACCCCATGCGCCTTATAGCATGAAAGAATAGTATTATTTATTATTACTACTACTTGCTTTCAGAAAAACTTGTTAACTGGATTCTACCATGATTCTGCTTTCAACTCTCACTTCCACACTTATTTGATATATTTTAAATCCCTCAGTCTTGGTCTATTAAGATCTTACACATGTACACAACACTATGCTGGAGTTCAGGCTGCTGCTTTAAAACAATGTTTATCTGAGCATTACTCCACATACAGAGTGAACACACGTATGCCGCATGCAAACCTGGATGCATAAACAGGTTTCTTACAATCACATGAGATGAAACGTACCCATCAGATTGTATTCCAGATCTGGGGAACCTGAATTGATAAACCAATGAACAGGATCGTCAACTAAAAAAATCAAATTTAATTCATTCACACAACTAATGTGCTTTCTGGGTTCAAGTTCGTTTTCCATCTGCATTGTAAATATGTGTTACACTTACACAAGGAAGCAGTCTATATCTGTGTTTTAAAATTGGCTGTGTTAAGGCTGCAGGCAGCATTGGTTTTTAAGAAGGCAGTTCCCCAAATCTTACTTCATTACTCATACCATTACGTACATTACTCATAATGTACCTGGTTTCTGAGGGCGGGTGGAGAAGGAGAAAGAGAAGGAAGTGTGAAAGCGAGGAAGTAGGCACTCTCGGCAAGCTGCATGCACGTGCTCTCCTAGTGTCCTGTATAAGCTGTTGCATTCCTGTAAATTCACAAGGGACGATGACCATCCCTTTACTACCTGCCTGCTGGATGTCCACCTGGCCCAGTTTGTGTGTGAATGATCATCATTTGACTGTGGGCTGGTTTTATCATCTGCAGTGTCACTGAGGCGGTATTTATTTATCAAAAAAAAACAAAAAAATGGATACAGCACTCGTATCTGCAAAAAAACCAATTAACCCCATTCCTGCAAAATGGCAAATCTAACTAAGCACATTGTGATGCAGCCAGTGCCATCTTTGCGATTTCCCAAAATCGTTTCTGAAAGTTTCAGAAAACCAATGCACGCGTGTCCTCGTTTGCAAAATCAGATTCATCAATTTTCATCAATCAGTGCATAGCATCAGTCACGAGATGTAATAAGTCAGCCGCGCATGTTCTTGATTGCTTAGCCGCGCTTAAAGCTTGCAAAAAAACCTAAATAAACAAATTTCTCTCAAAATAATGGACAGTTTGATGATATGAAGTACCCTTCACAAGATTAGATAGTTTTAGTCAAACAGTTTTGTTGTTTTTTTGATACAACTTTGGTAGAAGGCAACAGCTTGCTTGCCATTGACCAAAGGTGCGAGTTGACTTGGCACAACGATTATATTTAAGCAGGTGTTAGAGACGGATTCTCATTCTCTGGTTTTGTTAGATAAAGCCTTGATATCGCATGTATTTTTCACAATCTGAATCATATTCAGAGGAAACACTATTTTGGGGTTGAGATTTGGTGGTGTCGGTGTTGGGGGTGGATTGTTTGAACAAATTCCAATATTGTGAGATTCTTGAAAAAACAAACAAACAAAAAAAACTTATTGTTCTATCTGTTCACGACAGTGTCCCATGGTTGAAAAAAAAACCAACTTCATCCCACAAGGAATGCATGTCATGATAATTAATGGCATCATTGACACCCAGAATTCCTCTGTTCTACTGGATCTTTCCTAGCAAGCTGATATCGCCGCACTGGGACGCGATTTCAACAATGTTAACACGCGAATTCTTTTTTTTAAGGGAATGAATGTTGATATAACTGCCTTATATTGAAAACGCCCTTAGCAAAAAATATCTAGCATATTCACTCTTGCTTCCAGCTGACACTCTGGGATGGTTTTCAAAGCTGGATCGTTATCAGGACACGGCCGTGTTGGGATTGATGAACATCCAAAGCACCTCCACCACACCCTCCTACGTGTTGGGTTTATCGTCTCAGAACTTTTTTTTTTTTTTTACATACCGTTAGAAATCCCGCTGTTCGCGAGGGGAAAATTCCTGGACTGGCCAATCGGGAAAGGTCAAGGGTATTAGTTTACCACTTGCCAAAGGAGAGGGGAATTGCATTTGGGTCCATTTGTTTTGTTGTATGTTTTGTCCGCACAGACTTTCGTGTTCTTTCTCGCGCATCCCGTTGTCGGATTGAGATGGAAAATTATTCACCAATAGGTGCGATTACTCATGTAAAAATTTGTAATCATAATTTTGATGTCTAGGTCACGTGGTTCGGTAGCCATTATTTGAAAAAATTGGAAAAAACCTTGGACCTTCTATCTCTTGAAATCGCAAAAAAAAAAAAAAAAAAAGGGAAGAAAAGAGAGAAGGGATGAAAATTTTAAACTCACACATGGTCAAGTACACCTCAAGCATGAAGTAGTGATTTTTTTTTTTTTTTTTACGACATCATAGGTGCCTTGTTATGATGTCATAATTGCATATTGGTTAGAACGCGACATTATCAGTATGAAATTTTGGGGGCATCTATGGATTTATATATATGTTTTTATATACAGTATGATGTATATATATATATTACACGTTACTATATATAAACACACACATATATATATATATATATATATGTAATATTAAGTAAAACATATATATAATATACATATATATATGTTTATTTATATTGTACATATATAATAAACATATTATATATGTTTATTTATGCCATACTACAGTTTTTTATATATACATATTGTTATTTATATATACATATATGTAATATATATATATGTTATTTATACATATATAGTATATTTATGTATTACATGATGTATATATATAATCTATATATATAACATATATATAAAGATACATATGTGTTATATTTAGTGATACATACCATATATAAAATATATGTTACTTTTAAATTAGAAATGTTATATTATAATACTATATGTTATATTTATATAACATATATGTTATATTTATATATTACAATATAGATATTACACAATATTTATATTACATTATACATATATTGTTATATTTATATGTAATATATAAATGTTAATGTATATGTACACATATATAAATCATATATATAACATTATATATATTATTGTTATATTCAATTCAGATGTTATTATTTATATATACATATATGTATATTTATATATCATATATGTTATATTATATATCAATTGTTTATTTATATATCATATATGTTATTTTACTATTATATTATATCCATATATGTTTATATATGTATATATATATATTATATCCATTGTTATATTTGAGGCGCCGCGAGGAGGAGTGATGTTAAGGACACATCGGCCCATTTTGGAGTTAATGCCTATAGACTATTTAACCCTTACCCTATCATCGAGCCGATCATCATCAGTATCATTAAAAAATGGCGCTTACATCACTCCTCCTCGCGGGGCCTATTTATATATACATATATGTTATATTTATATATACAAATATGTTATATTTATTATACATATATGTTATATTTTATATTACATTATATGTTATATTTTAGTATGTAATATTATATATCGTTCTTCTTCTTCTTCTTCTTCTTCTTCATTCGGCTGCTCCCGTTAGGGTCGCCACAGCGGATATCCGTTATGATCCGATAGTGATTTGAGCAAGGTTTCTGCCGGATGCCCTTCCTGACGCACACCCAGGTGCCTCTTATGAACGGGATATGGTACACCTACTTTAAACCTGGTATACACGGGCCAGTTACACTGGTGCTCACTTTCGCCCGACCTCGGAAGGGATGACGGGCTGAGTCAACCCTCCTGGTTGTGTATTAATGTCAAGCGTCCAACGGGGCTTTTGAACTCAGGAACCTTTTTGGATTCCCGAAGCGTACCCTAACACGTACGCCACCACCAGGCTTATATAAATATATATAATACATATAGTATATAATATATATAGATACAATATATATGTTATATATATATACATATATATGTTATATTTTGTCTTGCACATATAGTAAATATAAAACGTATATATTTATATACATATATTATATATTATATATACACATATTATACTTATACACCTTAATATATATATTATATAATCATATCATACTATACCTATATTAAATATACACACACACGTATGTTATATTCATACTGGTACAGTATTACTATGTTATCTTATATATGTACTATATAATACAATTATATATCGTTTATATTTATACATACATATATGTGACATTAAATATAAACATATAATGTTATACATTTATATATAACATATTATAATATTATATATTACATATATTTATATATAAACATATACTATATTATTTATATGCATATGTACAGTATGGCCCCGTAAGAACCATTACCGGGCCATCCCACCTTTTTTGTGAAATTGAAGTTCCTGACGTCTTCAGGTGCAACAAAACTGCTACTATCAGGGCCAAAATGGGCCAACCACGTCAGAACTATATTATGATAAGGATATAAGCAAAAAAACCTCTCTGGCTCTGTTAATAGTGATCTATGACTTGCCAGAGCCTGGAATTGGCCATCCCACATTTTCCCATGACTTCCATGTGGGACATGTGCATACCTGCTTAAATCATGGTATTAGATTAAATTCTGCTATTTACTTATCGTTATTTATTTAGTAATTTTTTATTGTCATTAGCTCATTGTGACACAGGAGACCGAAGAACTTTGAGGTCCCTTATTTCTCAAAAGTACACCAGGATGGGGATGGCCCGGTTATGGTTCTTAGGGGCTCATAAGAAACGTATATAATATACATAAATATATATAATTAAAGGATATATATATTATACATATATATATATAAAGATACATATATATATATGTGTATATTTAGTGAAAGATACATATATAAAATATAGCTTTTATATTAAAATATACATATATGTATATTTATATATACATATACGTTTAATTTATATAAACATTATTGTTAATATTTCTATAAACATATATGTTATATTTATATACATATATGTTTATTTATATTATACATATATATAATATTTATAGATACATATATACTGTTATATTTATACATGCATATATGGTTTATATTATCATACTGGGCGTAGATGGCGTGCGCTTGTAAATCCGGCACTCGGAAGCTTGGTTGGAGGATCGCTTGAGGACGTGGAGGCCATCCTTACGCTGGGGCCACGCTCATGCGAGGGTGGTAGGGCAGCCCGGAATCATGGCGAATCCAATCCTGTATCCCTGTGTCGTAAGAGGGCGGACCAGGCGTGCGTCAGGAAAAGGCATGCCCGAGCGTAAAACCTATGCCAAATCAGTATGTGGATCCATAACGGATGATTCGCTGTTGGCGACCCTAACGGAGCAGCCGGTTTATTAAGACGAACCAACATGATAGTTATATGTATAATATCCATATATGTTATATGCTATATATCCATATATGATATATTTATAATATCCATATATGTTATATTTATGTATACATACATGTCTTATATTGTATGCTTATACATACATGTTATATTATATATACATAATTATGTTTATATGTATATATACATCATATTAGGTTATATTATGTTATACAGTATATAGTGTTATTTTATATATACTATATATGTCATATTTTTATATACATAAATATGTTATAGTTTATATTACATATTGTTAAAGATCCGGGGTTGGGGGGCTGCCGGACTGAGTGCGGTCATCACGGTCCGTAACCAGTTTGGGTTTTCGCACCGCGCTCTCGACAGCCAAACGTTACAGCTCGGCGCCACCCATAACCACCGCCGTCTCCGGGGTTATAACGCTGGCTGGTTGGCACAAATTCTCGGGTTACGCGTCTCGAATCACGATTAAAAATCACCTGTGCCTTGCCAGCTGGGGGGAAAAGACCCCCGGGTTACAGATGGTTTTGTCAAGAGACCGAGCGGAAGTCGACAGCCTGTAAATGTTTTGGTTTTATATCCAAATCGAGCGGATCGTTCCTCGCGTGCAAAATTAATTCAAATCCGGCAACTTCATACGAATCAGCCAGATTTATCGGGGACATCGGGGATCGAACAAGCAAGCAGTTCATTGACAAGTTGTTATAATTAATCTATAACCCGCTTTCTTTAACTGAGGGAGCTACGGTTACGGCTTTCGAGGGAACTCGTATTGATATAACCTTAGGCGACATTGAAACAGACCATGCGACAGCATGCAACAAGACACAGAGTACTTGGTGATGTTTCATGGCGAGAGGAAAGTGTCAAAGGCACGAATTGGCCTCGTGACATGCCGATGTCACGGATTCGGCGCCAGCTCAAACACGCGCGTGGCAAGATTGCGCTCGTCCTCCTTTATGTCGCACCGGCCACGCACCGGCCTCCGCGCGTTCTAGACCCGCATAATGTCGACAGCACCAAGACCGTTCAGATCGATGGTGGGTTTCAGCTGTTTCGCACAAGGTCCAGTATACAAGTCCAGGACTGCCTGTTCACCAGACCAGGCCAAATCGACGGTGTTGGGCTCCAGCCAGGCGGACATCGGCAGGGAGGATTCCGAAAACTTGTCGAGGAACCTTCTCATTTGAAAGTTCTGATCGCCGACTTCGACATGCAGGCAGCCTCTAGTCGTGTTTCTCCTGCCATCCTTCATGAAGCAGATCGCAGACAGACACAGCGTCCCCTTACACAGCAGGATTCACGACCCCCACAATGTCGTTTCTCATCCAGCGAGGGCAGACTCGGCCACGCTCAGGTCCAGGTTTTCTCTCCGGCCGATTTCACCACTCCTTCTCCTTTTCTCGCTCACCTCGAGCACTGCGTTTTACTTCTTCGTTTCACTTCTCCTTTTCGCCTCGCTCGCCTTCAAAGACCGACTGCTGACTCACACACAGCCAGCCCTATCAGACCGATCGGCGCCCACAGCGCTCAGGTTTCACCACCGTCTTCCCGGCGACGCTCGCCTCAAAAACCGCTGCCCAACTCCGGTGCTCTGCCACACCGGCGCTCATTTCCCACCGTCTTCCCCGGGCCACGCGCGCCCTCAAAACGACTTGCACCACACACCATGCTCTCAGTCTTACACCTTTTCTTTTTGGGGCGCGCCCCTTTACAAAGCCGGAACAACGAATCCTCCCTTCAGTGTTACATCTTCTCTAGGCACTCCACCTTCAGCGCGCTGGGCGGAGTCTATTGTCCGGAGAGAGGAAGAGAAGAGGAACCTCTCGGTCACCGCCAATGTCCACGATGACAGCCTCTTCACCTCCCGGCACAATGTAGCGTCCATTTTACCGAAACCTGGCTAAACAGTGCATTTAATGGGGATCTGGGCTAATCCATATTTCAGTACACACTAAGGGCATTTCCAAACACTACCCACCTTTCTCCCGAGGCATCTCCCGAGCCTCATCTGGGGCAGCCCACGGCATTGGCCCTGTCTCGTACAGGCACAGATCTCCCATTTACTCGTAACCACAAACAATGGGAGCACTTAACTCCAAAACCAAAGCTGTCACTAGTAAGATTGGCAATGCCCCTTTCCTAGTGTGTCTGGTCACCAATCTAACAAACAAATTCACACTCTATGCACACTACTTAACATTCTAATTGTGGATTTGAATGGGAGGGCATTAAATTTTACTTTTAACAGCAATATTTGCATAGGAGCAGGACATTCAAAGGTTCAAGGTTCTTTAACGTGTTCGCTCCTTCATGCTCCCTCCTGGCAGTATTGTCCATTCACCCCTGAGGGTTTCCTCACTTCATGGCCTTATTGGCCTCTCACCAGGTGAGT
>CM068952.1:131763310-131774262 GCA_035128595.1 Eptatretus atami | reverse complement strand
ATATATATATATATATATATATATATATATATATATATATACATACATACATATATATACACACACCCAAGTCACTGATTGCCAGTCATGATGCTTGGAGTTCTGGCTTTGTGTGGCTAATATTCAATTATTTACTTCCAAAGACACAGATTGTGCAGGAATGCTGCACGACAGAGTTTGATGGCAATTACAAGTGCTTGGTGGCAGTCTTTGGTGAGATGCACACTGCACAGGTTTATCCAATCCTGTCTGCCGCTATTCTTTCAGCAGCCTTTCAACCCGAGTTAAACAATCCTGTGGTGAGGGTATTGCTGTCAAACAGTTTGCTTCCTCATCATGGAAGGCCATCCTGACCACGGGCAACTTTAGGTCACGAAGTAAAAATGGCAAGAATTGGGCGTCCTTCATTAGGCAAGCCAAAAACAGATTTTGCAAACATCAAGGCTGAATTCTCCAACAAGCCTGTCTAGTTTCGACTCTGCTTCAATGATGGGCTCAGATGGCACCAATGCCCATGTTATCAAATCCTGTTCTGATGCCATTGCTTGCACTCTTCAGACTATCCTCCTCCTTTGGCCACCTTCCACGTGCCTGCAAGTTAGCAAACTTCACTCCCATCGGCAAAAACGGTGAAAAAAAATCCCAATCCTCTCAATGACAGACCAGTAAGCTTACTTCCAATAAATTATCAGCAAAGTATTGCAATCTATCATTGATGCTGACATGGTCTTTCCACTTTTCAAACAGCATGATCTCTGACCATCAGTTTGAATTCCACCTTGGTGAAAACTCTGGACATGCTGCTGCTCTTATCTTAGCAATAGTTGGAGTCCCCAAGTCAAAAACAAGAGATCAGGACCATCTCACTGGATATTTAAGGGATATTTGTCAATCTGGCATCCTGAACTACTTGCCAATCTCAGGCTGTGATATACAAGACCCTCTTAATACACCTGGCTTTATGCCCCCCCTCTGTCAGTGGAGGATGAAGTGCCCCAAGGCAATGTTTTAGGTGCAGTCTTGTTTCCAATCTTCATAACTGACCTCTCTGATGCTCTGCAAACCCTCTTTTCCTTTTTACAGACATGTCATACAGTACCCCATCCCAATGACAGACAAAAAGAAGCTATGTCACTTTGATGATCTGGAACAAATTAAATGCTGGTGTGATAATGGAACATGTCTTTCAATCCTCACAAATCTCATCATGTTGCTCAATAAGGATATTTAGATCAGCAGCCACTGGAAAAAGTTCTCTTGAACTTCTAGGCCTCACCCTCAGCCATAATCTGACCTTGGCTGTCCACATTGCAAAGCTGGCTCCAAAACCAGCAAAAGACCGGTAATCCTCCATCATTATGTGTCATTCCTTGAAAAATCAGACCTATTGATGACAAAACATCATACAGTAGATCAATGGAGTATTGCTCTCCCCAATGGGCTAGGACCCCAGCATCACAACTCTCTCACCCAGATAATGTAAAACCCAAAGCTCTCGACATTATTGCCATATCCTACAATGGCGCTAAAACACAAGGTTTGTTACTCTCATCACAGAAAGGCCAGTGGCCTCTGGACATAGACATATATTCTCAAATCACACACAAACCTCTCCAAGGAACCACGCTGTGAGGAACCCAAAAAGTAGTGCATTATTGGCTTCACGATCATCATTGGGCAATCCGATCTGACATGCATCCCACAACTCCTTCTTCCACTTGTGTTCATTCCAAACTACCATCCCCAAGTCAAAAAGAATCACTGGAGGATTCCCTTCCACCAACCACCGTCCATAATACACCTGGGAAGTGTGAACACACTCAAATTAGCCAAATGTCAACAATATTTCAGCATCTCATTCTGTGTATGTACTCAACGTTTCATCCAAATAACTTGCTAAATAAAGAAATCTATAAATACAGATATTTGCCCTTCATGTACGGTAGGAAATTTGGATGATAAAATAAGAGGCAAAGTAATATGAAAAAGGCAATAAAAAGTCTAAAACAAAAACCAATCCATAAACAAACAAACAAACAAAAAAAAGGTACAATTAATTTCAAATAGGCCACACAAAAACAAAACGTCATTAATACTGTCCGAGACTCATCTTTGACAAATTCCATTGTGCATTAAAAAAATATTTAAATGCCTTTTATGCATGGTATGGATACTATGTATTGCTGTGCAAATTGGATGCTGCCCCCCCCCCCCACCCTCCCCCCGAAGAACACTTTGCGATATTCACAGTTTTAAAACGAACTGGGTATTTTTCTTTTCAATTCCACATATAATATTGTACAAAATGATTGACCCGTCTTTTGAAAATCGAGATTATCACTCATTTTGTACATGCCGACATGGTGGATGCACAAAAAAAAAAGAAAAAAAAAAACATCATGACCTCTTTTTCCATGTGTTGAGGATTTTTGGTGCCACTGACTTTGCATCGGTAGCATTTCAGTGGCCACACAAAGTTGCCCTGAGGGAACTTGGATGCACGTCAGCTGCTTCATCAATAATATTGCGATTCAAAAATTGGAATCTCCCACGACAAGGCCAAAGCATAAGGTGTGTTGCTTTCACATCACAGGAATATCAGTGGTTTGTTCTTTTTTTAACCACCTCTTCTCTAATATTTCTCCCTTTTCTCCCAGTCCTCCAACCCTCTCTATCTACTCCAGGATACACACGTTCATCCATTAACCCACTCCTGGTATATTTTCGAAAATCCAGGTTGACTGCACACCTAAACTCTTATTCCTTACTTCTCCAGGCTATGAATCCACCTTCCAGAGGCTGTTCTGTATCATTCTCCCCTCCAGGGCTTCAAAGCAAGCAGCGCACCACCATCTCATCATCCCCAATGCTGACGCATGATTTTCGTTACCCCCCATTCCTTCCTTACCAAATACCCTCACTTGCTGGTTTCAGTGTTGTGTTTTTCAGTGTTGTTGTTATTCCCTTGCCAGTTGTGCCAAACTGTTGCTCCACTACATCACTGTCAATTTTACCTTGCTCTTCTACAAGCCTTCCTCTTGCAGGCAGAAATAAAACCAAAAACCTAATTTATAGCTTTCTTTAGGCCCTGTTGTTGAGTTTCACGATGCTGTTCCCTTCTTATGACATGAACCAAGATGGCCGATTAACAGGGGACGGAAGGTAAAAAACAAACTCTACTTTAAGTTTAAAAGAACAGCAAGGAACGTTATTTGTTGGCATGAAAGATGTCGCAGATCACAATTTTTTTTCTTCTCCCTTTCTTCTACATTCGGAAAATATTTTACCATTATCTTAATGGTGATTGGGCAACTTTGACTGCTCCAAACAGTAAAGCTTGAAGCGAATGTTGGGACCTTTTCTCCTCTACTATGATCACCGTGTGTGAGGTACTATCAAAGAACGAGTAACTCATTTCTCAATTGGACTATTACATTTTCATCCTAATTTTCGATTCAATTAAATCTCAAGCAAGTTATATTATTTGTTATAATGGTTTTGGATCACTCAATCAATAAATCAATATGTCACGCAATATGATTACGGTAAGTACAGGACACAGGTACATGTACAAAATACATGTAAAACATTTAAGTATGGACGTCAGATAACCCTATTTTGGCCAATGTTCTGAGATGCTTTATTGCTGAGATCTGATCAGGGACGTCACAATCAAACAAGAACCTATCAAGATAAGTCCTGGTGCATCCTTGACCACAATGTAACCACTGTGTGGAACGCCAGATCAACACCTGTTGGATTGGTTGAATACAATATCCTTCAGATTGAATAATATGTCCAGCTAGTCACAGTCTCCATGCTCGCAACACTTGTCTCCATGGTTTGAACTCGGCACGCTGGTAAAGCTCATTAGTGATCTGCATCAGCCAATATATCTTGAAGGCCACTCTAAGAAGGTGTGCATTTGTAGCATCAATTTCCGACTGAAAGGTCTCGGTCAACATCCAAGTGTCCACATTGTATAACAATACTGTTTCTGCGGTGGCATGAAATATCTTGCTTTTAATCTGTTCAGGCAGAGCAACAGTGTCCAATACTTGATTTAGATGCCGCAGTGCCGCCCAAGCCAATACAAAACACTGCCGGAAGTCTCATGGATTATGAATGGAGCCACCCAAGTAAACAAACTGCATGCAGCGTGTCAGTGCAGCTCCAGCTTCATTTGCAGTTAATTTCTATATCCAGGTCCAATGGGATAGTCAGTACCTCCATCTTGGTGATGTTGATATGCAGTCTGACTTTAGCCACTGCTAGCACCAGGTTAGTGAACATATTCGGTGCCCACCAGCAGCTGAAGATGAAAGAAGGGCAAAGTCATCTGAATATCCAAGGACTGACAATCTCTTCTCTGGGTAGCGACTACTCGTTCTTCTGCACAGCTGAAACTCATCCTCCTCAGTTGGGAGGTGGTGCGAAGTACCCAATCAATGAGAAGGACAAAGAGAAAAGGAGCCAAAGTATCTCCCTGAAATACCCCGGAGGTTGTGTCAAACATTTCCGATAGCCTGTCTGGTGTAATGAGAGTACCCTTAGTTTTATGGTACAAATGAGTGATGCCATTGATGAGAGCTTGAGGAACATTATACAAACATAGTATCTAAGGAATGCATGCTCTTGACACACCATCTAAAGCTTTGTGGAAATCAACAAAAAATCTCCACGAAATCAATCTAATGGATTCATGCTATTTCTACGACTCTGTGCAGTCTGCTGCTGCACTGTGCCTCGGCAGGGTTGGAATACATTCTGCTCAGATCGCATGTACAGGTCCTAGCACTGGTTGTACGCATTTCAGCAGCACTGTATAATCATCCTCCTCCTCCTCCTGGATGCCCACACTTTGTGCTGTTCTCCACTCGTCAGGAGGGTTTCATTCCATCTAAAACATTGTTCATGATTTGAACCATTCTTCCAGCAACTGAATGAATTTGAAGGACTTCAACTGCAATTTCATCTAGGCTGGTTGCTTTCCCACCTGGGCTATCACAAGCGATATTAAGCACTTCTTCAGGTGTGATTGCAGTGCGATTGAAGTCAGTAGAAGATGGAAGTCTGACATATTTGGGGACAATTGCATAAAATAAGTCTTTTTTTTATATCATTCATACATTCGAATGGGGGTCTTCAGCTGGGTTTAGTGCATCAAGACTCCTTTGGCCAGTGAGAACATTGATGGTGCTCCACAAGGCACTTCCTTTGCTTCATGCGAGTCCCATTCTTCCCTCCCGGGTTTCAAAACAGCTGTTCACCACTACATCAGGTCATCCCCAATCCATACTCATGTCTTCTACCATAAATGACCCCTTTCCCAAGCACTCCCTTTTTCCATGTTATTCTGATTTCCCCCCTCTCCCTCACCTCATTCCAAATGTTAGTTGTCGGTTGGTTTGTTCCTTTTCCGTTTCATCCCCCACTTTCTCCATCTTCTTGCTGTGCAGCTTGTTCCCCCTCCCTTGAACTCACTTACACTTTTATTCTGCTGTTGGTGTTTCCCCCTTTCCATTTTGCTCTAGCTCATCCACGAGCCTCAGTTATGCACAATATAAATATATATATATATATATATAATATATATATATAAATATATATATATATATATATATATGTATATATGTGTGTGTGTGTGTACACTCAAAAAAAAGTTACAAACAGGCTACAGTCTAAAACATGCCCAAATTATGCTCAAACTGGTTGATGAAGCTGCAACTGCTCCATGTGGAGCGATACCGTACCATCCCAGAGACTGGTGTGATTACACGGTGGGTGGGGGGAGAAGAAGCAATCAAAAAGATCTGTCGGGAATGAATAGATATAAAAATAAAACAATCACTGAGATCAAAAGAATAAACCAACCTTGCAGCCTCTTGAGTTCATTGAATCAATAGTTTGCTTAATTGCTTGATTAGAAGGCTCCACCAATTCCACCTCGGTATTATTCTCAAAGTAGGGTCCCAGAAGGAAGAAATTTTCACCCCAATCTTCCACACTCATTTTCGCTTTGCTCTGAATAACAGTGTAAATTCCACCAACTGAAAGACCACAAGTCAAAAGGAAGGAAGAAGAAAAGAGAAAAAAGTGTCAGTCTGATCTGGTGAATGATAAACTGATACGAGTGATAAACTTGATGTTTTTTTGTTTGAAAAGAATCAAAATGACATCTGTAATCTGATAGTATTTTCCACCACCGAAGGTGGATGGAGGTTATGTTTTCACCTATCTCTGTTTCACTGCGAGCAGGATGTCTCAAAAAGTTATGGACTGATTTGGATGAAATCGGGTGGACAGGTTGGGTGTGTGACAAGGACAAAAGGATTCAATTTTGGTGAAGATCCGAAGGAATCCAGATCCAGATATGAGAATTTTTTTTAATTCTGAAAGCAATATTTCACCATCGAGATATTGGGCCAAAAACGATATATAGCAAATTTCAAAAAATATATTGGGCCCGATATGTTCTCGTCTCTCGTGAATCAGACGTTGGAATCTCCCATTGCGCACTACGAAGTGCCCTTCTAGTTTTAAAAGATTTTTTTTTCCAAGATTCTCAAAACAAAGTGTTCTCAACAGAATCATGTTATTACAGTTTCTGATCATTGAAAATCTGAGCTCAAAAATAACTTGCAGGGACAGTGTAACCTGCCCGTCCTTAGTCAGGTCCACATACTGCAACGTGAATAGAAAAGGGAGGGGTGGGGTGAGGGAGAGAGGATTTCAGTGTAAAAGAGTAGAGTGGACATTTAATATCATGCATCTCTTTACACCGACCGATTCAATGCAAACAACTAGTTTGGAAAACCGCAAGTTAGTCCCACAAGCCAATACCCTTGAAGCGAGAATTATTGCTCACTTGGGTTAATATCATACGTTCAGACCAAAATGGAGGCCGCCAACAATTGATGTTGTTAAATACGTTTTTAGTTTCACATATTAATGACCGAATAAAAGTTCCAAGTGTTTGAAAGCACATAAAAACGTTTGGTATTGTAGTCGGCAGGCATAATACTCTCTTATATACACTGTACTATGAGACAGTCGCACACTCACATGACATGCACTGCCAATTACTCGCAATGATTGGTTCGATGCAAAGGTTGAACACAACATGTGTATCAGAATTCAGACAGTTTAAAGAAAAATAAAAGAAATAGAAAAAAAAACACTGATAGTTGTTTTTGGTTTACAAAACCCTCGGTAATCGATATGGATCAGCACGACGATTACTTTAGCAGGAGTGCTAGGACAAAGTAAAAAGTAAGCAAAGGAAAGCAAAGGAGGTTAAAGGGGTTGCTGTACTCCAAAAGTGGAGAGAGGAAGAGAGGAAGAGAGGGAGAGAGGGAGAGAGGGGAAATGAGAAATGGCTGCAGACAAAGACAATAACGTTGCTTCAGCAGACCGTGAAGAGGAACTTGCAGATCATGACCTACTGGAGATGGACAAGCCAGGACTGAGCAATGCTGGTGATATGAAGGTCAAGACGGATCGATCCAGAAGCGATCCTGCATTGATGAGATCCTGCATTGCATTGATCCTGCATTGAAGTTTTGGATTGTTCAGGGTTCAACGACTTGTCACAATATGAAAACCTAAAAAATAAGAAAAATAAAAAATAAAAATAATTCTGCTCGGGTGAATGGAGGAAAAACCCCCATGCTGTCTGAAGATATGGTTTTTGGCGGCTCTACAATGGTGAATCCGTCATGTGTGACTCGCTTATTTGCTCACCATCTTCTGGAAATATTTATTGCTTTGCCTGCAAGCTTCTTTCAACCAAAACACATGCCTTTATGGAAGGATTGTAATGGGAAACACCCTGAATGGCTTTATGAACACGAGAAGAGTTTGGAACATCATATCTGCATGCTGGCACTGGCGTGGATGTGTCGTGCCAAGGCAACAGGCACATTTGATACAAATCTAGCTCAGCAGTTTCAAAGTGTCAGTTCTGGAAAAATGTCCTTAAGCATATTGTATCAGTCATCAAGTTCTTAAATGGCCAAAGACTCAGTCGTCACGATGAGCTGTTCCGGTCACCACATAAAAGAAACTATTTGGGGACTATGCAACTGATTGCTCAATGTGATCCATTTCTGGCAGATCATTATGGCCAAATTGGGACAAAAAGGTAAAGGTAATCCCTCCTTTCTGTCATCAAGTACTTGCGAATAAACTCATGGATTTGATGGGGCAGAAAATTATAAACAATAGCTGCAGAATTGCAATGAGCCAAATATTTTTCAGTAATTGTAGATTCAACGCCACATTTAATTGGTACTAGACGACCCGTGAACCCGTTGGGTTCCCGTTGTGACAGCAGTTGATGAAAAAAAAAAGAAGATAGCTCCAGCGAACTATACCACTGAGGTTGTTTGCATTATCAAATACTCCCGAAGAGTAGTTGACTGAATCGGGAATTGATTATTTAATAATTTTTTTTGTTGCCCGATTTGAACGAAACTTGATACTGCACACCGCAGGCGAATGGTGAGTTTGTTGGGCTCAAAACGCTGAATCAGTGGGAAATGGTGTCCACTTTTTTTGAAGACGGATTCTAGGGTAAAATTTGACGCTGAGTACTATGGTGCCGACCGATTTTTTAAAAGGTGCCCAAAGTGCCAATTTTGGGCCTTAATGGTGCCAAAAACCGGTTTTGGGGCATTTTGGCCAAGTTTATGTACAGGACAATAGTTTTTTTCTTCATAAAAAGGTTGATATTTAGACCTATGATATATGTGTTTTATGAATTTAAACTCATGAAATAGCCCAGGGCCGTTAATTGGCAAAAAAAAGGGCCATTGCCCATGATGTGTAAATAGGCATGGGTGCAGGTGTTATCCAATTTAATAGCCTTATAAAGAAAAATTGGGCCATATCTGTACCTGGTGTACATGAAGTGGGCCTTGCTTGAAAAATACATATGCATATTGTGGGCCAGGTGCCCATATTGGGCAACATGGGGCCAATGTCAATAAAAATTGGCTTATAATTTCAGTTATGATCTTCAAAGTGAGCCAGATTACCAATCAATTACAGCCATTAACCCACTGTAAACAGGCGTTGCAATATTCTGTCCACTGGGCACGCAGGATGGGCCAACGTGGCCCAGTGCCACCAAAAGGCCTAAAATGGGCACATGATAAAATTGCAAGTAATCAACTATTTTTCCTGAAACAAAGATTGAACTAGAGGGGGAGCACTCGGTAGAGTGCAAAACCTCCGCCGCCAATACAGCTGGGTCGCTCAAGTGAACGAACCTTATATCTTATTCATTAAATATGACGTCAACAGTGCTGACAGTTAAGTTCTTTTTCTCCAACATTTTTTTTTGGGGTGGGGGGGGGGGTTGGAAATCACTTAAAACATGTAGAAATGCAAAAAAAAGAAATCGAAATTTTGTTAAAAAAAAGTTGCAAAAAATTTTTTTTCTCTAACAATTTTTTTTGGGGGGGGTAACAATTTTTTGGGGGGGGTTGGAAATCACTTAAAACATGTAGAAATGCAAAAAAAAAATCTTTTTTGGGGGGGTGACAAATTTTTTGGGGGGGGGGGTTGGAAATCACTTAAAACATGTAGAAATGCAAAAAAAAAATTTTTTTCTCTAACAATTTTTTTTTGGGGGGGGGTAACAATTTTTTTTGGGGGGGGGGGGAAATCACTTAAAACATGTAGAAATGCAAAAAAAAAAAAATCTTTTTTGGGGGGGGTGACAATTTTTTTGGGGGGTGGGTTGGAATCACTTAAAACATGTAGAAATGCAAAAAAAAAAAAATTCTCAATTTTTTTTGGGGGGGGTAACAATTTTTTGTGGGGGGGTTGGAAATCACTTAAAACATGTAGAAATGCAAAAAAAAAAAATCTTTTTTTGGGGGGGGGTGACAATTTTTTTGCGGGGGGGGGTTGGAAATCACTTAAAACATGTAGAAATGCAAAAAAAAAATTTTTTTTCTCTAAATTTTTTTTTTGGGGGGGGGGGGGGTTGGAAATCACTTAAAACATGTAGAATACCAAAAAAAAAATTTTTTTTTTTGGGGGGGGGGGTAACAATTATTTTTGGGGGGTTGGAAATCACTTAAAACATGTAGAAATGCAAAAAAAAAAAAAATTCAAATTTTTCTTCAAAATGGCCACCATAGTGGCCATATTGGATTTTGGACCAAGTCCAAAATCTAATGGCATGATCCTTGGACCATACCTAACCCCCCCACCAAGTTTCGTCGAAATCCGTCGAGAGTTTTTCCGTAATACTGTTCACAAACAAACAAACAAACAAACAAACAGAAAGGGGTGAAAACAGTAACCTCCATCCATCTTCGATGGCGGAGGTTAATGAAAAAAAAAAATTCTCAACAAATTTTTTTTTGGGGGGGGGGACCAAGTCCAAAATTTAATAGCATGATCCTTGGACCATACCTAACCCCCCCACCAAGTTTCGTCGAAATCCGTCAAGGAGTTTTTCCGTAATACTGTTCCACAAACAAACAACAACAAACAGAAAGGGGTGAAAACAGTAACCTCCATCCATCTTCGAAGATGGCGGAGGTTAATTATAGGTTTTGAGGGTGCTGATTTCATTGAAATTGATCTCAAACTAAAGAATGGGTTATTTAGAAACACAACTTTCATTTTGATTTACACTACATATAATGTCAATGTTTTTTCTTACGTTAAATCAACTGTAACATTGAATATATAATTACCTAAACTACTTACTTAAATCTAATCGTCTCATGTGAGGCTCTTTTTTCACCAAGAGCATTATATTGCAACAACAGTTCACCATTATCATCAACAGCTTGGGCTGAAATTGGAGAGATAAAAAAAATCTTTGCAAGCTCATATGAAGGTCCTATTCTTTTAACTCCACAATGAGAAAGGTCATTGAACTTTTTCAGCAGTATAATACATTTTCGAACACTCATTGTAATTACGTCACC
>CM068952.1:131730346-131752651 GCA_035128595.1 Eptatretus atami | reverse complement strand
TAACATGCATTAAAAACACCTCACTGATACAGATTAAAACACCTCACCGATACACGATTAAAAAACCCTCACCGATACACGATTAAAACACCTCACCGATACACGATTAAAAAACAACTCCACCGATACACGATTAAAAACAACTCACCGATACATTATTAAAAACACCTCACCGATACATGATTAAAAAACATCTCACCGATACATGATTAAAAACACTCTCACCGATGCACGATTAAAAACATCTCACCGATACAAGATTAAAAACATCTCACTGATACATGATTAAAAACACCTCACCGATACATGATTAAAAACACCTCAATGATACATGATTAAAAACACCTCACCGATACATGATTAAAAACACCTCAATGATACATGATTAAAAACATCTCACGATACATGATTAAAAACACCTCACCGATAAACGATTAAAAACACCTCACCGATACATGATTAAAAACACCTCAATGATACATGATTAAAAACACCTCACCGATACATGATTAAAAACACCTCACTGATACATGATTAAAAACATCTCACTGATACAAGATTAAAAACACCTCACTGATACATGATTAAAAAACACCTCACTGATACATGATTAAAAAACATCTCACTGATACAAGATCAAAAACATCTCCACTGATACAAGATAAAAACACCTCACCGATACATGATTAAAAACACCTCACCGATACATGATTAAAAACATCTCACTGATACAAGATTAAAAACACCTCACTGATACAAGATTAAAAACATCTCACCGATGCACGATTAAAAACACCTCACCGATACATGATTAAAAACACCTCACTGATACACGATTAAAAACACCTCACCGATACACGATTAAAAAACACCTCACCGATACACGATTAAAAACAACTCACCGATACACGATTAAAAACAACTCACCGATACATTATTAAAAACACCTCACCGATACATGATTAAAAACATCTACCGATACATGATTAAAAAACATCTCACCGATGCACGATTAAAAACATCTCACCGATACAAGATTAAAAACATCTCACTGATACATGATTAAAACACCTCACCGATACATGATTAAAAAACACCTCAATGATACATGATTAAAAACACCTCACCGATACATGATTAAAAACACCTCAATGATACATGATTAAAAACATCTCACCGATACATGATTAAAAACACCTCACCGATAAACGATTAAAAACACCTCACCGATACATGATTAAAAACACCTCAATGATACATGATTAAAAACACCTCACCGATACATGATTAAAAACACCTCACTGATACATGATAAAAACATCTCACTGATACAAGATTAAAAACACCTCACTGATACATGATTAAAAACACCTCACTGATACATGATTAAAAACATCTCACTGATACAAGATCAAAAACATCTCACTGATACAAGATTAAAAACACCTCACTGATACACGATTAAAAACAACTCACCGATAAACGATTAAAAACACCTCACCGATACATGATTAAAAACACCTCAATGATACATGATTAAAAACACCTCACCGATACATGATTAAAAACACCTCACCGATACATGATTAAAAACACCTCACTGATACATGATTAAAAACATCTCACTGATACAAGATTAAAAACACCTCACTGATACATGATTAAAATATCTCACTGAACAAGATCAAAAACATCTCACTGATACAAGATTAAAAACACCTCACTGATACACGATTAAAAACACCTCACATGATACATGATTAAAAACATCTCACTGATACAAGATTAAAAACACCTCACTGATACATGATAAAAACATCTCACTGATACAAGATTAAAACATCTCACTGATACAAGATTAAAAACACCTCACTGATACACGATTAAAAACATCTCACTGATACAAGATTAAAAACACCTCACTGATACACGATTAAAAAACCTCACTGATACATGATTAAAAACATCTCACTGAAAACAGATTAAAAACATTCTCACTGATACACGATTAAAACACCCCACTGATACAAGATTAAAAAAATCTCCCGATGCACGATTAAAAACACCTCACCGATGCACGATTAAAAACATCTCACTGATACATGATTAAAAACATCTCACTGATAACATGATTAAAAACACCTCACCGATACCATGATTAAAAACACCTCACCGATACATGATTAAAAACACCTCACTGATACATGATTAAAAACACCTCACCCATACATGATTAAAAACACATCACCGATACATGATTAAAAACAACTTACTGCTGTGATATTAAAAACACCTCACTGATACATGATTAAAAATATCTCACCGATACATGATTAAAAAACACCTCACTGATACATGATTAAAAACATCTCACTGATACATGATTAAAAACACCTCACCGATACATGATTAAAAACAACTCACCGATAAACGTATAAAAACACCTCACCGATACATGATTAAAAACACCTCACCGATACATGATTAAAAACATCTCACTGATACATGATTAAAAACACCTCACCGATACACGATAAAAACACCTCACCGATACATGAAGAAAAACACCTCACCGATACACGATTAAAAACACCTCACTGATACATGAAAACATCTCACTGATACATGATTAAAAACACCTCACCGATACATGAAGAAAAACACCTCACCGATACATGATTAAAAACACCTCACCGATACACGATTAAAAACACCTCACTGATACATGAAAACATCTCACTGATACATGAAAACATCTCACTGATACATGATTAAAAACACCTCACCGATACATGATTAAAAACACCTCACTGATACACGATTAAAAACATCCACTGATACACGATTAAAAACACCTCACATACATGATTAAAAACACCTCACTGATACATGATAAAAACACCTCACCGATACATGATTAAAACACCTCACCGATACACGATTAAAAACACCTCACTGATACATGAAAACATCTCACTGATACATGAAAACATCTCACTGATACATGATTAAAAACACCTCACCGATACATGATTAAAACACCTCACTGATACATGATATAAAAATATCTCACTGATACAAGATTAAAAACACCTCACTGATACATGATTAAAAACATCTCACTGATACATGATTAAAAACATCTCACTGATACATGATTAAAAACATCTCACTGATACATGAAAACATCTCACTGATACATGATTAAAAACACCTCACCGATACATGATTAAAAACACCTCACTGATACACGATTAAAACATCACTGATCATGATTTAAAACATCTCACTGATACATGATTAAATATATACCATCAGAGATGGGGAATCCCCGCCATTGAAAAATAATTGAAATCAGATAAGCGGTTTTCCATTTATTACAAAAAACATTTTTTCAAGATGGCCGCCCCAGTCGGCCATCTTGGATCCGGCCACGCCCAAAATCAATAGGGTTCTTCCTTTTCAGGTGGTACATGTGTGACTCAAATTTCAAATCGATTATGCATGGCGAACAGTTTATGAGTTATCGCACTCACAGCTATAAATGTTGACGCCCAGCCAGCCGGACGAACGGCCGGACGGACGACCCGGGTGATAACAATATCCCCCTTCCACCACGCGGCGGGGGATAAAAACTGTCAACAAGTTTGTGCAAGAGATGCACCAATTAGTTTTAAATGTCAGTGAAGGACTTCAATTGGTTGACTCTAAAAGCAAAGATCACTGAAAGATCTCAAGATTTATGTCATTAAAAAACACAAAGACGAAAGATCTCGGAAAAGCAAAAGCTTAAAATTGAAAAAAATAAAATCCTCATTAAGTTTTGCAGTACATTATCCGTTTTTGTGAGCAAGCAGGAAGATGAAGGAGACCAAATAGACTACATTGTGTACACGCCTTGTAAGGAAATGACGACGAGTTGGGATAACATGTTAAAATGCTTTGATCTTCGGCTTGCCTAATGAGTGATACTTGTAGGCCTTGCGAAGTAACCCTTAGATGGATTGCCTTTTTATAATTATGATCACCCAAGCCGCAGGATGCAAGAGAATAAAGAGATGTGAACGCACGCACGCACGCAATATTTCCAGAACGAGATACTCCCAAGTCCAAGAAAAGGCAAAGTTTTTATTTTTCATATTTCAACATAAATGTAAGATTGTAAATAAATTTTTGATCAACTATACAGACATATACATATCGAAAAATAAAAGAAAATTCTACACACAGGCAGTTGATCTTGAACAGACTGCCAGCATTTTGTCGCTCTCCATTTTTGATTTGGCCCTCACTAATCGATAAACTCTCATTGCCACCTCCCTCTCCCCCTCCCCAAATGTAGAGACCAGCTCTTTTCAATCCAGACAGGCAATAAGATTTTGGATAGTGCATGAAACTAGTTTGTCACCCTTTGGCATGTAAAAGCAAACAAACAAATAAACTAATGCAGCAAACTTATCTTTTTTTAAATAATGGAACCAAGCCTTTGTTAATCTCTGCTGGTTTGGAGGAAAATAAATAAATAAATAAATAAAAATTGAATAAAACAAACAAAAAAACACAATTTATGAAAACAGCCTCATAATTTGGCAATTATTCCATCCATCTGAATAATTCTAATTGGGCAGGACAAAAACATAACTGAAAGCACTCGGCTTATTAGATACGATAATCAGACGCTCGAGAGATTTGCTCAAAGGCAAGGCATATCAGCAAATTGGAGTTTCCCTAAAAAAAGGTAAGCATCTGCTTTGCAAGGGAATCATACCACCTTTGTACAGACTAGAACGGCACTCGGAAGATCGAGCAAACACCTCCACCAAGCTGAACAGTTTTGTATCCCACCAACAGGCCGGATCTGGATCCGGGCCCGAACCAAAATGGAATCAGCTTGTTCTTGTCACCTACCCAAATCATCCACATAGTTTTGTCACAACTCGTCCACAACAGATCGAAATATTGGGCTATGTATGGTTTTTAGCCCCATCTCTCTATAGTGAAGAATCACTTCAAAAAATCATTGTATCCGGAGATTCAACAAAATTGAAATGATTCGTCCATGTCACACATCCAACCTGTCCACCAAATTTAGTCCAAATCCATCCACAACTTTTTGAGATACCGTATTCACAGATAAAGACAGACAGACTTGGCATATAAGTTCTGCTGAAACAACAGAATTATTCTGAGCAGACATTTTCAGTCTCAAGAATGGTTTTCTTTGAGCGGACAACTGGAGAACATTTGCAGCTCTAGCTTTGGAGCAAAAAGTTAAAAAAACAAAAAAAACAAAAAAAACATCCGTCTTAACTCCATTTTTATGAAGTGTCAATAATGTCATGTTTTTCAGCTTCACGTTCAGATGTATTTGAGCAACTCAGTGGGTTACACCAGATTACCAAACCCATTCACAAATCACATATTTACACATTGCATCACATGATGCATTGGTCACTGACCCACCTTTGGTTGCATGAGTGAATCACATGAGAGAATGGTCTGTTGGAAGCTTACGGAGCTATGTCACAGTAAGAGCCTCAATCGGCAATGATTCACAACAACCATAACATAACATTCATAAAACACTCCACAACAACCCTTCGACTTTCAGGTTAGGAAAAACTAGAAAGTATAATTTGACGCAAATGCATCAATATATGCCTCAGCCCACGGTTACGTTTGATCTCAATTGAAGGTCACAAGAAAAACGAGAAGGGAACTCGGTAGAACGCATACCTCCACCACGCAATGACTGATCCAGAAAAACATATCGGGCCCAATACATTTTTGAAAAATCGTGCTATATATATCGTTTTTAGCCCCATCTCTCAATTGTGAAGAATCACTTCAAAAATTTGAGTAGGCGGATCTGTATCTTCACCAAAATCTAAACAGTTCGTCCTTGTCACACACCCAACGCGTCCACAAAATTCATTCGGAACAGCCCACAACTTTTTGAGATATCCTGCACACAAACAAACAGACAGAAACGGGGTTTGAAAACATAACCTCCTTCACCTTCGTGGTGGGGGGTAATTAAAGAGAGAGAGAGGGGGGGGCAGATACAGAGAGAGAGAGAGAGAGAGAGAGAGAGGCAGATGAGAGAGAGAGGCAGAGAGAGAGAGAGAGAGGCAGAGAGAGAGAGAGAGAGAGGCAGAGAGAGAGAGAGAGAGAGAGAGAGAGAGAGGGACAGATAGAGAGGGACAGATAGATAGATAGATAGATAGATAGAGAGATCAGATGCTGAGATGCTGCCAACTCAATTTGTGGTCTGCAAAATGGTTTTCAAAGGGCACATGACATTTCACCATCGACCTGTTCAATCTAAAATTTAATCAATTAATCTTTGTATTGCAGTCCATGTGCGTCTGGAGGGAGGGGGTGAGATAGATGGTCAATCTCTTGAGCAGTTCACAAGTTATCGCAGTAACACAGATTTTCAATTAAAGGGCACTTCACATTAGACCTTTGACCTTTTGAACCCAAAATTTGATCAGATAAAATCTTCGAATTACAGTCCATAGTGCTACCAAGTTTTTTCAAAATACCTTCAGTGTTTCACTAGTTATCACGGTAACAAAATTACACACAGACATACAAACCTGAAAACATAATGCCTCCGGCAACGGAAGCACAAAAATAAATAAATGAATAATGAAAAGGCCATGACTTCAATATTTTAGCTCACCATGGGAAATTCGCTTTCAGGCTACGTGACTTGAATGAACAATTGTATCTATTGTCTGATTAAGCTTTAAAGCATTGTGTGCAAGAGCATGAAAAGGATATCTAAAATGCATTACCTACAATGGAAATACATTTCCAAACTATAAGGGCACTCGATGGAGCGCATACTTCCCTCACGTAATGCCTGATCCACGAGAACACATCGGGCCCAATACATTTTTAAAATATCATGCTATACAGTACTATATCGTTTTTGGCTCAATCTATCAATGGTGAAGAATCACTTTAAAAATTAAATAATTGTCGTATCCAGATCCAGATTCAGATCTTCACCAAAGTCGAATCAATTCGTTCTTGCAACACACCCAACTCATTCACCAAGTTTCGTCCGAATCCGTCCAAAACTTTTTGAGATATCGCGCTATATATCGTTTTTAGCCCTCTCTCCCTCAATGGTGAAGAATCATTAAAAAAATTATAGTTATAATTATAATTATAGTTATAATTATAGTTACCTCCTCCACCTTCAGTAGCCGAGGTAATAAATCGGTTTCATGCATAATCATGGCCATAAGAACATGCATAATTGGGAAAACTATTTCCAGCAATAACTAAACTACTCCACAAAAGACGGATTGGGATCTTTTAAGTCCACCAACTAATGCCAGCAGATGCGACACCCAGCTTAATAGCCATCTGAACAATGGAGAATCTTGTGATGAACAACTTGCCTGTGAAGCATCAATCTGACAGTTTGTAGTTGGCACAGGCATGTAGTGGCAGAAACCCAGGCGAGACAGCTCAAAGTGCTCGAAAGCACTACCTCTGCACCATACTGTCACAAACAGCATGCACATAGTACATACACAACACTTCTATAACGTCGGGATGATGAATCAACAAAGGGGGAGAGACAGAGACAAAGAAAGCCCGTCTTCAATACACCTTCGGCAAATCACACTTCCAAGCACAAGCAGGAAATTGATCATGTACTGGCACACAATGGCTTATTTTCAAAGGCTATTGTGGCATCTAACACATCATCATGGGCTCAACAGTGACGCGTTTCCCAGTGATCAATAACTCAAAATTTTATGGGATTTTATAATGAATTTTCAATGCAGGAAAAGAAAGAGCAGCGAGTGTATAAATAAGGTGCATCCCCAAAAGTCCATGCCTTGGGGACCAGAGTGGCTGCGGGACAAACCTTTGTTCATGACCGTACCGATTCTTCTGCGAGCTGAGGCTGGGGTGCTGTCATGTGGATGTGTGCGCATTTTTCCACAGCCATTTTGTGTTGTGGGTGAAAAGTACAATTATCACTTTTACTCATTCAGCTAAGGCGATGTGATGCGGGCAGTTCTGCTTTTTCATGTTGTGCCCATCCCAAGTTGCTTTGAGGGCATTACAAGTGATCGATTAAAAAAAATTAAAAAGTGACTACATGCAGTCTACAGCAGGTAGTCAACAGATGAACCCAACCCAACCCCAATTTGAAGGTCATCAATGAACCAGCTGGGCTCTTAACAATGCATTTGACATGAGAATTTTCAAGTACGTGGTTACAAATAAAACTACAACGGCATTCGGTAGGGCACATGCGTCAGTAAGACTGAACAGTTTACATTTTGTATCCCACCGAAAGGCCAGATCTGCATCCAGACCTGAACCAAACATTTAATCAGCTTGTTCTTGTCACCTACCAAACTCGTCCACAACTTTTTGAGATATTTTGATATATGTAGGTTTTGGCCCGATCTCTCAACGGTGAAGAATCACTTTTAAAATTCTAGCACCCGGATCCTGATCCAGACGTTCACCAAAATACAATTTATTCGTCCTCGTCACACACCCACCCTGTCCTCCAAATATGGTCCAAATCCATCCGTTCCTTATTGATGATGTCCTGCTCACAGAGAGGACAGACAGACCGGGGTGCGAACATAATGTGCGTCCACCTTGGTGGCGATGGTAATCAACCACAACCGCATCATCATTCTCCACTGTGCAAGTGATTGCATCAAGAAAATGATTTAAATATTAAAAAAAAACTTTTAAGAATGGAATGCATATCATATCATACATTTCAGCATTTTAAAAAAGAGCACATCAAAATTTTTCTGAACAAATACACTGGTTCAGGCTGGTAGGTTAGCACTTAGCATAGACAGAGAGGGACGCCCACTCACCTAAAAGCTGTCTCGCCTGGGTTTGATACCCGACCCAACATCAATGTTAGTGCTGTCCGTCAGAAGGACGTTAAACTGGACACCCAGTCTACCAGCATTAGTTGGTGGACTTTAAAAATCCCACGGTGTTCTTTGTGAATAGTTGGCAGGGTATTACTGGCACCCTGAACAAATTACAAAATCCTGTCTTGCTTGACTGATGGGAAGGCAATGGCAAACAACCCAGCACCACCATCGTCATCGTCATGTTACTGCTTTGACAGCACCAATGCTATGGAAAGAGTACGGTATGATAACGATGACGACGACGAAGACGACAACGACAATGCACAGGTTCAACCCTCAACCATCAGCGTCAAGTCCAATTGTGCAACACTCAACAGCTGTAGCATCAGCAGTGATTGATCCCTAAACTAACACGAATGAGGATGACACAACCACCAATAAAAAAGTGGAAGTGCCAGCTCACAAACTACATCATTCTGTCAGGTGAGGCTACAGCAAGACATACCTAATTTGGCAAACTTAAAAGCTGTTTTTTCTCCCTCTCCTTTATTTTATTTAAATTTGCCCGAAACAAGGCTGAGAGACACTAAATGTGAAGGGCTCCAGAGAAAACGAAAATGAGGAAAAACTGTCAAAACCTTCAAATCATCCTCAAACAAGGAAACATCTTCACAGGACCACTGTGCAGGAGGTAACGAGGCCGGGTGGGAAAAAAAGGATTTTCCTATCCCCATTAAATTAACCAAATCTTTCTGTTCAAAATGTTGGCTCATGGAAGAGGGTGACGGAGTTAAAATAAATAAACAAAATAAAAACAAACTGCGAGTGAGCAAGTAGATGGGCACAACGTGCAAGGGAATGGATACATGTCAAAAAGGAAAAGAAAGGGGATGGATCAAAAAATGGGGAGATGGGGTGGGGACGAGATAGACGGGGGGGGGGCGTGAGGGATGGGGGGGGGGTTGAGGATGGGGGCAGGGCGAGATAGTCGGAGAAGGGAGGAGGCGAGATAGACGGGGGGGGAGGGGGTGAGGATGGGGGCAGGGCGAGATAGTTGGAAAGGGAGGAGGCGAGATAGACAGAGCGGGGGTGAGATAGTCGGAGGAGGGAGGGGGCGAGATAGACGGAGGGAGGAGGCGAGATAGACAGAGGGAGGCGCGAGATAGTCGGAGAGAGAGAGGAGGCGAGATAGACAGAGCGGGGTGAGATAGTCGGAGGAGGAGGGCGAGATAGACGGAGGGAGGAGGCGAGATAGACAGAGGAGGGCGATATAGTCGGAGGAGGAGGAGGCGAGATAGACAGAGCGGGGGTGAGATAGTCGGAGGAGGGAGGGGGCGAGATAGACGGAGGGAGGAGGCGAGATAGACAGAGGAGGGCGAGATAGTCGGAGGAGAGAGGAGGCGAGATAGACAGAGCGGGGGTGAGATAGTCGGAGGGAGGGGAGGGGCGAGATAGACGGAGGAGGAGGCGAGATAGACAGAGGAGGGCAGATAGGGAGGGGAGAGAAGAAGTAGGAGTAGGAGGGAGGGAGGGGGAGATAGTCGGAGGAGGGAGGAGGCGAGATAGACAGAGCGGGGGTGAGATAGTCGGAGGAGGGAGGGGCGCAGATAGACGGAGGGAGGAGGCGAGATAGACAGAAGGGGCGAGATAGTCGGAGGAGGGAGGCGAGATAGACGGAGGGAGGAGGCGAGATCGACGGAGGAGCGAGGGGCGGGATAGACAGAGGGGCGAGATCGACGGAAGGGGGAGGGTGGTGAGATCGACAGAGGGGTTGACATCGCAGTCACCCGTTAAGCACGAACAATTGGTTGAGTGTAGTTAATACCAATAGGAGGTAGTAAAGATCACAAGTCGGGATGGAAGAAGGTGTGAGATGGGGGTACACCGATTTGATTTTTGGAACGTCGGTAAACATCATTTTTCGATGCTAAGACTTTTTTAAAAGACAAAATCCACGTACGAGGCCAAAAACGAATTGAAATGAAGACCATTTTAAAGATCCATCAAAAATTGTTTTCGAGCCAAAACCAAATTGTTCAACACATTTAAAATCTTCGCAAACAAAATCGAAATTAAATAAATCGATGGAAATGCCTTCGATTATATCAAAGGTCACCGGGACAACGGTCCCAGCACGTACCAGGCAGGTGTGTCACGTGTCGTGTGTGTGTGTCACGTGTCGTGTGTGTGTGTGTGTGTGTGTGTAACATGCATTAAAAACACCTCACTGATACACGATTAAAAACACCTCACCGATACACGATTAAAAAACCTCACCGATACACGATTAAAACACCTCACCGATACACGATTAAAAAACAACTCCACCATACACGATTAAAAACAAACTCACCGATACAATTATTAAAAACACCTCACCGATACATGATTAAAAACATCTCACCGATACATGATTAAAAACATCTCACCGATGCACGATTAAAAACATCTCACCGATACAAGATTAAAAACATCTCACTGATACATGATTAAAAACACCTCACCGATACATGATTAAAAACACTCAATGATACATGATTAAAAACACCTCACCGATACATGATTAAAAACACTCAATGATACAGATTAAAACATTAGAACATTAAAACACCTCACCTGATAAACGATTAAAAACACCTCACCGATACATGATTAAAAACACCTCAATGATACATGATTAAAAACACCTCACCGATACATGATTAAAAACACCTCACTGATACATGATTAAAAACATCTCACTGATACAAGATTAAAACACCTCACTGATACATGATTAAAAACACACCTCACTGATACATGATTAAAAACATCTCACTGATACAAGATCAAAAACATCTCACTGATACAAGATTAAAAACACCTCACCGATACATGATTAAAACACCTCACCGATACATGATTAAAAACATCTCACTGATACAAGATTAAAAACACCTCACTGATACAAGATTAAAAACATCTCACCGATGCACGATTAAAAACACCTCACCGATACATGATTAAAAAACACCTCACTGATACACGATTTAAAAACACCTCACCGATACACGATTAAAAACACCTCACCGATACACGATTAAAAACAAACTCACCGATACACGATTAAAAACAACTCACCGATACATTATTAAAAAACACCTCACCGATTACATGATTAAAACATCTCACCGATACATGATTAAAAAACATCTCACCGATGCACGATAAAAACATCTCACCGATACAAGATTAAAAAACATCTCACTGATACATGATTAAAAACACCTCACCGATACATGATTAAAAACACCTCAATGATACATGCATTAAAAACACCTCACCGATACATGATTAAAAACACCTCAATGATACATGATTAAAAACATCTCACCGATACATGATTAAAAACACCTCACCGATAAACGATTAAAAACACCTCACCGATACATGATTAAAAACACCTCAATGATACATGATTAAAAACACCTCACCGATACATGATTAAAACACCTCACTGATACATGATAAAAAACATCTCACTGATACAAGATTAAAAACACCTCACTGATACATGATTAAAAACACCTCACTGATACATGATTAAAACATCTCACTGATACAAGATCAAAAACATCTCACTGATACAAGATTAAAAACACCTCACTGATACACGATTAAAAACAACTCACCGATAAACGATTAAAAACACCTCACCGATACATGATTAAAAACACCTCAATGATACATGATTAAAAACACCTCACCGATACATGATTAAAAACACCTCACCGATACATGATTAAAAACACCTCACTGATACATGATTAAAAACATCTCACTGATACAAGATTAAAAACACCTCACTGATACATGATTAAAAATATCTCACTGATACAAGATCAAAAACATCTCACTGATACAAGATTAAAAACACCTCACTGATACACGATTAAAAACACCTCACATGATACATGATTAAAAACATCTCACTGATACAAGATTAAAAACACCTCACTGATACATGATTAAAAACATCTCACTGATACAAGATTTAAAACATCTCACTGATACAAGATTAAAAACACCTCACTGATACACGATTAAAACATCTCACTGATACAAGATTAAAAACACCTCACTGATACACGATTAAAAAACCTCACTGATACAATGATTAAAAACATCTCACTGAAACAAGATTAAAAACATTCTCACTGATACACGATTAAAAACACCCCACTGATACAAGATTAAAAACATATCTACCCGATGCACGATTAAAAACACCTCACCGATGCACGATTAAAAACATCTCACTGATACATGATTAAAAACATCTCACTGATAACATGATTAAAAACACCTCACCGATACATGATTAAAAACACCTCACCGATACATGATTAAAAACACCTCACTGATAACATGATTAAAAACACCTCACCCATACATGATTAAAAACACATCACCGATACATGATTAAAAACAACTTACTGCTGTGATATTAAAAACACCTCACTGATACATGATTAAAAATATCTCACCGATACATGATTAAAAAACACCTCACTGATACATGATTAAAAACATCTCACTGATACATGATTAAAAAAACACCTCACCGATTACATGATTAAAAACAACTCACCGATAAACGATTAAAAACACCTCACCGATACATGATTAAAAACACCTCACCGATACATGATTAAAAACATCTCACTGATACATGATTAAAAACAACCTCACCGATACACGATAAAAAACACCTCACCGATACATGAAGAAAAACACCTCACCGATACACGATTAAAAACACCTCACTGATACATGAAAACATCTCACTGATACATGATTAAAAACACCTCACCGATACATGAAGAAAAACACCCTCACCGATACATGATTTAAAAACACCTCACCGATACACGATTAAAAACAACCTCACTGTACATGAAACATCTCCTGATACATGTGAAAACATCTCACTGATACATGATTAAAAAACACCTCACCGATACATGATTAAAAACACCTCACTGATACACGATTAAAAACATCCACTGATACACGATTTAAAAACACCTCACATACATGATTAAAAACACCTCACTGATACATGAATAAAAAACACCTCACCGATACATGATTTAAAACACCTCACCGATACACGATTAAAAACACCTCACTGATACATGAAAACATCTCACTGATACATGAAAACATCTCACTGATACATGATTAAAAACACCTCACCGATACATGATTAAAACACCTCACTGATACATGATATAAAAATATCTCACTGATACAAGATTAAAAACACCTCACTGATACATGATTAAAAAACATCTCACTGATACATGATTAAAAACATCTCACTGATACATGATTAAAAACATCTCACTGATACATGAAACATCTCACTGATACATGATTAAAAACACCTCACGATACATGATTAAAAACACCTCACTGATACACGATTTAAAACATCACTGATACATGATTTAAACATCTCACTGATACATGATTAAATATATACCATCAGAGATGGGGAATCCCCCGCCATTGAAAAATAATTGAAATCAGATAAGCGGTTTTCCATTTATTACAAAAAACATTTTTTCAAGATGGCCGCCCCAGTCGGCCATCTTGGATCCGGCCACGCCCAAAATCAATAGGGTTCTTCCTTTTCAGGTGGTACATGTGTGACTCAAATTTCAAATCGATTATGGCGAACAGTTTATGAGTTATCGCACTCACAGCTATAAATGTTGACGCCCAGCCAGCCGGACGAACGGCCGGACGGACGACCCGGGTGATAACAATATCCCCCTTCCACCACGCGGCGGGGGATAAAAAACTGTCAACAAGTTTGTGCAAGAGATGCACCAATTAGTTTTAAATGTCAGTGAAGGACTTCAATTGGTTGACTCTAAAAGCAAAGATCACTGAAAGATCTCAAGATTTATGTCATTAAAAAACACAAAGACGAAAGATCTCGGAAAAAGCAAAAGCTTAAAATTGAAAAAAATAAAAAATCCTCATTAAGTTTTGCAGTACATTATCCGTTTTTGTGAGCAAGCAGGAAGATGAAGGAGACCAAATAGACTACATTGTGTACACGCCTTGTAAGGAAATGACGACGAGTTGGGATAACATGTTAAAATGCTTTGATCTTCGGCTTGCCTAATGATGATACTTGTAGGCCTTGCGAAGTAACCCTTAGATGGTTGCCTTTTTATAATTATGATCACCCAAGCCGCAGGATGCAAGAGAATAAAGAGATGTGAACGCACGCACGCACGCAATATTTCCAGAACGAGATACCTCCAAGTCCAAGAAAAGGCAAAGTTTTATTTTTCATATTTCAACATAAATGTAAGATTGTAAATAAATTTTTGATCAACTATACAGACATATACATATCGAAAATTAAAAGAAAATTCTACACACAGGCAGTTGATCTTGAACAGACTGCCAGCATTTTGTCGCTCTCCATTTTTGATTTGGCCTCACTAATCGATAAACTCTCATTGCCACCTCCCTCTCCCCCTCCCCAAATGTAGAGACCAGCTCTTTTCAATCCAGACAGGCAATAAGATTTTGGATAGTGCATGAAACTAGTTTGTCACCCTTTGGCATGTAAAAGCCAAACAAACAAATAAACTAATGCAGCAAACTTATCTTTTTTTAAATAATGGAACCAAGCCTTTGTTAATCTCTGCTGGTTTGGAGGAAAATAAATAAATAAATAAATAAAAATTGAATAAACAAAAAAAAAACACAATTTAATGAAAACAGCCCATAATTTTGGCAATTATTCCATCCATCTGAATAATTCTAATTGGCAGGACAAAAACATAACTGAAAGCACTCGGCTTATTAGATACGATAATCAGACGCTCGAGAGATTTGCTCAAAGGCAAGGCATATCAGCAAATTGGAGTTTCCCTAAAAAAAGGTAAGCATCTGCTTTGCAAGGGAATCATACCACCTTTGTACAGACTAGAACGGCACTCGGAAGATCGAGCAAACACCTCCACCAAGCTGAACAGTTTTGTATCCCACCAACAGGCCGGATCTGGATCCGGGCCCGAACCAAAATGGAATCAGCTTGTTCTTGTCACCTACCCAAATCATCCACATAGTTTTGTCACAACTCGTCCACAACAGATCGAAATATTGGGCTATGTATGGTTTTTAGCCCCATCTCTCTATAGTGAAGAATCACTTCAAAAAATCATTGTATCCGGAGATTCAAACAAAATTGAAATGATTCGTCCATGTCACACATCCAACCTGTCCACCAAATTTAGTCCAAATCCATCCACAACTTTTTGAGATACCGTATTCACAGATAAAGACAGACAGGACTTGGCATATAAGTTTCTGCTGAAACAACAGAATTATTCTGAGCAGACATTTTCAGTCTCAAGAATGGTTTTCTTTGAGCGGACAACTGGAGAACATTTGCAGCTCTAGCTTTGGAGCAAAAAGTTTAAAAAAACAAAAAAAACAAAAAAAACATCCGTCTTAACTCCATTTTTATGAAGTGTTCAAAATGTCATGTTTTTCAGCTTCACGTTCAGATGTATTTGAGCAACTCAGTGGGTTACACCAGATTACCAAACCCATTCACAAATTCACATATTTACACATTGCATCACATGATGCATTGGTCACTGACCCACCTTTGGTTGCATGAGTGAATCACATGAGAGAATGGTCTGTTGGAAGCTTACGGAGCTATGTCACAGTAAGAGCCTCAATCGGCAATGATTCACAACAACCATAACATAACATTCATAAAACACTCCACAACAACCCTTCGACTTTCAGGTTAGGAAAAACTAGAAAGTATAATTTGACGCAAATGCATCAATATATGCCTCAGCCCACGGTTACGTTTGATCTCAATTGAAGGTCACAAGAAAAACGAGAAGGGAACTCGGTTAGAACGCATACCTCCACCACGCAATGACTGATCCAGAAAACATATCGGGCCCAATACATTTTTGAAAAATCGTGCTATATATATCGTTTTTAGCCCATCTCTCAATTGTGAAGAATCACTTCAAAATTTGAGTAGGCGGATCTGTATCTTCACCAAAATCTAAACAGTTCGTCCTTGTCACACACCCAACGCGTCCACAAAATTCATTCGGAACAGCCCACAACTTTTTTGAGATATCCTGCACACAAACAAACAGACAGAAAGGGGTGAAAACATAACCTCCTTCACCTTGGTGGTGGGGGTAATTAAAGAGAGAGAGAGGGGGGGCAGATACAGAGAGAGAGAGAGAGAGAGAGAGAGGCAGATAGAGAGAGAGGCAGAGAGAGAGAGAGAGGCAGAGAGAGAGAGAGAGAGAGGCAGAGAGAGAGAGAGAGAGAGAGAGAGAGAGAGAGAGAGAAGAGAGGAGGACAGATAGAGAGGGACAGATAGATAGATAGATAGATAGATAGAGAGATCAGATGCTGAGATGCTGCCAACTCAATTTGTGGTCTGCAAAATGGTTTTCAAAGGGCACATGACATTTCACCATCGACCTGTTCAATCTAAAATTTAATCAATTAAATCTTTGTATTGCAGTCCATGTGCGTCTGGAGGGAGGGGTGAGATAGATGGTCAATCTCTTGAGCAGTTCACAAGTTATCGCAGTAACACAGATTTTCAATTAAAGGGCACTTCACATTAGACCTTTGACCTTTTGAACCCAAAATTTGATCAGATAAAATCTTCGAATTACAGTCCATAGTGCTACCAAGTTTTTTCAAAATACCTTCAGTGTTTCACTAGTTATCACGGTAACAAAATTACACACAGACATACAACCTGAAACATAATGCCTCCGGCAACGGAAGCACAAAAATAAATAAATGAATAATGAAAGGCCATGACTTCAATATTTTAGCTCACCATGGGAAATTCGCTTTCAGGCTACGTGACTTGAATGAACAATTGTATCTATTGTCTGATTAAGCTTTAAAGCATTGTGTGCAAGAGCATGAAAAGGATATCTAAAATGCATTACCTACAATGGAAATACATTTCCAAACTATAAGGGCACTCGATGGAGCGCATACTTCCCTCACGTAATGCCTGATCCACGAGAACACATCGGGCCCAATACATTTTTAAAATATCATGCTATAACAGTACTATATCGTTTTTGGCTCAATCTATCAATGGTGAAGAATCACTTTAAAATTAAATAATTGTCGTATCCAGATCCAGATTCAGATCTTCACCAAAGTCGAATCAATTCGTTCTTGCAACACACCCAACTCATTCACCAAGTTTCGTCCGAATCCGTCCAAAACTTTTTGAGATATCGCGCTATATATCGTTTTTAGCCCTCTCTCCCTCAATGGTGAAGAATCATTAAAAAAATTATAGTTATAATTATAATTTATAGTTATAATTATAGTTACCTCCTCCACCTTCAGTAGCCGAGGTAATAAATCGGTTTCATGCATAATCATGGCCATAAGAACATGCATAATTGGGAAAACTATTTCCAGCAATAACTAAACTACTCCACAAAAGCGGATTGGGATCTTTTAAGTCCACCAACTAATGCCAGCAGATGCGGACACCCAGCTTAATAGCCATCTGAACAATGAGAATCTTGTGATGAACAACTTGCCTGTGAAGCATCAATCTGACAGTTTGTAGTTGGCACAGGCATGTAGTGGCAGAAAACCCAGGCGAGACAGCTCAAAGTGCTCGAAAGCACTACCTCTGCACCATTACTGTCACAAACAGCATGCACATAGTACATACACAACACTTCTATAACGTCGGGATGATGAATCAACAAAGGGGGAGAGACAAGAGACAAAGAAAGCCCGTCTCAATACACCTTCGGCAAATCACACTTCCAAGCACAAGCAGGAAATTGATCATGTACTGGCACACAATGGCTTATTTTCAAAGGCTATTGTGGCATCTAACACATCATCATGGGCTCAACAGTGACGCGTTTCCCAGTGATCAATAACTCAAAATTTTATGGGATTTTATAATGAATTTTCAATGCAGGAAAAGAAAGAGCAGCGAGTGTATAAATAAGGTGCATCCCCAAAAAGTCCATGCCTTGGGACCAGAGTGGCTGCGGGACAAACCTTTGTTCATGACCGTACCGATTCTTCTGCGAGCTGAGGCTGGGGTGCTGTCATGTGGATGTGTGCCGCATTTTTCCACAGCCATTTTGTGTTGTGGGTGAAAAGTACAATTATCACTTTACTCATTCAGCTAAGGCGATGTGATGCGGGCAGTTCTGCTTTTTCATGTTGTGCCCATCCAAGTTGCTTTGAGGGCATACAAGTGATCGATTAAAAAAATTAAAAAGTGACTACATGCAGTCTACAGCAGGTAGTCAACAGATGAACCCAACCCAACCCCAATTTGAAGGTCATCAATGAACCAGCTGGGCTCTTAACAATGCATTTGACATGAGAATTTTCAAGTACGTGGTTACAAATAAAACTACAACGGCATTCGGTAGGGCACATGCGTCAGTAAGACTGAACAGTTTACATTTTGTATCCCACCGAAAGGCCAGATCTGCATCCAGACCTGAACCAAACATTTAATCAGCTTGTTCTTGTCACCTACCAACTCGTCCACAACTTTTTGAGATATTTTGATATATGTAGGTTTTGGCGCCGATCTCTCAACGGTGAAGAATCACTTTTAAAATTCTGCACCCGGATCCTGATCCAGACGTTCACCAAAATACAATTTATTCGTCCTCGTCACACACCCACCCTGTCCTCCAAATATGGTCCAAATCCATCCGTTCCTTATTGATGATGTCCTGCTCACAGAAGGGACAGACAGGACCGGGGTGCGAACATAATGTGCGTCCACCTTGGTGGCGATGGTAATCAACCACAACCGCATCATCATTCTCCACTGTGCAAGTGATTGCATCAAGAAAATGATTTAAAATATTAAAAAAAAACTTTTAAGAATGGAATGCATATCATATCATACATTTCAGCATTTTTTAAAAAGAGCACATCAAAATTTTTCTGAACAAATACACTGGTTCAGGCTGGTAGTTAGCACTTAGCATAGACAGAGAGGGACGCCCACTCACCTAAAAGCTGTCTCGCCTGGGTTTGATACCCGACCCAACATCAATGTTAGTGCTGTCCGTCAGAAGGACGTTAAACTGGACACCCAGATCTACCAGCATTAGTTGGTGGACTTTAAAAATCCCACGGTGTTCTTTGTGAATAGTTGGCAGGGTATTACTGGCACCCTGAACAAATTACAAAATCCTGTCTTGCTTGACTGATGGAAGGCAATGGCAAACAACCAGCACCACCATCGTCATCGTCATGTTACTGCTTTGACAGCACCAATGCTATGGAAAGAGTACGGTATGATAACGATGACGACGACGAAGACGACAACGACAATGCACAGCGTTCAACCCTCAACCATCAGCGTCAAGTCCAATTGTGCAACACTCAACAGCTGTAGGCATCAGCAGTGATGATCCCTAAACTAACACGAATGAGGATGACACAACCACCAATAAAAAAGTGGAAGTGCCAGCTCCACAAACTACATCATTCTGTCAGGTGAGGCTACAGCAAGACATACCTAATTGGCAAACTTAAAAGCTGGTTTTTTCTCCCTCTCCTTTATTTTATTTAAATTTGCCCGAAACAAGGCTGAGAGACACTAAATGTGAAGGGCTCCAGAGAAAACGAAAATGAGGAAAAACTGTCAAAACCTCAAATCATCCTCAACAAGGAAACATCTTCACAGGACCACTGTGCAGGAGGTAACGAGGCCGGGTGGGAAAAAAAGATTTTTCCTATCCCATTAAATTAACCAAATCTTTCTGTTCAAAATGTTGCTCATGGAAGGAGGGTGACGGAGTTAAAATAAATAAACAAAATAAAACAAACTGGCGAGTGAGCAAGTAGATGGCACAACGTGCAAGGGAATGGATACATGTCAAAAAGGAAAAGAAAGGGATGGATCAAAAAATGGGGGAGATGGGGTGGGGACGAGATAGACGGGGGGGGGGGTGTGAGGATGGGGGCAGGGCGAGATAGTCGGAGAAGGGAGGAGGCGAGATAGACGGGGGGGAGGGGGTGAGGATGGGGCAGGGCGAGATAGTTGGAGAAGGGAGGAGGCGAGATAGACAGAGCGGGGGTGAGATAGTCGGAGGAGGGAGGGGCGAGATAGACGGAGAGGAGGCGAGATAGACAGAGGGAGGCGAGATAGTCGGAGGAGAAGAGGAGGCGAGATAGACAGAGCGGGGTGAGATAGTCGGAGGGAGGGGGCGAGATAGACGGAGGGGGAGGCGAGATAGACAGAGGAGGGCGAGATAGTCGGAGGAGGGAGGAGGCGAGATAGACAGAGCGGGGGTGAGATAGTCGGAGGAGGGAGGGGGCGAGATAGACGGAGGGAGGAGGCGAGATAGACAGAGGGGAGGGCGAGATAGTCGGAGGAGAGAGGAGGCGAGATAGACAGAGCGGGGTGAGATAGTCGGAGGAGGGGAGGGGCGAGATAGACGGAAGGGAGGAGGCCGAGATAGACAGAGGAGGGCGAGATAGTCGGAGGAGGGAGGAGCGAGATAGACAGAGCGGGGTGAGATAGTCGGAGGAGGGAGGGGGCGAGATAGACGGAGGGAGGAGGGCGAGATAGACAGAAGGGGCGAGATAGTCGGAGGAGGGAGGCGAGATAGGACGGAGGGAGGAGGCGAGATCGACGGAGGAGCGAGGGGCGGGATAGACAGAGGGCGAGATCGACGGAAGGGGGAGGGTGGTGAGATCGACAGAGGGGTTGACATCGCAGTCACCCGTTAAGCACGAACAATTGGTTGAGTGTAGTTAATACCAATAGGAGGTAGTAAAGATCACAAGTCGGGATGAAGAAGGTGTGAGATGGGGGTACACCGATTTGATTTTTGGAACGTCGCGTAAACATCATTTTTCGATGCTAAGACTTTTTTAAAAGACAAAATCCACGTACGAGCCAAAAAACGAATTGAAATGAAGACCATTTTAAAGATCCATCAAAATTGTTTTCGAGCCAAAACCAAATTGTTCAAACACATTTAAAATCTTCGCAAACAAATCGAAATTAAATAAATCGATGGAAATGCCTTCGATTATATTCAAAGGTCACCGGGACAACGGTCCCAGCACGTACCAGGCAGGTGTGTCACGTGTCGTGTGTGTGTTGTCCGTGTCGGTGGTGTGTGTCGTGTGTGTGTGTGCTGTCGTGCTGTGTGTGTGTGTGTGATGTGTGTGCGTGTGTGGTGCGTGTGTGTGTGTGTGTCGTGTGTGTGTGTGTGGCGTGCAGTGCCGTGGCGTGCGCTGTGTGTGTGTGCGTGTGACCCGTGTCGCTGTGGTCGACGTGGGTGTGTGCGTGTGTGTGTGTGCGTGCGAGTGTGTGTGTGTGTGT
>CM068952.1:131713050-131727664 GCA_035128595.1 Eptatretus atami | reverse complement strand
ATATATATCTGTTTCAGCCCTATCACTCAATTGTGAAGAATCACTTTTAAATTTCTTGGATCCGGATCGGATCTTCACCAGAATTGAATCAATTCGTCCTTGTCACAAACCCAACCAGTCCACCAAGTTTCGTCCGAATCTGTCAATAACTTTTTGAGATATCGTGCTCATAGACAAACAGACAGACAGGGGTGAAAACATAACCTCCATCCGATTTCGGTGGCGGAATATTGTGAGCATCGTGTGAACATCGTTTGACACTGCATGGTGTATCTTCTGATTGTTGTAATAAGTATGGATAGTTATAATACAGAATAACGGTCCATACTTGTATCTCGTAGTGAATCAAACATAAAAAGGCATCTTCCCAAAGTTCGTTAAAGTAATTGCGGTCTCATTGTAATCACATGTAGATGTGATGTCATCAATTAAATAAAAAAAATTAAATAAAAAAACCGTTTCATCTTCAATTCCACGAGGGATTTTGTGAAATACACGTTGAACCGAAAGTTCTCTCCAAAAGGTTCTTCTTTATTCCCATGGAAAACCGACCGTATCAAAGTTGCATGAGACTGCCCACGTTCTTGCATTTTGTATAAAACACATCGAGCTCGCTGGTTTGTGTGTTCCCTTGGCTTTGATCAATGTTTCATAAATGGGATTCTGTTGATATTTAAGCACTCTGAGTTTTGTCCGAACCGCATCTCGTTGGAGAAACTGAAGGATGTGCTGATTGTAAAGGTGCGCTGGAAACCGCTAAGTTTACAGGTGAGTCAATGCTCGCAACACAGGAGCCTGCCCACCTGTGTTCCTCCATTAAATGTATGTTCATTCTTGGGAATTTGTACAGGTATGTTGTCTGTCACAAGCAATGTCCAAAAATGGTCATTGTAGGGGTGTAATAGGATTTGAGAGTGTAGTTCGTTATTGTTTGGGATATATGGGGGTATTTGGGGTGTGCAGTTGGTTTCTCGGTCATCCTGTTTCAGAGGATGTTGCTACCTGGCAGGATCCATTTCCTCCCCGAGTGGTGTGGTGTATACCATTGTGTGTTCCCATCCTTATCATAAATGATATATCCCTGCAAATTTAGACTCGGAGAAATGCAACACCGTATCTGCACCTCAGTAGTGATGCAACAAGAAGTCACAATTCAGACTTTAATCTCAGCCAAACATTGGGTTCACCTTTTCGGCAATCCCATTTCAACACATAGCTAGTGTTGCTCCAATTCCAGTTTCGAATCCTGACACAGCTATAAACTGTTTCACGGGCAGGGTGATTCATCAGTGTGTGTGCCGTCCCTCGGATGGACATTAAATTGGAATCCCGTCTGCCGGCATTAGTTGGTGGGTGTTAAAGATCCCAGGGTGTCCTTCACGAAAGATAGTTGAGCCATCGCCAGCACCCTGAACAAATTCTAAATTCCTGCCATAACTAGCAGACAGTGTTGAATCAATTGCACAGCCACACCCCCAGTCAATGATGCTACCCCACAGCCTTGTGATGCTCACCTAAGAAGAAGATATGTTTGATTGCCCTTCCCAAGTCTGAAAATTATAAGATAGGTAAATATATATATATATATATATAATCCATTGTACAACATAGGAAAAATCTACTTGTTTTGCTGTATTTGCGACCTCATGTAAAGGTTCCCTCAGTGGGATTTGTCATGTCCATAAAAATTCCTTTTGGATTGGGATCAATCCTGCTTTCCATCCTCCAATGCACCACAGAGCAGTGTTATAAAATATGGTATATATATATATATATATATATATATACATAGTTTTATACATGCTTGGGAGCCTCGTTCGTATGCATTTCTGTCTGCGATGTCGCTGGTGAATCGCCAAGTGATGCTGGAACTGGTGCGGCTGCTGAGGGGGTGTGTAGCATTGGGATTCTTGTGTGTGTACTATTTGTGAACATCCTTATAGCTGTGGAGGCACTCTGGGAAGGGTTTGATACAGCATAGTGTTTATCTTGCGTAGGCCTTCTTGGTTGCTTTATGTAGTTTTTTCAGCCAGAAGAGCATGGGAGGAGTCGATTTATTTATTTATATAATCCTAGACTCCTGGGTTTCATTAATTCGGTGATAGCTGATTGGTTATTACCTCCATTCACAGGTGAGAGATGTGGGTGGATCTTTCTTTATCATTTATATATTGACTGCTTTTGACATTTGCACGTGGTACATGCTTAGGAATCTCATTGGTATGCCCTGCTGTCTGTGTTGTCACTGATGATTCGCTAATAAGCGATGAAACTGGTGCGGCAGCTGAGGGGTGTGTAGCATTGGGATTCTCATGTGTGTACTATTTGTGAATGTCGACAGCTGTCGAAGAACTCTGGGAATGGATTGATACAGCAAAGGGCTTACTTTGGTAGCCTTTCTTGGTTGCTTTATGCAGCTTCTTCGGCTGGAAGTGCATGGGAAGAGTCGATTTATTTATATAATCCTAGCCACCTGGGTTTAATTGATTAGGTGAGAGCTCATTGGTTATTCCCTCCATTCACAAGTGAGATGGGCTGGGTCTTGCTATATGTATATATGTATATATATGTTATATATATGTGTAATTATTATAATTAATATATATAATATATATATATATATTAATATAATATATATATATTTGGTTTGCTTTGAGCTTACAATTTGGGAATTATAGTTTGAGCTGAAAATTGACTTTTGTTTTTATTTTGACCACTGCATTATGATTGCTTACGGAGCAATATATGTTTGCAATAACTGCAAACTGCATCAATCCCTAAAAAGATCAATCTATGGATGATATAATGCACAGGATATTCAGTGAATGATTATCGCAATGTTTGACAGGGTGGTGGAGAGGTAGCACACATGTATTTGAATTGTTGCATCAGTGCCGCTCAGGTAGGGAGTTGAATCACAAAGTGTGCCATTCCTCCCGAGATGTTGATCTGTGTGTTTCTCCTTCTCCTCCTTCCCTGTATTATTATTGTGTTGTCACAGTTGTTCTGACAGCCCATATTTACAGATGGCGTTTTGCACTTTCTGCAAGCTCTATTTGGTTGCATCACTGTCTTTCCTCGACGGATCTTCTTTTGTGTTGCCAGACTTGATGCACCATCAGGGAAGGTAAGAACTCTACCCTGAGATAAAAGCATGAAAATCACTGCTCCATGACAAAACATACACTGCCAAAAATAAGTTTTCTTAGCAAGAAAACATTTTCTTAAAATAAGAACAATGGTGTAATGACCAGACTCAGTGGTGTAATGGTTGGAGCGTCCACTCTGAGTCTGGGAGTGCGGCGGTTCAAACCCCGGCTGAGTCACACCGAAGACTTTAAAATTGTATGTGCTGCTTCCTTGCTTGACATTCAGGATTGAAAAGGATAAGAGGACGGACAATCCCCATAAGTTCTCATCCATGGGGAGGAGGAAATTTATCCATTGGAAATGCCCCACTGAGTGCGGTGAGAAAGGCGGTGCCATTGTTGTGGTGTGGCTGGCACCCAGAGTGCCCCGGGAACTGACTCAGTATATGTTTGTCTCGTCTAACAGTCCTGGGTTTTGTGTGTGTGTGTGTGTGGTGTTTGTGTTGGTGGTGTGCGTGCGTCGTGCCTGTGTGAATGCGTGCACGTGTGCCAGCTCCATGACGAGCCTTATCTTCTGTAAAAAAAAAACAAATAAAAAATAAAGATTGTAGAAGCCACCAGGAGTTGTACTTCCATCTTGAAGATCATCATCACATCGTTGCCAATTCGACCGCTTTCGGCGCTAATTTACCGCTTTTTGCATCCATGAAGGGCCTCTCGCTGTTCTCGTGAAAATCGCCGCTTTTACAAAATAATAAGTTTCATCAAAGTTTTAGACAGATTTACATGTGGTGACAAGGGTTGTGTCGGCCTTCAGGAGGTTTCCCTCGATGCTGTGTGAAAAATCATGTCCCTGATCGCTTCACTCCATGGCACCACGGATCATTTCAAACCCCCAGTTTTTCTTCTCAATATTGGCAACTATGTCATCCAGTAAAAGGCCGTCTAGTTTTCTTTTGGAATATTTTAAAATATTTCACTTTGTTTATTGATAAAAAAAATTTTTTGGCTAAGTTGTCCATTTCAAACGTTGATAAACTCCGCTTGTCATTCAGCATCAGAAGGTAGGAGGTGATTACAAGGATTTATGAGGAATTTCAATACAGGAGGACACCAAGAGGTCCATCAAGTCTGCACAATCCTGCCATTATCCGAGTACCTCTCTATCCTCATTGCTACCAACTACTTCTCTAATTCAAATTTCCTTTTGATTAATGCAGTGATATTACCATCCTGAGTCAAACCGAAGGTGATCACAGTGTGGACTGGTTTTACACACTAATGCTATGTAATGCTATCTCATCATCAAGAATGATGTTTAATAGACAGTATTGGGAAACTGTGATTGTGGAAGCTTGAATGGTACTGGGTTGGGATTTTGGGGATTATTTGGTGTTGTCCGTGTTCTAGCTTTAGCTCTAATTGTGTATACAGGTGCACCTGTCCGTCAGCATGTTAGTCACACTGGAGCTTGGAAGCAGAAATTCACGTCAGCGATTTTCTTTACGCGAAGCATTCAGTTCAAAATGCTTACAAAGACGATTAAATTTCTTAAAAGTTTTCCCAAATGCACGATTCCTTTTTGGATCGATGTGAAGGTTTAAGTTTTTTTTTTTTTAATCTCCGCCATGAAAACGAGACACATGTATATGAAGGTGTCGAGGCTCATGGAAGAGCAGAGCAACAGGGGCCAGAATCTACGGAGAGAAAGTGAGGCAAAGGGTCTTCAGATAGAAAGTGGGCAAAGGGTCATCAGAAAGTGGGGCAAACAGTCACAGATATAAAGTGGGGCAAAGAGTCATCAGATAGAAAGTTGGGCAAAGGGTCAACAGAAAAGAAAGCATGGAGTAAACAGATAGAATGGGGGCGAAGGGTCATTAGATAGAAAGCGGAGCAAAGGGTCATCAATAGAAAATATAAACATGGGGTCAACAAGAGAGAAAGCGGGGAAAGGGTCATCAGAATAGAAAGCGGAGCAAAGAGTCATCAGAAAGAAAGCAGAGCAAAGGTCATCAGATAGAAAGTGGCTAAATGGTCATCAGATAGAAAGCAGGGGAAAGGGTCATCAGATAGAAGCGGAGCAAAGGGTCATCAGAAAGAAAGCAGGGAAAAGGGTCATCAGATATAAAGTGGGGTAAATGGTCAACAGATAGAAAGCAGGGCAAAGGGTCATCAGAACAAAAGCAGGGCAAAGGGTCATCAGATAGAAAGTGGGGTAAATGGTCAACAGATAGAAAGCGGGGCAAAGGTCATCAGATAGAAAGCGGAGCAAAGGGTCATCAGAATAGAAAGCAGGGCAAAGGGTCATCAGAAAGAAAGCGGAGCAAAGGTCATCAGAAAGAAAGCAGGGCAAAGGGTCATCAGAAAGAAAGCGGAGCAAAGGTCATCAGAAAGAAAGCGGAGCAAAGGGTCATCAGAAAGAAAGCAGGCAAAGGGTCATCAGATAGAAAGTGGGGTAATTGGTCAACAGATAGAAAGTGGGGCAAAGGGTCATCAGATAGAAAGCGGAGCAAAGGGTCATCAGATAAGAATATAACATGGGGTCAACAGAGAGAAAGGGGGCAAAGGTCATCAGATAGAAAGCGGGGCAAAGGGTCATCAAGTAGAAAGCGGAGCAAAGGGTCATCAGATAGAAAATATAACATGGGTCAACAGAGAGAAAGTGGGGCAAAGGGTCATCAGAAAGAAAGCGGAGCAAAAGGGTCATCAGAAAGAAAGAGCAAAGGGCATCAAGAAAGAAAGCAGGGCAAAGGGTCATCAGATAGAAAGTGGGGTAAATGGTCATCAGAGAAAAAAAATGGGGAAACCAGTCAGCAGATAGAAAATGGAGCATGGGGTCAACAGAGAGAAAGTGGGGCAAAGGGTCATCAGATACAAAGTGGGGCAAATGTTCATCAGAGAGAAAGTGTAGCAAAGGTTCAATGGATAGAAAATGGGGCAAATGGTCATCAGAGTGAATGTGCGGCAACCAGTCATCAAATAGAAAACGGAGCATGGGGTCAATGAATAGAAAGTGACACAAAGGGAAAACAGACTGAAAGTGGGCAAAAGGGTAAACAAGAGGATGAAGCACCACAACGCGAAGAAAATTGTGTTTATAATATAAGTTTGCCATAATTCCTGAGCTGAAGTGCCCAATTCCAACCCCCGCACAATTTATATAGCACAATGTCGAGCATTTTGGTTGCTTTTAAGCTTTGACAGAGTAATTGCAGAGGATGCTTACGTTTGAATGCTCACTTCATAATGTAAGTGTGGGGAGAGGTGGGTGAGAGGTAGAGGTCAGGTCAGTGCCTACAGAGGATAATGGAGCTCAAGATTTTTTACCATATTTTCTTCAGGAAGTTCGGGGAACTGGAATTCATGGAAGTTCACCTGGAATTAATGTAAATTTGTGAGCTCTTGCAACAGGGAGAGCAAAATTCAGATGTAACAAAGGCACTCATTAAAAGTTCTTTTATTTCATTTTGTTTTCACACAAGGTGCAGGTCATCGAGGAGTTAAACGAAAGAGGGGAAGCATGTACGTCTGACACAGAAGGGAACAAGTGGACAGTTGATGCATATGCAAGCATAACGTGTAAGAAAAGGTGGGGTAATGTAGAAAGTGGGTCGGAATATCGAAGGAAATAGAAGGTGACATGAGATGATGATAAACTGCAACCATGAGACAAGCAGTGGAGCAACAAATCGTGGTTGGAGAGACACGCAAAGGCCATTCATCGGGTTGCTATAGGCAGGGTCAAAATAATGCACTCAAGCTTGGAGCTTGGACTTTAAAAAGGTTGACAAAGGGGGATGCTGGATGAATCCGTTTGCTCTGGTGGAGCTGAGGACGGTAGATGGTTGGGGGGGGGGGGGGGGGGGGGGTAAGGAGAGCAAAATCAAAAGAAACAGTCGAAGCTCCAAAGACCACCAGCAAATCTATAGTGAGAAAGCATATGCCCAGCCATAGACACTGGGCAAAATTTGATTGAAATACTCCAATTTGACATGTACTCAATTTAAATACTCAAATTAAGTAAAGACGAAAGCAGCACAACATAGCAATGCAATGCAAACACTTCTAAAGACAGACTATCAGTAATCTATGAATGGAACTGTTGTTTGTTGTTTCTCTGCGAATATATATATATATATATATATATATATAATATATATATATATAAGAATATTCTTTGAAATCATTATTTTGAGAGACATGGCTGTTGGCTGGCCTTGTTATTTATTACTAGCAGAGTACCCGCCAAGCCTGGTGTTAGCTTTGTGGTTAGGGTGGCTGGCTTAAGGCCCAGTCACACCTTGACGTTTTAGCCAGCAATGGCAACGTATTAAAATGTATGTAAACGCTGGCTTACGTTGAACTTTTGATGTTTTTTTTAAAGATCGGACGTATTCATCATAACGACTTGGTCTTATGCATAACGTATTAGTAACGGACACAGAACGTTTCGTTGTCTTATAGATAACTTATACCAACGAATGCTGAACCTGTTGTCGGCCTTCACAAACTATGCCAACGATAGTCTAACTTAGGCATAGCGCGCTGCACGTATCGCCGACGATCACGTGGCGTAGCCTATTAAAAGGCTGCCGCACATCGATTCAAATCATAACCGCCGGAGAAATGGAAGTGTCAACATCGCAGTCACACCTTGGCGATCTTGCCAGCGTATGCCGACCTCTGAAAAATGCGTCTAAAACGCTGGCGCACGTCGAATACGGTATGGGTAAGTTTGGTATGCGTGAATAGAACGCTAAAGTACGCTATCATACATCGTAGTAAGTGGAGTACGTCTTGAAATTTTAAAACATGTTGAAAATTTTTACGACGTACTTGCCGTATGACACACGCTCCCGCATGCGATGGGAAGAAGTTGTACGCACGATATGCGATCGGTGACACACATGACACACGTTACTTGTACGTTACTCATAAGTCGAAACGCGTCAATGTAATGGTTAGCGTCAGTGTTCCAGACTCCCGGTTTTTTTTTTTCTTGGTATGACGGTGTTCAGTGTACAGTGCGGTTATGATTTAAATCGTTGAGCGGCAGTCTATTAATTATATTATATTATAACCACTAGAAATCGAAGTGTCAAAATCACATCATACCGGAAGGAGGAAAAAAAAATAAAAAAAATAAAACCAGGGAGTCTGGAACACTGACGCTAACCATTACCTTGACGTGTTTCGACTTATGAGCACCTTACAAGTAACGTGGTGTCGATGTGTGTCACCGATCGCATAACGTGAGTACAACACGTTACTCATAGGTTAGAAATAAGTTTCGGGTACGCTAAACATTACTCGACGTGTTTCGACTTATGAGTAACTTACAAGTAACGTGTGTCGACGTGTGTCAACGATCGCGTGACGTGCCTACAAATTATGGCCAGCGTTATGCGGAACGTGTGAGTCATACACTGGCATAAGTCTTAAAATTTCAAGCATGGAAAATTTGAGGACAACCGAAAAGTACAACGTTTAAAGCCAGCGTACTACGACGTATGGCTGTGTTTTCAGCGTGCTCTCAATGTTATCAAAACTTACCCATAACGTATTCGACGTGTACCAGCGTTTTAGACAAATTTTCCAAAAATCGGCATAAGCTGGCTAAAACGTCAAGGTGTGACTGGGCCTTTAGGATCTTAGGGTCCTGAGTTTACCTCCGTTGGCTGCTGAATGAACACCAGGTGGGGGTGATTCAGCATGTCATCCTTCTGAGGTCGGCGAAATGAGTACCAGTGGTACTGGTATAGGGGCACAGCATCATGGCACAGCTGCATTTCCAAGAAATGTATGCTGCCATACGCAAGAACAGAACAGAGTACCCACCCTACGGGTGATATTGTTCTAAGCATGCAACACGTCCTTCGAAAGCATACCTTTATTTGGCGGTGTATTGGCAACTACCAGCTCTGTATAGACAAAAAATAAATAGCCCAGGTTACGTGCATGAAGCAAAAAACATACCTACTGCTTATTCTATCTGTAATTACAGCAATCTGTGTGTGTGTGTGTGTGTGTGTGTGTGTGTGTGTGTGTGTGTCTGTGACACATGTTTCTCGACAACCACTGGTCCATATAATTGAAACTTGCCAGGTATATTGCTGGGGCCCTGTGGATGTGCCTTTTCAAGGTTTGATATTAATCGGACAAGTGCTTCCAAGTTATGGCCATTTATTTACCAACCAATGACAGGACACGGTGCTGCGGCCATTTATTTACCAACCAATGAAAGGACACGTTGCTGCGTAGGCGTGGCTGCATAGGCCGGTGCACGGCCGGCCAACGATGACGTCACAGGCCGTGCCGGTTACGATGGGGAAAGGGCGCCTTAGTTACCGTGGCGTAGGAGTGGAAATGGTCAATGGCACGAATGTCATGGCAAGCAAAGACAGGGAGGTAAACTTGATTTTAATTAACTCTGTGTGTGTAAGTATCACAGCAGTTGTTACTTCAATGCAAGCGATAATTTGTGGAATGCATGTGAACATTCCGTACGGGCACGCACCACTTCCGGATAGTGATGACAATGTATTCTAATAATTTCTCGATTTCTTTTGCGCATTTATAGATAAACACAATGCCCCAATCCAGTCGTCGTTTACGAGAGCAAAGGAACGGCCTGTGTGGTTGTTTGAAAGTATATATATATATATATTGGTTTGCACGTACGGCCACGCGAGAGCGAAGGAACGGCCTGTGTGGTTGTTGTTTCTGGCATGCGGTTTGAAAGTTTTTTTTTTTGCACGTACGGCCACGCACGTACGGCCACGTACTAGTAATTCAAACACCTCACTGCACTGGAAAGCGTGGGGACAGGAATACTGTGCATACTGTAAATGGTGGAGACTTGTAGTACCCTCCCCCACCTGGAGGCAGCGCTTCATGATACCCATTTACAGAGAGAATTTGCATCCGCCCTCCACCTCCTTCCCCAAGACCACTGGCAAAAATAATAACACCCCTATGCATTAATTGGGGTTATGCTGATCCTCTGTAGCAAGTCTGGATGTAATTGGCCCAGAACTGTAGGAGGAGTAGCGCGACAAACAAACACACAAACCTCCACACACACATAAACACTGGTACGTGAATTATCATAAGGATGATACATTATTCTAAGTGAAGCAAGTATAAAGAGTTTTAAAACTGGAAAAGCAGTACAAATATGTATAACATTTTAAAATCGATGGTCTCCCCCTCAAAAGACGAGAACTGGCAGCTCGGTCATGGTACGCCATCTGTCACAATGTTTAATTTGGTGTTCTTTTGAGGGGCAAAATGGCGGTCGACTAGCTTTGTCATTATCCAGCTACCCTTGACCCAGCCAGGATTAGTGCAACATAACTATTTTTCACATCATTGTTGTTCTTACATGACACTTGCATACTTCCTGCTGCAGCTCAAGCTCACATGAGGATCACACAGATCAACTCAGGCTCCACAGAAGGCCTGCAGGTTGGCAGAAGGAGAGTGGAAAAATGAGGCCTGATTCTGCTGCTTCAGCAATTCTGCAAAAATCTGGCCAGGATTTGGATATCCGAGCTCCTCGGAATGTGAAGTTTCTGCAATCCAACCCATCACTCAAGAAACCTCTACAGCCACGGGTTTCAGGACATGCCTCGAGTTTGGAACCCCATGTGGACTCAGGTCCGTCCGAATCACCGACTTGCAGTCATGGGGTTGATGACTCTGGCCGATGATGTTTTTTTACGAGAAAAAAGCAAATATTTAGCCAAGATGTCTCGCCAGTCGTGGCTGAATGCCATGATTGAGCATCTGTCTGTTTAGTTGTCCATCTCTCTCCTGTCCTTTATGACACTCATCAAAATAACCTTGCTTAAATTTTTGAAGTTGCCTCAAAAAGTCATCAAATGCTTCTTTTGTTTTATTATTGTTTAGATCAATGTTAATTTGAGTCTTCACATGTATTCCTTTAACAGCATCTCTGCAAGAATAAAATGTGGCACTCAAAGCAGAATATACTGCGCTGTATCTATACTAATAAATGTATGTGTGTGTGTGTCGCCTCCATACCTCCAAAACCATGAAACCGAGCAGCCTGAAACTTTGCACGCATACTAGGGAACTCCAGGGAAGTGAATGACTGAAAATTGGGTGTTTGGTTAAAGAAAACACCCCCTTTTTGAAGATAATTAACAGCCTTATTTAATTTGGCTTTGCCTGGTGTTGGCTTAATGGTTAGGGTGGTGGGCTTTGGATCCTAGGGTCCTGAGTTCAAATCCCACTCAGCTGTTGAATTAATACCAGGTGGGGTTAACTCGCCTGTCAACCTTCCGAAGTCGGCAAAATGAGTACCAGCATGCTGGTGTCCTGTGTCGGAGTGGTGACCCATCCAGGATTGTGCCCAATAGCCAAGGAGACTGCGTAGGCAGCACCAACGCGCTGCACAGAGTATGGTCCCAATCTCCTCTCCTCCTTATTTAATTATATCCTTTATCAGGAGCCATTCTTGGCACATCACACTCTGGGGTCGTAAGATGTATCCTGGGTAACCTCGCTGTGGTCTGAAGCCACCATGTTTTGTGGCCTCCTCAACCATGCCTTGACTTGGAACAGGCCGCAACAATTTCTTAACGATATAAAAACCTTTTTTTCACTTTCGTCACTCATATTATCGAATGCCTGTTCATCTAGCTATGAATTGCTGGGGACATTGTAATGCTCCTAAACGCCCGGAGACACCAGCGTTCGTGTCTTTATTTCATTTCTGCCCATGCCATAACCTTGAGGATCTCTTAAACTAAGCAAATTACAAAATTTAAGTTCCAGAAATGAACTTAGCAGCATTTGCAACTCCTTGATAAAATGTTCATATGTTCAATTCGGACATAATTATTTGATATTTCAGGCGTCTTTGGGAGGTGTATCTTTAATATGACGGTTCAGTGATTGCTAATCGCGTGCCAAGCGAGCCGTTATTTATCAACCGTTTCATTGGAGTGCTTAAGCCACTTTGCGAGAGCTCTACAAATATTCGTATTGCATTATGCATGTTGATCGACTCGAACAAAATTCAGGGGCCACTCCGTGCGTTAGCCACGTGTTGTTCTGCAGTGCAACAGGCGGTGGTTGGCTCATTGAAAATGTGAAATATTATTTTACACGACATTTACCCTTTTTGTACGATCTTCCATTATATGACCCGTCACTTCGGCATTGATAAATACAAATAAAAATTAAATGTTTCGTTTTAAAAGTTTCTTCAACCATTTGTGGAGTGTTTGCTTGATGAAGCCACTTGGCACACGTTATTCACGCTTCAATGGCGATACCACGGTTCAATGCAGGAGGTAGGAAGATAAAATAAATTATATGATACAATGAGTAAAAATTGCTTTTAGTTGTTATGAAGTTAATGAATCGCCACATCACGGCAGAAAAGCTGAGAGGTATGCATGTTCGCTCTGTGTAGCCTGGGTTCGAATCCCAACCCACTTTTGAATTATCATCCCAGTGTTTCATAGGCAGAGTGATTCATCAATGTGTGTGCCATCTCTTGGATGGACGTTAGACTGGGCGTCACATCTGACGAAATTCTCTCTCTCTCTCTCTCTCTCTCTCTCTCTCTTCTCTCTCTCTCTCTCTCTCTCTCTCTCTCTCTCTTCTCTCTCCTCTCTCTTCTCTCACACACACACACACCCCTTCCTCACACTCATCCCTCCCACAGTGTGTATCAATGTTTGATGAAGCGTTGCTCTCCCTACCTCCCCCCTTCTAGCACCCCCCCCCCCCGCCTCACCTCAAAAGGCGGAAGATCTCCTTGTGAGCCAACGGCTATCCATAGTGCCAACTGTGTCTGTGGACGTCCTCCTGCAGTCGGGTTAAAAAAAAAATTTTAGATTGGTGCAGGATTTGCACTCCGGCCACCGTAAACCTTTTCACTCCAACAAAACACGAGAAAAACGCAAAGAAAATTGAAAATCCACTCTGTGGGAGTACCTCATGTGCAACTTCCCTCCGCAGGGCAGCTCACCAGATGACAGGATTGGAGCAAAGTCTTCGGGACCCCCACTCTTGATGAAAGGAGGAAAACCATGGAGTAACCTTCCTGGGCAGATTGCGGTAGTGTGTGAAGGGGTGCTCTTGAGGTGTAGTCCACCAGACGGCAGTCTCCTCGAGTTAACCTGAGGCAGTCCCTTCGGGTGGGTGCCCAGAATGTCCTTTCCCAAAGAGAGGATGATCACCTGTCTCTGTTGTCATCTGAGCTCAAGCGTTTGAACATCGTATTGCAGACTCCTCTGAGGTTTGGAGACCGGATTGCGGCGAGATCATGGCGGGTGGTTACACCGACTATTGGTCTGGTCTCTCTGATGGTTACCATGCCCAAGGAGTTGCTGCAACAACAACCTCGCTTGATAACACCTCGTGGGAATTCCTTTTTTGTTCTCAGTTTTCAAACCTTGCCTTTTCTCTGACAATGCAAGATTCATTGATTGTAAGAACGGCTTGATTATTCGTTTCTGGTCTTCAAATTGAAATCTAATTTGGCCTTATTTGGATGTTCCATGATTTCCTTGAATGGTGCATGATATCCAATGTGAATGAAATCTTTACATATTCAGAGGAAATACTGACAGTGTATTACATCTATATGTATATTTTGAAATGTTTGTGTGTTTATACGTTATTTTTTCACAGCAAAGAGTTGCACCGAGAGGCCCCAAATTTTGGGTCAAGGTACTTCATGATCGGGGCAAGGTTTTAAGCTACCGCACGATGGCCTTGGCATTCGTTTTGAGGCCACCAAAGGCCACTATAAAGTGTAGATTGGGATGTGGGGTCAGGTATTGCTGCTGCCAGCACACAGGAAAAAGGTAATCGCCATGAGGCCAATAGCACCATAGCTTTTCAATGTCCAACACATCCGAACCACCACTGGGAAAAGCTTGATCACCCAGCTGGGCAGCGCAAGGTATCCCCCCCTGCAAATAGTAAATATATGCAAAGTCTGGGAGGCAAAATACCATGGCAGGAAATCACTATATTAGTACAAATCATATTTTAATACTGGATCGGGGCTCATGGAAGGGCTGCACAACAGGGAGCAATGGGTCAACTAACGTGAAGTAGGTCAGGGAAACAAGAGGACAATAACATGGATGCACTCGAGCAAAAGGACAAAATGTTTGTTTATTGTTGAATTAAAATGAAAAAAAAAAAACGTGTGGTCCAAGTTTTATACGTAAATAAAGCACAACAACAAACATGTAATGTTTTTGTGTTCAAAAGATTGACATAAAAGTTGTTCTAAGCTGGTGTTGCCTTGTCGCGAAGACGGTACGTTGATGGATCCGAAGCTGGACCAGATGCCTCAACGCCTCCAAGCCTACAAAAAGGACACCACTCGTTCGAATAACAAACTATGACATTAGAAATTAACATTCTGCCTCCAATCCTCCAGTGGAATACGTGTGTGAAGTTTCGTGTTAATCGGATGAGGTGTGTTTTTCCTATCCAGATGGCTGCCAACCCATGTGCCTTGTGATGTCAAT
>CM068952.1:131683349-131694831 GCA_035128595.1 Eptatretus atami | reverse complement strand
GGGGGGGGAGGGGGTGGGTGGCTCATGAGGTCATGCATAAGGATAGGATATGATTTGAGGATGAAGGGAACAGCGCACTTGAAGCCCTGTCGTTGGTCAACCATGAGCTCAACCAAATTGTCACGACCTCCCTACAGTTCCCATCGCACTACTTGGACAAGAAGCCTTTTAAATCCGATGAAGCTGAAGTAGGATCCAGGTATTGATGGTTGAAATTCAATAAGAAGAGTTCAAGGTTGGTACTAATGGACCTCAGATTTGATGTTCCACGTGCAACTATAGAGTTTCTTGAATTAATTCTCAACTGACAAAACTTACTCAAATAATTAATTATTTACACATCTAGTGGGGGCAAGTGGGGAGGGATTTCCTCTCCAATTTTCCTAACAGGAGCATCTTGCTCCACCTTACTCATCAATCATCTAGATTTATAAAAGGAGCAGTGTCGGTCTATCTGTTTATCGTGTTATAACTTGAGAATGGATTAACGGATTTCAATTAATCCAACGACGGTTGATTCCGCGAACTCCGGGAAAGTATGTGATGCCAAAAAAAAATAATAATAATAATGATGATAATAACAATAAAGGTCGGTTTGTGTATGGGTACCTGAGTACATGGGTACATGGGTACCTGGGTACACATGGCGAAACTGAAAACGACAACTTGCACCGCTGGTTATCCCCGCACGGAGGGCAGGATTTCTCAGAAATCCTTTTTTCTTCTTACCCCATCGATTATAATCCATTGCAGCAAAGATTGGTATTGCCATCAGCGAAGCGACGGGTCTTATACATGCTAGTTTTCCATTAAAAACAGTTCCTTCGAACAACCATTTGTGCTTTGAGACCTCGATATAAATGAAGTGTCCATTGATTGTTCAATGTGAAAAATGCAAGTGTGAGCTCACATTTTCAACAATGGTGGGGTGAATTGTCTAAATGGAACACATACCTTTTTTGACTGTCTTCTGCATGAATTCCCGCTTTCCAACCAGCCTGTTGAGTAGCGTGTGATGGTTCAGAGCTGCTGCAACATAGCGCCAAGGAATCAGGCCAGAAAATGATTCAAAGGGTCAATTCAATGATCCTAAAAATCCTGAACGAAAGGCGTCAATGAGATTTTAACATAGTAAGGTTACTCGACTGATAGCGCACACCATGTGTCGATGATTGCAAAAGAAAAAAAATTGCTGAATGCATCAGCATCACACAATGATTTTCACACAACATACGTTTGTTTGTTTTTCTTTTTTGGCTCCACTAGATTTGAAAAACGTTGTGGAAACCACTCAGTTTTTCAGCATTAAGGAATGAGATCAGTCATATAAGATACTTTGCTAATATAGTGGGGCAACTGAGCATAACAATTGTGCATTTTGTGAGGAAAGCACCAAATTTGGCACACTAGTAGCCTATCATATTATGAACAGATATGGATATTGGGCCATCTCAAATTCAGCCGCTGATGGCTGTGGCAGCCATTTTCCACTGCCATCAAAAATTTTGAGATGGCCCAATATCCATATCTGTTCATAATATGATAGGCTACTCGTGTGCCAAATTTGGTGCTTTCCTCACAAAATGCACAATTGTTATGCTATATTTAGCTAAGTTGCCCCACTAATAGTGATTCGTCAAGCATATGACTGATCCAATAGCACGAAAGACAAGCACACTCTTGCAGCATCATTATCATCAATGTACCATACTCCGTACAGTGTCGTTGCTGCAAAAGTAGTTTCCCGACAAGGGTTACGGTGTGTGGTTTGCCACTGCCTTTCCAGCAGTCAGTCAAGGCAGGAATTTGTAATTTGTTCATGGTGCTGGCTCTTTTATGGAGAAAGTATCTTGCCTACTCTTTGAGAAGGACACTGGGATTTTTAGCGTGCAGCAACTCATGCCAGCAGGTGAGACTCCCTGTTGAACGTCCATTGATGAATTGTTGTTGATAGACCATGATTCCTCCTGATGACTCCATCTTTTCTCTTTACTTCTTTGGGTTCCTTTTGATGACTCCAATGCAGTATTTGGTCTTCCATTTCATTCTCATAGAATGAATAGAGAGAGTGACAGTTTATATCTGGTTCGAGATTCAAACTCAGGTTAAGACAGCTTAGATGTGAGCGGAAGCACCGATAGGTCTATGACATCCTTCCAGCCAATCCCTCACTTTAGGAAACCCAAAATTCTTCTGAATGCTCTTCCTCTTATTCACAAATGTAAATACAAGTTTGCTTCATCAAAATATAAGTTACAAATGTTTGGGTTCTTTTCATCATCATCTGTTCGAGTGAACCCAGGTGGACCTTTCAATTGCTTGTCACCCGGTCGACTCAAATCGCTACAGTAGCGGACGCAACTCCTCCTGGTGAGAACACAGGTACAAACACTAGGGTTCTTTTAATCGACAGCATTAATAAATTAATCATTCATTGGTTTTGACAAATCTCAAAAAGATTAATCAGGTTGTCTCTAAACTCAGCAATACACGCATTATAAACCCTCAATTTGTGTAATCAGTAATGAAAGAAGTGACTTAGTAACCTCAAACTCTAAACTCGACACAGATGTTTTGCCACACACAGAAAACACAGACATCGGAGGATTTATCCCAGCATAGCTCTGATCGTTCTCTACTTTTGACGATACGACGCACGTAACAGGTGTGAATTTGTATCGGAGCAGAGAGAAAGATGGCGTGTGGGAGGGAATTGGGTGATCTTTGGCTAACAGTTCAACGAGCGTGGTTTATCAGAACACTTCCTCATGCCAGACAGCACCCAATCGCACATAAACCGCCATCAGAAACAAATGGAAGACCAAATCCTGCATTGGAGCCGTCAGAAGGAACCCGAAGAAGTAAAGAGCAAAAATGGAGTCATCAGGAGGAACCAGGATAGGATTCGGGTTTCAGTCGCTACTCCACTACCCGCAAACCCATCCGGGTGAGGCCAAGTGAGCCTTTCAGAAAAAAAATTTCTGCAAGAATTCACTTCTCCGCTATTCCAGAGAGGAATAGCGAGTAAAAGAGATGAAAGAAAAGAAAAAGGTAGAATTAGGATGAATTAAGAGAATCAGCTTGATAAATCACATTGTGAAAAATTTTTTTTAGAAAGAAATGTGAAAGGAACAAAGAACAAAGATGTGGGGAAGAACCTGGATAGATAGATTTCAGCAGTTACTCCCCAGGCTCAAAGGAAGCAACAGGTACAAGCTACTTACTGCGGAAGCAGCACCCGCAGGTGCCGCAATCACGTGCAGTACGGCCCAATTTCATGGGCATTGTCTACAGTGGAAATTAAGGTAAATTACAGTGCCCAGCTTCACCCAGAGGTCATCTCAATGTCGCCTGTTAAGCATAGCCCACTGGAATGGGATTGCGTCCAGATAGCACGACATGCAGACTCAAGCAGCAGGCTGCAGCAAGTCTCAGCCGCTCCCACTCTCCGCAAACTCCTCGCCCCAACCCAACCCCTGTCCAGTCTGTGCCGTGGCATGGTCTTTTCTGGACAGACGTTACACACAAAAGCCATGCATTCTGGTCCAAAAGCCAAAACACAATTTATGTCATGAAATAACTGCATTCCTGTTGTCCAAATTGGTCTCAACTGCCTGTGAGTGCATGTCCACTTTTGTGGGGGAGAACATGGCAAAATGGAGCCGAAGGAATTCATAGAAACATAAAAATACTTGAAGGTGTTGAATTGAGTGGTTTCATGAGATTTTGTTTTGGTTGAGCTATATGAATAGCCCATCCAGCTTAGGCGGGTTATAAAAAGGAAGGTCTTTAATATGAAAGAACCAGATGAATGAATACGTGGATTTGACATTCGTTATGCATGATGAGTGAGTATGCAATCACAAAACATCTTCACATTATTTAATCTTTCAGATTTCTTTCCTCGGAGAAGCTCGGGTCATGGCACGAATCAAATTTATCAACAAGCAAGTGTGCACGCAAGCAGCTAAACGCAGAGAAAAATCAGATCAACATGGAGCTCAGAGCACAGGTTTAACACATCGAAGTCTCATCCCTATCACAAATCAAAGCTTTCCTTATCAGCAGGCTCTTTGCTTTGATGGCTGTCGGGATGGCCTGGAGGTATGCACACTCGCCTCTAAGCTATCTAGTCTGGGTTTGAATCCCGACCTAGCTATAAACTGTCATCCCGGTGATTCACAGGTAGGGCTATACATCAATGTGTGTGCCGTCCTTCGGATGGATGTTAACCCGGGCGTCCCGTCTGCCGGTATTTGTTGGTGGACGTTAAAGATCCACGTTGACCTTTGTGAAGAGTTGGCGAGCCATCGCCGACACCTTGACCAAATTACAAATTCTTGCCCTGACCTCAGCCAATGATGCTACCCCACAGCCTCTTGCTGCATACGAAAGAATAAGAAGATTGCTTTGACACTCTGGATACTTTCTCAAGTTTAAGGCATCTGGATAGGGTTAAAGCCACAAAGACACAGAATGAAAATAACCTTTCACAAATGTTGGTGATTCAGCCCAAAATATGATGCCTCTCTCCAATACATTATGGATGTTTCCCTGGACTTCTAACCTCGAGTGCTAGAATGGCAAGATGTAACTTTCTGGTCATATCGAGAATATTTTGAAACAATCAATTTGCCCCGATGGGGACAATACCTTGTACCACATGTCTACATGATCACAGGGTAATGCCATCGATAGACTGCCTTCCAACATCATATAAAAGGATTACGCACTATTTTTATACCTACGTCAAACCTGGGTTTTCACAACAAATGTGGATACGGTGGTTTAGTGGTGATCACACTGGCCTGTAATCTCGTCGAACGTAGTAGTACGAAGGATTTCGATTGTAAGCTTCTGGAAAGCCAGATAGTCTCAGGACAGTTGCCGTGTTGCTATGGCTCTGAGATTGTTGATTCAAAACCCACAAGGCTCAACAGTGACATTGAGAGAGAAGGTAGTTTGTCCACTTCACCCGGTAATGTCTACATTTGATGGCAGTCCACACTTCACGGTTGATTGTTCAATGCCTCGGACAAAGTTGGTACGGCGACCAAATTGTTAGATAGCTACGAAAGGTAATGCTGCTCACAACCCCCTCCCGATGAATTTGAAGACATCAAATTAAACCGCAGAAAAATCTCGCAGACACAAATACATTCAGTAACTTTTGAATCAATATCAGTTTGATAAATCACAATAGTTTATGGCCAGAGACCGTTGATGTGCTTTGAGTTGGTTGTGAAACAAACAGTGTACATCATTCAGCACTGATGAGCCATCTTTAAACATACCTGGGCCCAGCAAGTACCCGACACTGTTCAGCGTCCACCCTCGCTTTTCTTTCGGCTGGAACATCACCGATAGGGGGAATTCAAAGAAAGAGGGGGGAGTGTGTGTGTGAAGGTTGGGTGGGGTGGGACGGTTGTCCACAGAAGAAGGGCAGAGAAGGAAGGACGTGCACTTAAAATCCACAACAACCAGAAGATACATCATTAAACTATCATTTAATAACAGCACCTTATTTACATGGCAAGAGTATTTATAACTAGCATTGATACAATATATGTCTGGTGTTGGCTTAATGGTTAGGGTTGTGGGCTGGGGTCATAAAGTCCTGAGTTCAAATCCCGCTTGGCTGTTGAGTTAATTGCAGGTGGGGTTGACTCATCCTATCATCCTTCCGAGGTCGGCAAAATGAATAGCAGCTTGCTGGGATGATCGAGCCATTCGAGTATCGTGCGTTGGAGTGGTGACCCGTCCAAGATTGTGCCCAATATCCCAGGAGACTACTTTGGCAGCACCAACGCTCTGTATAGAGTATGGTCCCAATGGATGGATGGATTGATTGATACAATGTTGATAAAATATTGCCGACAAGCACATGATGTCGACAACTGATGCGGTGAGCAGATTGGAAAGCAGTTGCTCAAAAGTGACCCAACACTGATAGCCCTGATAACAGAACCTGAAAATAGCAATAAGATGCAAGATAGTATGGATCCCAACCATGAGTGCAGGCTACAGGAGGCCAGTGATGGCATCAAAGTGCAATAAAGGAAGGTGATACAGGCTCGATCTGAGATGAAGAGAATGTTCAGCAAGTCAACTCAGTAGAGGAGAGGCACACCAATGACAGCGGCAAATGAATGGGAATGAAAGAGATGAGTTAGGATGAGAGGAAAGAAAATGATGAGGAAGAGGATGGGAATGGGAAGCGTAGAATACCCTGGAAGAACGAGCTGGTTAACAAAAATAAAGGAAACTAGAAGGGAACTCAGGAGAACGCATACCTCCGCCAGGCTGATTAGTTTACATTTTGTATCCCACTGATAGGCCGGATCTGAATTCGGACCTGAACTAAAGTTTAATGAGCATGTTGTTGTCATTTAACCAACTCGTCCACCAAGTTTCATCCGAGTCCATCTTTAACTTTTTTAAATGTCGTGCTTTATATCATTTGAGCCCTCTCAATGGTGAAGAATCTCTTAAAAATTATAGGATCCGGATCTTCATCAAAATCGAAGCAATTCTTTCTTATTACATACCCAATCTGCCCAGCAAGTTTCGGCCAAATCCATCCACAACTTTTTGAAATATCCTGCTATATGTCGTTTTAGCCCAATCACTCAATGGTGAAGAACCACCTAAAAAAAATTTCTCTGATCCAGATACGGATTCGGATCTTCACAAAAAATCTAATCATTTCTTCCTTGTTACATACCCAACCTGCCCACCACGTTTCGTCTGAATCAGTCTGCAACTTTTTGAGATATTTCGTTCACAAACAAACAAACAAACAAGCAGTCATAGACTGGTACTTATGAAATCGTCAACTTGACCTCTGACCTTGTCTAATAAAAGCTGTCTCTAGAGAAGGTAGCGACGCAAACCAGAAGTTTCTACGATGATTCTGTACCAAACCATCAAAAATCGAATGTTTGACCTCACTGTCAGGCATGTTAGCGAGTCAGGCATGCGGCGATAACCTTTATTGGGATAAGAAATGACTTTTAAACACCATCTTTATCGAAAACACCGTCAGCGCGCACACGCAAAACCTTTACGTGACTCAACGCCGCGTCTGCTCGAGCGCGCTGCACCACGTGACGAGCCGTGATGCGGCGAGTGAAATATTTTTATACAATCTTAAAACGTCTCCAAAACATCCGATTTTTACCAGAATTTCGACAACGAGTGTTAAGCGTCCTAAGCGATCGCAAAAACCGAAGACAAAATTAAAATCGAAGTTAAAACGAACTCGTAACGTCGAGCGAAGCAAAAATACTCCATTTATCCACGTGAATTTACGGAATTATGTTTGACCTCACTGTGACCTTGACCTTTGACCAATTTTGACCAAAATCTAATCAGCACTAGCCACCACCCTCCTGAATCACGTGATTTAATTTGACATTGGTAGCTTCTTCCGTTCTCGAGTTATCGTGCCTACAAACAAACAAACAAACAAACAAGCAGTCATAGACTGGTACTTACGAAATCGTCAACTTGACCTCTGACCTTGTCTAATAAAAGCTGTCTCTAGAGAAGGTAGCGACGCAAACCAGAAGTTTCTACAATGATTCTGTACCAAACCATCAAAAATCGAATGTTTGACCTCACTGTGACCTTGACTTCGACCGATTTTGACCAAAATCTAATCAGCACTAGCCATCACCCTCCTGAATCACGTGGTGTAATTTGACATTGGTAGCTTCTTCTGTTCTCGAGTTATCGTGCCTACAAACAAACACACAAACACACAAACACACACACAAACAAACAAGCAGTCATAGACTGGTACTTACGAAATCGTCAACTTGACCTCTGACCTTGTCTAATAAAAGCTGTCTCTAGAGAAGGTAGCGACGCAAACCAGAAGTTTCTACGATGATTCTGTACCAAACCATCAAAAATCGAATGTTTGACCTCACTGTGACCTTGACCTTTGACCGATTTGACCAAAATCTAATCAGCGCTAGCCACCACCCTCCTGAATCACGTGGTGTAATTGACATTGGTAGCTTCTTCCGTTCTCGAGTTATCGTGCCTACAAACAAACACACAAACACACACACACACACAAACAAACAAACACACAAACAGATGACGGAAGTCATCAATATACCTACAAAATCTTTAGATTTCGTAAGTAACAAACACACAAACATATGACGGGAGTCATCAATATACTTACGAAATCTAAAGATTTCGTAAGTAACAAACAAGAAAAAGACGTTGTGCAGAGTACGGTACTTGCAAAATCCACCCCCCCCCCCTCTCCAAAGGTTGCCATGGATACATCACATTGTCAATTTCATTAAGATTAAAATTGACACTTAATGAAAGCTCAGGTCAATCGGATTAAAATTGATTATTTTCAGATTGAAATTGATTTTAGAAGTTTGACCTTGAGTTGACCTTTGACCTTTTGACCTCAAAAATAGTTCCTTTCCAAATTCTGTGATGCAATATGCAAATCCTGTTCGACTTTCAAATCAAGCGGATGAAAAATGACGATTTTCGAAAATTGACCTCAAGATGATCTTTGACGTTGAAATCAATCGGCTTCTCAGTTGAGACTACCACGACAACTTGGTAAAGTTTCATGATGATCGGTTTAAAATTGTGACCTGTAGGCGATTGACAGACAGACAAACAAACACAGACACAATCGACTGACCAATATACTTGAAAAATCTTCGATTTTGCAAGTAACAAACAGACAGACAGGGGGTGAAAACACAAGCTCCATCACCTTCAGTGGCAGAGGAAATAAAAGTAAAGGCCCAGAACTCCATCCAAAAGAAACAACCAAAAAAAAAACGACCAACAGACCAGTAGAGAGAAAAAAAACTGAGCACAAACACCTAAGACAACCCTCCGAAGTAAACAAACGTTGATTCAAAAAGACAACACATTCAAAAGAAAATAACACAAAAAAAAAGAGTTGGTGGAAAACGTCCTGGCCTTCCCAACAGAAAAATGGCACCGCCATTAAAAATGAAAATGGAAAGACAAAGAGAACTCAATTGGAAGAGTGCATACCTCTGCCAGGCTGAACAGTTTCGATTTTTTATCACACTGATAGGTCGGATCTGAATCCAGATCTCAACCAAAATCTAATCAGCTTGTTCTTGTCACCGAACCAACTCATCCACATAATTTTGGCATAACTCGTCCATAACTTTTTGAGATATCACGCTGTAAACCGTTTTGGCCCTATCTCTCAATGGTGAAGAATCAGTTTAAAAATTCTTGTATCCGGATCCAGATCTTCACCAAAATTAAATCAGTTCATCCTTGTCACACACCCAACCTGTCCACCAAATTTTGTCCGAATCCGTCTAACTTTTTGAGATATGCTGCTCACAGACAAACAGGCGGACAGGGATGAAAAGAAACCCTCCGTCCACCTTTGGTGGCAGAGGTAATAACCAAGAGAGGAAACAAGACAACTGAAACAATTAAAGAAGAGTAATCGTCTCTATTTCTTTAAACCAGCCACAATCATCTCCACCCTGTGGGGTCGGCCGGGGCAAACAATTCTAGCCCAAGTCTTTCGAGATCTGGCTGGCCAGGCCTAACATTCGACTGATGTAGGAATATGGAATTTGTTTATGATGGCAGTGATAAATTGCCTACTCTTCACAAAAGACGTCCACCAACCAATGCCACTTCCTACCGATGGACGTTGCACACATTGGTGAATCGCCATGTATATCAAACACCAGGATGACAGTTTATAGCCGGGTCGAGGTTCAAACCCAGGCGAGAAGATTCAAAGGCAAGTGTACATACCTCAAAGTTACCCTGCGAGGGCATTGAAAACCAACCGGTGTGATCTACAGGCATTTAATAGTTAAAAATAATTTTAAAAGATGGGAATGCTCATGGCAGTGGCACAGAAGACTCCAAATCAACCATGCAACAGAGACATGGAGTTTGATGTGAGCAAGCACAATTCATGCACAATATTCATGTACAAACGTTCGATTCAAAATTCATGTACAAACAAAATTCATGGCCAAACCATGACGTGTTCAAAATTCACGCACAATTCATGTACAACAGACAGCATCATGATTTGAAGAGGCATGAACTTATACGAACCATCTCAAGACCTTTGGTATCCTTCAATGCCGAAAGAAGGAAAAAGACAACGAGAAGGACGACGACGTACGAGTGCATCTGTTGTCCGGTGAAAAAAACAAGAAAACTTTTCCAATTAATGTGCAATATCCTCGCAAGCGCGAGTGATACAGAAACAAGATACACAAGCCCGGCGCATATAAAACAACAAAGTACAACCTAAACCAGCAGCACCTTTCTTTCTTTATGGTTTAATCGACTCGCAGTGTTCTCTGGAGAAGCGATGACGAGGATGCATCTGAAAATATGGCTACTTCCAATAGATGTGTATATATATATATATACATATACATATACATTAGGGGTCGAGGTTGCGCACTCATAACCGGTACTTACAATTCACTCCCGCGCATTTTAACGCAAATTACTCGTTGGCTTTTTATATTTTCAACCAAAGGAGGCATTCTGTTGGGGTCAAATTGCAACAAGCAGGGCACTTAGGGGCTTTGCAGATAAGTGTAATATCTTGACTGCGTAGATTGGCCTCGATTTGATTATCCTCTCCACTTAGCTCAATCATCATGTGAGCACTTCGTGCCTCCGAAGAACCCTCTGTCCCTCAGCAAATCGCACTGTTCAGCCCAAAAAAAAAATGTGTTCACCACAAAACAAGCAATTCTGGAAAAATGTAAGTCTTTGATTCAAAGTCTTACCGTACGTGGGAAGTTCAAAAAGTTATACGGGCGAGATGCAATCGTCAGGGCAACATTCGAGCAACCCTGTAGCAGGGGGAAGTAATAAAAGAGATACAATAGTCAAGGCAACAAGAAAGAAGCCATTACTGAAAAAGGATAATCGAAAAGCTCGTATGGAGTTTGTGAAAAAGCATCTTAATGATACTGCAGGCATGTGGAAAACGTTTTGTCGTCAGATGAGACGAAGATTGAACTTTTTGGTCTAAATTCAAAGTGTTACGTCTAATGCAAGCTTAACAACACACATCACCAAGTCAACACCATCCTTCCTGTCAAGCATGGTGGTGGCATCAACATGTTATGGGGCTGCTTTTCATCATCAGGGGCTGGTAAGCTTGTCGGGATGGAAGGGACAATGGACGGTGCAAAGTACAGGAGACTCCTTGATGAAAACCTGCTTGAATCAGACATGAATCTGAGACTGGATAGGAGATTCACATTTCATCAGGACAATGATCTGAAGCACAAAGCTAAAGCCACACTAGAGTGGCTGAATAAGAAGTAAATAAATGTTCTTGAGTGGCCCAGTCAAAGTCCTGACCTGAACTCAATTGAACATTAATGGCGAGACTTGAAGATTGCAGTCCATCGACGATCCCTCTCAAACTTGGCAGAACTAGAGCAATTTTCACATG
>CM068952.1:131668352-131681385 GCA_035128595.1 Eptatretus atami | reverse complement strand
ATATCAATCAATCATTCAACACAGTCTAACATCCTGCTTTGCTTGCCAAGAGCTCTGCCTGTGGCATAGAAGGCCAACTTCATTCCAAGATTTCTGACTTTTTCCACTTACACTGTCAATGTGTTGCCATCAATGCAATCCTCTACTCCCCTCTCTCAATGGAGCCTGGAATTCTCCAAGGCAGTGTTTTGGGCTCAGTCTTGTTCCTCATCTACAACTGACCTATCTAACGCTCTGAAAACTGTCTTCATTTTTGCAGATGACCCCACAATTTGTCGTACTTCAGATCCCCATTCAGATACAGCAGCTGAGTCTGTCTGCTGATGTGGAAATGATTAGACACTGGTCTGATAAATGGAACACATCCTTCAATCTTGGAAAATCTCCCAGTCTCACCCTATCACTCCGGAAGGATCATGAAATGAATCCATGTATTTGGTTGGTCACCCAATGGAAGAAGTTCTTCTCTTGAATGACTATGCCTCACCATCAGACATGACCTTTCCTGGGCTGACAACATAGCAAAGCTGGCCTCCAAAAACAGCCCAAGACTGTGCATCCCATCGATCCAAGTGTTTCCCTGGCAAATCAGAGCTCCTCACAGTCTCCAAGGCCTTTCTTTATCGCTCAATGGAGTGCTATTCTTCATTATGGGCTGGCGCTCAAGCATCATGTCCGTGTCCTGGATTTTGTGTCATTTAAAGCTCTTGTTGGAGTCTCCCGAGATGAGGCCAAGGCACATTGTTTGGTGCTCTCACATTGTGGGTGAGCTTAGTGGGCTGTCTATCTAGCCTGTGAATCTCTGAACCTCTCTATTCCAGGATGCACACGTCCTTCCAGTAAACCCCTTCTTGTTAAACTTCCAACATCCTGGCTGTCAAACACATCAACTCTTTTGTTCTTCGCATCTCCCATCTATGGAAGCACTTTCCAGAGGCTGTTCTATCTCACTTCCCTCCAGGACTTCAAGCAAGCAGTGTACCCCAATTGTCATCCTCAATTCTGTTCCATGATCTTTATTACCCCCATTAACTTTTCCTAATGCAACTATCCTACTTACTCGTTTCAGTGTTTCCCTCCCTCTCCTCTTTTCTTGTTCCTTCATTCCCTTGACATTTCATAATTTTATAATCAAGGAAAGGTTTACATTTTGTATGGGCAGTAGAATGGCATGCATGTCTTAAGTACAACTTTTTGAACGTTACATTTACATAAACGAAGCCATTACATATTCAGACTAAGATGCACACCCTGACATTGCTCGACCACCAAACAGGGATTGCTTGAAAAGTCATTCAATGTGTGCACCATCCCAGAGTGCCATCAATTGCCGCTTGCTCCAACCTTTCCTCTCTGCCCCAAGTCCAGCCGGCCATGACTGGAGACTGGAAAATGAGGAGCTACTCTTTGACTAGATGTCACAAGCATTGGCTTGAAGCACATGCTTTGGAAATACTGGAGAAGTTGATGCCGGAGTCAACAGATGCTCCTGTGGAAATGCAAGGTTACCACATCATGGTTACTCTTTGTAGCCAAAGACAACCGTTCACGTGTAACATGTGGATAACTTGGAGAGTTGGATTTGTTTATAGTGAGGAGATGTTGCCCAGACAAGAAGTATGCTATGATGTAGCAAGCACTGTGACCTAGTATTAGAGATATTCAAGAAGCCTTCACCACTCACGAACTGCAGTTTAGGCAGACATTTGGAATTTGCCAGGATCGGTTTTCAAACTAAACGTTTCCCCTTTATAGATTGTTCAGATTGTTGGACACCTCCAAGTACCTGCACTCAGACTCAATCCAGCCCACTGCTAACCTGGCTAGCCCTCCTTTTAGTAAAAGTTCGATTTTCCATGTGAGCCTGGCCAAGCCAGCACACGATTCTTACACCAATCTAAACTAATAAATGTCCGTGCGTGTGTGTGTGTGTGTGTGTGTGTGTGTGTCCTCAATCACCATGAAACTCCAAAACCATGAAACCTCGCAGCCTGAAACTTTGCATGCATACTAAGGGAACTCCAGGGAAGAGCATGAATGAAAATTGATTGTTTGGGTTAATTAAAACACCCCTTCTGAAGATAATTAACGGACTTATTTAATTATATCCTTTATCAAGTGCATCATCGGCCACCTTGCTCTCAATGGGGTCTTAAGGCGTATCCTAGGTGACCTCGCTGGGATTTGAAACCACCATGTTTTTTGGTCTGCTCAACAATGCCGAGACTTGGAACAGGCCGCAACGATTTCTTAGCAAAAAAGTTTTTTTTTTTCACTCTCCTCACTCATGTGATGGAATGCCTGATCATCGTAGCTACGAATCGCTGAGTACACTGTAATGCTTATAAATGCCCAGAGATGCCAGTGTTCGTGGTTTTATTCAATTTCTGCACATGCCATAACCTCGAGAATCTCTTAAACTAAGCCGAATTACAAAATTTAAGCTCCGGAATTGAACTTAGCAGCAGTTCTGACTGCGAAAAAAAGACTTCATTTGTCCAATTCGGACATTGCTCAGGCGTTTCCGGGTGCATGGGTTTAATGACGGTAATCACTTGCCAAGCCAGGCGTTCTGTTGTAGTGCTTGCTTGAGTGCTTAAGCCTCTTGCCGAGCGCCCTACAATCGACAGCGGGATGTACAGTCGGCAGTTGCTATACAAGGTAGAGGGATGTATACAGCACACACGGACGTGGTACATGTGGGTAGATTTGGATCTGTCGGGACTCTCCGCGGTTGTGTGGACATGCCATGCCTGTGACGGGTGCCGTGGTGGCAAAGTTTCCTCCCATATCTTATGGATGTTTTATCAGGTTTTCCTTTGTCCTCAGAACTGTTTCTAAAGCAATTGGTTATCGGGTTTGCTTTACAAAGGTTAAATGTTTCTCTTTGTGAATTTCAAAGCAAAATATATTTGATAACACCCGATTATAATCGAACCGTTTGCTGTATTAACATGTTTTCTAAATTACCGAGCCAATTTTTTTTTCCACCTGTCACATGCAGCTGTTTAGAAAGATTAATGTTTGTGAACATCTCTTTGAAACGTCTATATCAATGCAATGTTCTTATAATTTGTTTCATGAAATTTCCCCAAAATAACGCTGAAAGCAACTCAAGATTTCTGGGTTGTATGCAGTGTGCGCTGTCGTCGGTAATCACACCGATTCCACCAAAAATTGCTGATATTGGCCAAGCTCTAATATATGTGCGTGTGCGGTTCATAAAGCATAACATTCACATTCATTCTCTCTCATTCTCTCTCGGCAGTGTTTATATCTGGGCGATACACAGACACACACATATGTATATGGTTTAGGTTAATAGGCAAGTACAGGACATGCGTTTGTTGAGTAATTCACGTTTAGCTATCATACAATGACACACGTCGCTCTGGGGTGTCAAGCTCGTCCGCCATTACAGGAGACAAACGAACGTCACAGCTAAGACAAATTCGCATTCCATCCTCGGTGGCAGAAATGATAACTGGAGGACTTGCAAAATTCATCCAACTCAATAACAAATCCCTTTTTTGTTCCAAATCAAGAATAGTTCATGCATTTTCATACAAATCACCCTGATCCAATTGACCAATAATGTGGAAAAGAGTATTAAATGAAAGAGGTTGTAAAGTGAGTGATTCATTGGAAAGATTCATTGTTCAGTAATAGTTCAGAAAATACCACATTGCGCACAAACCATTTGTAATCCAATTAAAGGTGTTTTACAGGATGCAGAACGAGCTTCTTCCGTCCTGGGAATAAGCTGACCCTCTTAGCACTCTGGCTTGATTATCATAATGGTCCTTATCAATTTCCTGCAATGGACAAAAAAAAAAAATCCCAAAATATTATAACTTCCTGAGAACCATCATGACCTCCATTAAAAAGGAAACGTATGCAGTATTATTAATTCGATTGAACATGATGTTGTGAATAAACTCTGAATGTATTCTTTTTGAAACAATCAAACGATTAATGTCAATACGTTTCTATGACACACAAAGCAAAGATGCTGGTCCTCATCAAGGACACACGCTCCAAGGATATACAGGGTGTTTGATTTGAAAAAAATTAAAAACACAACCTGTTGAAGTTATATAAAATTTATATTTTTTTAACAATTTTTTTTTTATTGCAGGTTTGTTTGAAGCATCGTTTGGAGGAAAATCTGCAAACATTAGAGCCATACTGATAATTTTGAAGACGACATGGACAATGCTCTCCCACTCTGTCAACTCCACAATGTGACCTCAAAACTCTACCCGCTCAAATTTCACCGCATAGTAGGCTCTCTTTCTCTTTTCTACAGATATTACTTCGGTTTCTGCTCGCAAGAACTTGCTGCTTGTTAGCCTCCACCATTAGCAAGACCAAGGAATACTCGACAAGCCACTACATCACATGATTATTGTGTGGCCATTGGCAACTCAAGAGTGAGCCATTACAACGTTTGTTTCTTCCCCTCCACTGGCAAACTCTGGAACTCTTTACCTTCTCATGTCTTCCAAAACACTTATGACCTTCCCCTTTGCAAAAAACAGATTTTTTTCCATCCTCAAAAACTCTTAGACCATTCTCTTTTTCCTTACTTTTCTATCAATGCAGTTCTTTTATTTAAGGCCAGGCCTTGATAAGTTCTATTTAGTCCATGACTGGAGCCTTCAACATAAAAAAATAAAATAAATAAAAAATAAATTGAACACAACGTCTTTATTGTGGAGTCTCACTTTGCCACAAAGTCATTCAAACAGACTCAAACAAGATTCAGAATGAATTTCGAGACCAGGTTAGCCCCAGATAAGTGTGCTATTTTTGACTGATAAAGAAGTTTAAGTCGCACGGGACAGTAGAAGATCTTTATTGCTCAAAGTCTGGTCAAACGGGGACTGCAAGATAACGAGCAAACATTGAAGCGGTCCATGAAGCAGTTTTGAGGAGCCCCAGAAAATTGCTGTGTCGTCGATATCAAGAATTAAACATATGTTTATCAAGTACAAAAATAATTCTGAAACAGGAACTAAAAATGTACCCGTATTTTTAAACAGTGGTGGATCCAGGAATTTAAAGAGGTGTTTGGGGGGGGAGGGGAGGGTGCACCAGGCCATCGTGCTGAATGGGAAGTGGGGTTTTTTGAGATTTTGAGATTTTTGGAGATTTTGAGATTTTTTGAGATTTGGAAATTTTGAGAAATTGATCGACGTAAATGGCATTTCCTGCATTCTTGGAAGTTTTCTGCAGTTCATGGAGTTCTTCGCTGGCCCAACAGTTCAGCATATTCACGATGACTAATGGGCCAAAGTGGCAAAGTTGCCCAGCCAATCCATAGTTAAACAAGTAAAAAAAAAAAAGAGATAAAATGTCATAGTCCCCGTTGTTTTAGTAATTTGAAAGTATGAAGATAAAGGGCCAGGCCAGCCCATATTTATGTTCAACTAAATGGCTGCCAGTCTACCAGTCGGTCATCTTTGAACAGATCGCAGAATAAAGTGAGAGGCACATGTACGCCGTCATGCACTATGTTTTTGCCGCCAAGTTTGAACAAAATTGAACCATGCATGCCTGAGAAATGGTTGGGGACACATTTAAGTCCACCAAAATCGGGTCACTAGTCCTTGGTGGGAAACTCGTACACACAAGGGAATGCCACTGAGTGTCAGGCGAGAGGACGACAGGCATATTTTATCTGGTGCTCAGATGATATCTTGAGCTCAGATGATAACAGAGACAGGCAATCATCCTCACTTAGGAGAGGACATTCCAGGCACCCACCTGAAGGGACCACCTCAGGTTAACCCAATGGCGAGCCACCGCCTCCTGCTAGGATGACCAAGCGCTTGAACTAGACCACCCGCATAAGGACTCCTACAACCCTAGGGCAATCTCGAGAAATGCACTGAACGAGTGTAACACCCCACGGCTTCCCTCCTATCAACAAAGATTGGGGGTCAAGAAGGCTTTGCCTCAATCCCGTCATCCAGTGAGCTGCCCTGCGAAGGGCAGCTGCACAGGTGATCCTCCCACGGAGTGGGTTTTCAGATTTTGTTTTTGCTTTTGGTATGTTTTGCAGAATGAAGTGTTTTACGGTGGCCGGAGTGCAAATGCTGCCACCAACCTCCTCATAAAAAGTAAACCAACTGCAGGAGGAGGTCTGCAGACACCGTTGGGCACTAGATGAGCAAAGCTCTTCATAATATTCTACATGAGGCCTCACAAAATTCCTATACAGTGTTCACCCAGGCTGCCAATATTTTGCCAAATCGATTAAAGTGTCTTGACTTTCCAGAATTTGATGACCACCCTCTATGCTATCTACCTTATCTCCGAGCTTTGTGTCATCTGCAAACCATGTGTCCTGGCACCCAAGCCAGATGGCAGTTTCCATCGTTGCACTGATACAAAACAGGTCAATGCAGTCTCAAGAACCGACACTTATCCAATCCCTAGGATTAAAAAAAAAAATTTGTATGCATTGTCGAGGCTCGTATGAGAGCTAACACACAACACACAGCAAGGGGGGCATGAGTCAAGAGGGCGGGAGAGGGAAGGACAAAACAGTGGAGAACAGAGACATTCGGAGATCTGTGGAAGGTAGAGGGATTGGGCGGGGAACATGGGGAATACAAAATTGACATTACAGGGACTTTCAGGAAGAAACCCAAGGAGTGACGATTGATGATTGCATTGACAGGATTGGTCAAGCCAAGTTTGTGAGCAGGTTTGATTAATTGAAGGGGTACTGGCAGATTCCTCTTCCTGAACAAGCAAAGGAAATCTCTGCTTTTGTGACACCGGATGGCCTTTACCAGTGTAAAGTTCTTCCCTTCGGCCTAAAGAACGGGCCCACAACATTTCAACGCCTCGTCATTGACCTTACCATGCATTGTGAGGGGGTAGTAGAGGCATACATTGACGATGTCATCATCCATTCCATGACTTGGGACGATCACCATGAGAGAATCTGTGCTTTCTTCATGAGACTTTCTGATGCCAAACTGACTTTAAATCTGATAAAATCTGAATTTCTTAAAGCACACGTTGTGTGTGTTCTTAAGTGTGACCGGGTGAGGTGGGTCGCTCCAATAAAAGAGGCAAGACTAATCAAAGTTCTCAAATGGAATGAGACTTATTTTCCCCAACCTTGAAACCATCAACAGCAATGAAGACAGTGGCTTCACCCATTCAGCCCAACACACTGAGGCAAGCCCTGAAATGAAATGACAGTGATAAATGTTCCATGACAAAGATCAATTCAAACACCAACCAAGAGATGAACAGCAATCACGATATCATTTCCACCGCATGCTTTTTGTCACGTGCTCCCAACAGCTATCCTTCATGATGGAATATAAACAGTGCCATTTTAACCTGTAAGTTATACAGTCATACAACTTTACATCAAATCCAACAGGGCCATGGGCGAGCCCAAAACCACAAGAGGCTGCTCTTGACTGCGGCCGACTCAGCAACAATTCAATCGTTGGCCAAAAATCACCGAGGATGGTACACACACCTGTGAAACTATCTCCCTTTAGGTTTATAATAACGCCAGGATGCTTACTAAACCGTCCCTGGCAGTCAATCGTTCAGAAAGCAACCCTTGGAGACTGAACCCGTGGAATCAAGTTCGTGCTTACACAGTCCCGCTCGCAGCTCCCGGTCCTATTTCTCTCCCCACGGAAAGCTGTGGGCATGGCCAGGAACAGACATCCTGTCTGCAGGTCAGGGGAGGCGAAAGCTGAGATAGTAATTTCCGTCATCACAGCAGGCTGCAGTCCCAACATCAACAGAGAAATAAAATGTATTTACAAAATATTTTCCTCTTCTCTGCTCTTTTCCTGCCTATATCCTCTCCAGCCTTAAGCTGTTCATCCCTGTGCAGCTTATAAGCATCCTATGGGTCTTTGTCATAGCACAGAGTGTGGAAGGTGTGCTGGGTTACGGTGTTGACCCGCAGTGGATCGCTTGGTATGACGCAGTGGAATTGGGCATGCTTACCTCATGCATTGTGATTGGTACGGGATTACGATGTGGCGTTCGTCCTCTGACCCATTGGAGTCACTCCCATCGAAGTCCGCAGGTGTTTGATTTGAGGCAACACGGTCATGTGGAATGAAATGCCTTCCTTTAGGAGTCGAAGTAGGTGGAGGACACACCTTTATCTCTGCACGATGCACCGCCTTAGCAGGGCCACGACCGTCGGCTGGTTCGACCACATAGGTGTCCCCCATCCGGTCAATGACGGGGAAAATTTTGGACCCAAACTCGTCTTGGATTTTGTGTCCACCTCGAAAATGATTTTGGAGGTAAACCCATTCTCCAAGAACTATTGGTAGCACTTTTTTGGTTTTGTCAAATGGAGCCTTCGGTTTTCTCCTTTCAATTTTTTGGTGCTCCCCAGCATTTTGGTAGACATAGCGCCATCACTGTTGATGTGTTGCCACTCATTCTGAGTCAGGGGATTCCCATCCTTCCCGCCCTTTTGCTTCCGGCTTACTTAAGATTGAGTCAATTGGCAAACGTGGGTCCCGTCCAAACATCAGATAAAATGGGGGAGTATCCCATTGCTGAATGTGTCGTGGCATAATAAGCATAGATCAGCTCTAGCAAAAGATCTGGCCAATACTTTTTCTTTTGGGGTGGAAATGTTCATAGTAGGTCATGCAGTGTTCGATTAAACTATTCACGTTGGCCGTTTCCCTGGGGGTGGTAGGGGGTCGTATGTGACTTTTTCACCCCATACAAGTTGCACAGTTCGTTGGATGATCCTCTCCTCAAAATTCCGACCTTGATCAGAATCGTATCGCAGGAACCATTCTTTGACAATTGTCTTCGCTGTGCCATCAGCGGGCTTCAGATGCCAGCGGGTTTCTGCTGGGCACTGCCACAGTGAACTGGGTGTTCACATCAGTCATGACAAGGATGTTCTCATAGCCTTGACTGCCTCGTTCCAGGGCTGTAAAATCCACTGCGAGGATCTCCAATGGTCAATCAGCCGACAAACTCTCCATTAGGGTGCACATCTTCACATTAGGAGACTTCACCAACGCACAGTTCACACTGTTTGATCCAATTCTCTACGTCGCATTGCATGCCCGGCTAATAGCAGTGGATTATTAGAAACTGTTCCATTCTCTCTCCTCCCAAGTGCCCCAGCTTATCATGGACTCCCTCCAGCACTGTACGTCTTAGTTTTATAGGAAACAGCAACTGTCGAACTGTTCCCCAAACTGGGTTGACTATCTGTCTGAGCATCAACCCATCATCCTCACTGACTCGTTTCCACCGTTTTAGTAAAACCTTCAGATCCTTTGGCTATTTCCCTTGTTCCTTCACTGTTGGTTCTCTCCCCACGTTCCAGTAGTAATGGAAACGGCTAATTACGGGGTCTGTTACTTGCTGATATACCAGTTCTTTCCTGCATGTAGCTGGTAACACTTACTCACATGCATGGTCAATTATTGTGGTCATCTCTTCCGAGGAGTACCACAAAACATCTCTCGACAACCCTCGGTAGGGATCACTGTTACACCCTGGTTCCCAATTTGATCGCCACTGGTCTGAGACCGCTCTCAAAGTTGTGGACAATGTTGTTTTGGTGACACCCTAGCTAGTGACAATAGTAACATCTATACTCTCTTCTTCTCTGAGAGGACCCACTGATCCCTGCCTGGCCCTGTTGCTTCAATAAGCCCAATAGTTCACCTTGGATTTTCACCCAACCCTCAACTCGTTGGGAGAGTCTGTCCAGTCGGTCGTCTATCTTGGCGTTCAAGGGGGATGGCTCTGCTGTTGTAGATAGTCATGTTTGGTTGTTCTCTGTCTCCACTTCCTTGATGGTAGTGTGGCTCCCTCTCTTTGGCTTTGGATCTTCATCCTCTTCAGATCACCCAGTAGCTTCCTTCCAAAGAGAGGAAAAGCTAATGTTGTCAACCATTCTGATGGATTTCTTCAACTCCCTCTGAAGACGCTTATTACTTACATTTTCACTGAGTACTTCTCTCAATATTTGGTCTTTCATGGCCGTGACAGAGGGATCTTTTCTTTCGAAGCTATCAGCTAATTTCAACAAATCCCTTGAAAAGTCTCTCACAGTTTCCCTTTCAGTCTGTTGCTGTTCATACAAGTTATGCCTTAGCTGCATAGGGGTGTGCCTTTCTTCAAAAAATCTCCTCCGGAACATTGAGGATCTCATCAGCATCTTCCTACACTTCCCTGAGTTGAACCTTGACCTCCTCACGTGCTGGGCCCTCCAGGTGTTTGAGCAGAAACAAGGCAGCTTCATGCTTGTCTATCCCACTAATTGTGTTTCGGGCATCCTCCAGCCAGTCACCGACATGGTCTTCTCCCACACCAGAAAAGCTCTGGATCTTCCTCGTAAGAGGCAATTTGACATTTACGACTGGAGCTGGCACTTGTTGTGGGACAGGTAATATAAGGCGTCCTTCCAGATTTGGGATCGATGAAGAGCCTCTTCCACAACTTCCACCCAGGCTTCAGCCATCTCGGTACCCACCACTGCCTTCACTACCTGACTTTATTCTCGAACCAATTGCAAGATTTGGATTTCACCCCACTCCTGGTACCACTGCAACGGAGCGAGATGGGTCACTGTAATTAAAGAGGCAAGACCTATCAAAGTTCTCAAACGGAACGATACATATTTTACCCAAACTTTCAACCATTAACAGGGATGAAGACAGTGGCTTCACCCATTGGTGAAACACGCTGAGGCGAGCCCTGAAATGAAATGACAATGATCAATCTCCCATGAAAACATCAACTCAAACACCAACCAAGGGATGAACAGCATTCATGAAATCATTTCCGCAGCGTGCTTTTGTCACATTCTACCAACAGCTATCCTTCATGGTGGAATATAAACAGTGCCATTTTAACCTGGAAGTTATGTGGTGATACAACTTTACATCATATCCAAGAGGGCCATGGGATAGCCCAAAACAACACGAGGCTGCCGTCAACTGTGGCCCACTCGGCAACAATTCAATCGTTGGCCAAAATCACCGGGGATGGTACGCACACCTGTTAAACTATCTCCCTTTAGGTTTATAACAACGCCAGGATACTTACTAAATTGTCCCTAGCAGTCAATTGTTCATAAAGCAACCCTTGGAGACTGAACCCCTCAAATCAAGTTTGCGCTCACACTATCCTGCTCGCAACTCCTGGTACTTTCTTCCCTACTCACGGAAAGCTGTGGGCATGGCCAGGAATGGACATCCTGTCTACAGCTCATGGGAGGTGAACGCTGGGATATTAATTTCCATTATCACAGCGGGCTACAGCCCCAACATCAACAGAGAAACAAAATATTTTCCTTTTCTCTGCTCTTTTATTGCTTACATTCGGTCATGTAGTGGGTCAAGGTCAAGTTCAGCCAGTCAAAGCAATTACTAGCTTGGCAGCACTTAAAGGTAAAGAGCGCAGGCCTTTTTGGGAGATGTCCTCCGTATGGCTGGATGTATCAGAGATTTTGCAAAAGATTATCTGACGTTGTTGTCCCTTTGTCGAATGTGCTAAACAAACAAAAAACCAATGTCACCCCCAGGTGACCAGTATCTTGCCAAAATGTGAACATGAGTGACTTATTTATTCGATTAAAGTTAACAAAAAATAAGGTTTCGTCGACCTTGATGCTGACCTTTTTGTGACCTTGACCTTTTTGTGACCTTGACATATTTTCGTACGGTTAATGGTATCTCTCCAGGACCGTTGTACATGAAATATCAAGAGATTTTGATGAGAACTGAGAAATAAAATTTCATGAAAAATCCGTTTTTCGTCATGACGTCATCAAATGACGTCATAGCGTCAAACTTTGACAGAACTGGAAAGCACTTATCAAGCGCTTTCATATGAGGTATTACTCGATATGGTATCTAAGATTTCAAAAATGACCTTGGGGTCAAAAACTTTCGACCTCCAGTGCTAACCATGAAGGTCAAGGCCAATCGCCACCAAAAATTAACATCCAGGCTGCAAGATCGCCAACAAGTGAACGCGAATCAATATTCCCATGAAGTTTGAAGACGATCCGATCAAAATTACTCAAAAAAATAAGGGTTTCGTCGACGACCCTGATTAGCGACAAAGTGACCTTGACCTTTGACCTTGACCTTGAAAATTTTGTGCGCTGAAAGGGACCTTATGAAGCACAAACCATCACTCAGGATGACGGAGCACGAACCACTCGCTCAGGATGACGGAGCACGAACCACTCGCTCAGGATGACGGAGCACGAACCACTCGCTCAGGATGACGGAGCAGCAACCACTCACTCAGAATAACTGAGCGCAAACCATTCACTCAGGATGACGGCATTTTCCAAGGCATTTTCATTTGGCTAAGGAGTACAGTCCTGGATGGTTCACTACTCTGATACAGGATACTCGAATGGCTTATTACCCCAGTAAGCTCGTACTCATTTTGCCACCCGGAAGGATGATAGGCTGAGTCAACCCACCTGGTGTTATTTCAACAGCCGGACAGTGGCTCAAACTCAGGACCTTAGCTATTAAGCGAGTCACCTTAACCATTAAGCCACACCTTGTTTACCTTAAGCACATAATAATAATAATTAAATGTAACACTTAATGACGTCCCTAAGTATCCCAAATTTAATAAGTACAACGTCACAGACAATAATGCAGCTATAAGTTAATTCATGACTGTCGATGTGGCAACTTATCTCCAGCAAGCAGTTTGTCCAGTAAACCCCTGCATGTTATAAATGGGTGAAAGGTCTATGGTGTGCACGGTTAAAGGATTTAGTCCGGAGGATGCGCTCAGGATGAAGCCGACTGAACAGTCACCATTTAAGTGACGTTATGGTGACGTTATGAGGCAAACGCATATTTATCTTGCCAAAACGAAGTTTTTGCAAGATATGTTAGTCAGCTTTGTTATGTTTTTTTATTTTTTTATTTTTGTCTGTAATCACGTATCGATCACTCTACAGAGCACAGTTATCATTGGAAATTTTTGTAACTTCGCATATCAGAGGCCTATAGAGGTG
>CM068952.1:131650263-131668327 GCA_035128595.1 Eptatretus atami | reverse complement strand
TTCAAAGATTTAGTCCAGGATGCGCTCAGGATGAAGCCGACTGAACAGTCACCATTTACAAGTGACGTTATGGTGACGTTATGAGGCAAACGCATATTTATCTTGCCAAAACGAAGTTTTTGCAAGAAATGTTAGTCAGCTTGTATGTTTTTATTTTTTATTTTTGTTTGTTTGTCTGTAATCACGTATCGATCACTCTACAGAGCACAGTTATCATTGGAAATTTTTGTAACTTCGCATATCAGAGCCTATGGGTCCCTTTCAGCGCACAAAATTTTCAAGGTCAAGGTCAAAGGTCAAGGTCACTTTGTCGCTAATCAGGGTCGTCGACGAAACCCTTATTTTTAGAGTAATTTTGATCGGATTTCTTCAAACTTCATGGGAATATAGTTCATGGTCTGGCACTCAGCTGATTAATTTTTGGTGGCATTGGCCTTGACCTTCATGGTTAGCACTGGAGGTCGAAAGTTTTTGACCCAAGTCAAATTTTGAAATCTTAGATACCATATCGAGTAATACCTCATATGAAAGCGCTTGATAAGTGCTTTCCAGATCTCAAAAGTTTGACGCTATGACGTCATTTGATGACGTCATGACGAAAAAACGGATTTTTCATGAAAATTTTATTTCCTCAGTTCTCATCAAAATCTCTTGAATTTCATGTACAACGGTCCTGGAGAGATACCATTAACCGTACGAAAATATAAAGTCAAGTCACAAAAAGTCAAGGTCACAAAAAGTCAAGCATCAAGGTCGACGAAACCCTTATTTTTTGAGTAACTTTAATCGAATAAATAAGTCACTCATGTTCACATTTTGCAAGATACTGGTCACCCTGGGGGTGACATTGGTTTTTTTGTTTGTTTAGCACATCGACAAAGGGACAACAACGTCAGATAATCTTTGCAAAATCTCTGATACCATCCAGCCATACCGAGGAATCTCAAAAGCCCCTCTTTACCTTTAAGTGCTGCCAAGCTAGTAATGCTTTGACTGGCTGAACTTGACCTTGACCCACTACATGACCGAATGTAAGCAATAAAAGAGCAGAGAAAAGGAAAATATTTTGTTTCTCTGTTGATGTTGGGCTGTAGCCCGCTGTGATAATGAAATTAATTCACCTCCCATGAGCTGTAGACAGGATGTCCATTCCTGGCCATGCCCACAGCTTTCCGTGAGTAGGAAGAAAGTACCAGGAGTTGCGAGCAGGATAGTGTGAGCGCAAACTTGATTTGAGGGGTTCAGTCTCCAAGGGTTGCTTTATGAACAATTGACTGCTAGGGACAATTTAGTAAGTATCCTGGCGTTGTTAAAACCTAAAGGGAGATAGTTTAACAGGTGTGCGTACCATCCCCGGTGATTTTGGCCAACGATTGAATTGTTGCCGAGTGGGCCACAGTTGACGGCAGCCTCGTGTTGTTTTGGGCTATCCCATGGCCCTCTTGGATATGATGTTAAAGTTGTATCACCACATAACTTCCAGGTTAAAATGGCACTGTTTATATTCCACCATGAAGGATAGCTTGTTGGTAGAATGTGACAAAAGCACGCTGCGGAAATGATTTCATGAATGCTGTTCATCCTTGGTTGGTGTTTGAGTTGATGTTTTCATGGGAGATTGATCATTGTCATTTCATTTCAGGCTCGCGCTCAGCGTGTTTCACCAATGGTGAAGCCACTGTCTTCATCCCTGTTAATGGTTGAAAGTTTGGGTAAAATATGTATCGTTCCGTTTGAGAACTTTGATAGGTCTTGCCTCTTTAATTACAGTGACCCATCTCGCTCCGTTGCAGTGGTACCAGGAGTGGGTGGAATCCAAATCTTGCAATTGGTTCGAGAATAAAGTCAGGTAGTGAAGGCAGTGGTGGGTACCGAGATGGCTGAAGCCTGGGTGGAAGTTGTGGAAGAGGCTCTTCATCGATCCAAATCTGGAAGGACGCCTTATATTACCTGTCCCACAACAAGTGCCAGCTCCAGTCGTAAATGCAAATTGCCTCTTACGAGGAAAGCCAGAGCTTTTCTGGTGTGGGAGAAGACCATGTCGGTGACTGGCTGGAGGATGCCCGAAACACAATTAGGTGGATAGACAAGCATGAAGCTGCCTGTTTTTGCTCAAACACCTGGAGGGCCCAGCACGTGAGGAGGTCAAGGTTCAACTCAGGGAAGTGTAGGAGATGCTGATGAGATCCTCAAAGTTCCGGAGGAGATTTTTTGAAGAAAGGCACACCCCTATGCAGCTAAGGCATAACTTGTATGAACAGCAACAGACTGAAAGGGAAACTGTGAGAGACTTTTCAAGGGATTTGTTGAAATTAGCTGATAGCTTCGAAAGAAAAGATCCCTCTGTCACGGCCATGAAAGACCAAATATTGAGAGAAGTACTCAGTGAAAATGTAAGTAATAAGCGTCTTCAGAGGGAGTTGAAGAAATCCATCAGAATGGTTGACAACATTAGCTTTTCCTCTCTTTGGAAGGAAGCTACTGGGTGATCTGAAGAGGATGAAGATCCAAAGCCAAAGAGAGGGAGCCACACTACCATCAAGGAAGTGGAGACAGAGAACAACCAAACATGACTATCTACAACAGCAGAGCCATCCCCTTGAACGCCAAGATAGACGACCGACTGGACAGACTCTCCCAACGAGTTGAGGGTTGGGTGAAAATCCAAGGTGAACTATTGGGCTTATTGAAGCAACAGGGCCAGGCAGGGATCAGTGGGTCCTCTCAGAGAAGAAGAGAGTATAGATGTTACTATTGTCACTAGCTAGGGTGTCACCAAAACAACATTGTCCACAACTTTGAGAGCGGTCTCAGACCAGTGGCGATCAAATTTGGAACCAGGGTGTAACAGTGATCCCTACCGAGGGTTGTCGAGAGATGTTTTGTGTACTCCTCGGAAGAGATGACCACAATAATTGACCATGCATGTGAGTAAGTGTTACCAGCTACATGGGAAAGAAAATGGTATATCAGCAAGTAACAGACCCGTAATTAGCCGTTTCCATTACTACTGGAACGTGGAGAGAACAACAGTGAAGGAACAAGGGAAATAGCCAAAGGATCTGAAGGTTTTACTAAAACGGTGGAAACGAGTCAGTGAGGATGATGGGTTGATGCTCAGACAGATAGTCAACCCAGTTTGGGGAACAGTTCGACAGTTGCTGTTTCCTATAAAACTAAGACTACAGTGCTGGAGGGAGTCCATGATAAGCTGGGGCACTTGGGAGGAGAGAGAATGGAACAGTTTCTAATAATCCACTGCTATTAGCCGGGCATGCAATGCGACGTAGAGAATTGGATCAAACAGTTGAACTGTGCGTTGTGAAGTCTCCTAATGTGAAGATGTGCACCCTAATGGAGAGTTTGTCGGCTGATTGACCATTGGAGATCCTCGCAGTGGATTTTACAGCCCTGGAACGAGGCAGTCAAGGCTATGAGAACATCCTTGTCATGACTGATGTTAACACCCAGTTCACTGTGGCAGTGCCAGCAGAAACCGTGGCATCTGAAGCCCGCTGATGGCACAGCGAAGACAATTGTCAAAGAATGGTTCCTGCGATACTGATTCTGATCAAGGTCGGAATTTTGAGGAGAGGATCATCCAATGAACTGTGCAACTTGTATGGGGTGAAAAAGTCACATACGACCCCCTACCACCCCAGGGAAACGGCCAACTGGAATAGTTTAATCGAACACTGCATGACCTACTATGAACATTTCCACCCCAAAAGAAAAAGTATTGGCCAGATCTTTTGCTAGAGCTGATCTATGCTTATTATGCCACGACACATCAGCAATGGGATACTCCCCATTTTATCTGATGTTTGGACGGGACCCACGTTGCCAATTGACTCAATCTTAAGTAAGCCGGAAGCAAAATGGCGGGAAGGATGGGAATCCCTGACTCAGAATGAGTGGCAACACATCAACAGTGATTGCGCTATGTCTACCAAAATGCTGGGAGCACCAAAAAATTGAAAGGAGAAAACAGGCTCCATTTGACAAAACCAAAAAAGTGCTACCAATAGTTCTTGGAAATGGTTTACCTCCAAAATCATTTCGAGGTGGACACAAAATCCAAGACGAGTTTGGGTCCAAAATTTTCCCCGTCATTGACCGGATGGGGACACCTATGTGGTCGAACCAGCCGACGGTCGTGGCCCTGCTAAGGCGGTGCATCGTGCAGAGATAAAGGTGTGTCCTCCACCTACTTCGACTCCTAAAGGAAGGCATTTCATTCCACATGACCGTGTTGCTCAAATCAAACACCTGCGGACTTCGATGGGAGTGACTCCAATGGTCAGAGGACGAACGCCACATCGTAATCCCGTACCAATCACAATGCATGAGGTAAGCATGCCCAATTCCACTGCGTCATACCAAGCGATCCACTGCGGGTCAACACCGTAACCCAGCACACCTTCCACACTCTGTGCTATGACAAAGACCCATAGGATGCTTATAAGCTGCACAGGATGAACAGCTTAAGGCTGGAGAGGATATAGGCAGGAAAAGAGCAGAGAAGAGGAAAATATTTTGTAAATACATTTTATTTCTCTGTTGATGTTGGGACTGCAGCCTGCTGTGATGACGGAAATTACTATCTCAGCTTTCGCCTCCCTGCCTGCAGACAGGATGTCTTTCCTGGCCATGCCCACAGCTTTCCGTGGGGAGAGAAATAGGACCGGGGCTGCGAGCGGGACTGTGTAAGCACGAACTTGATTCCACGGGTTCAGTCTCCAAGGGTTGCTTTCTGAACGATTGACTGCCAGGGACGGTTTAGTAAGCATCCTGGCGTTATTATAAACCTAAAGGGAGATAGTTTCACAGGTGTGTGTACCATCCTCGGTGATTTTTGGCCAACGATTGAATTGTTGCCGAGTCGGCCGCAGTCAAGAGCAGCCTCTTGTGGTTTTGGCTCGCCCATGCCCTGTTGGATTTGATGTAAAGTTGTATGACTGTATAACTTACAGTTAAAATGGCACTGTTTATATTCCATCATGAAGGATAGCTGTTGGAGCACGTGACAAAAAGCATGCGGTGGAAATGATATCGTGATTTCTGTTCATCTCTTGGTTGGTGTTTGAATTGATCTTTGTCATGGAACATTTATCACTGTCATTTCATTTCAGGCTTGCCTCAGTGTGTTGGGCTGAATGGGTGAAGCCACTGTCTTCATTGCTGTTGATGGTTGCAATTTGGAAAATAGTCTCATTCCATTTGAGAACTTTGATTGTCTTGCCTCTTTTATTGGAGCGACCCACCTCAACCGGTCACACTTAAGAACACACACAACGTGTGCTTTAAGAAATTCAGATTTTATCAGATTTAAAGTCAGTTTGGCATCAGAAAGTCTCATGAAGAAAGCACAGATTCTCTCATGGTGATCGTCCCAAGTCATGGAATGGATGATGACATCGTCAATGTATGCCTCTACTACCCCCTCACAATGCATGGTAAGGTCAATGACGAGGCGTTGAAATGTTGTGGGCCCGTTCTTTAGGCCGAAGGAAGAACTTTACACTGGTAAAGGCCATCCGGTGTCACAAAGCAGAGATTTCCTTTGCTTGTTCAGGAAGAGGAATCTGCCAGTACCCCTTCAATTAATCAAACCTGCTCACAAACTTGGCTTGACCAATCCTGTCAATGCAATCATCAATCGTCACTCCTTGGGTTTCTTCCTGAAAGTCCCTGTAATGTCAATTTTGTATTCCCCATGTTCCCCGCCCAATCCTCTACCTTCCACAGATCTCCGAATGTCTCTGTTCTCCACTGTTTTGTCCTCCCTCTCCCGCCCTCTTGACTCATGCCCCCCTTGCTGTGTGTTGTGTGTTAGCTCTCATACGAGCCTCGACAATGCATACAAATTTTTTTTTTAATCCTAGGGATTGGATAAGTGTCGGTTCTTGAGACTGCATTGACCTGTTTTGTATCAGTGCAACGATGGAAACTGCCATCTGGCTTGGGTGCCAGGACACATGGTTTGCAGATGACACAAAGCTCGGAGATAAGGTAGATAGCATAGAGAGGTGGTCATCAAATTCTGGAAAGTCAAGACACTTTAATCGATTTGGCAAAATATTGGCAGCCTGGGTGAACACTGTATAGGAATTTTGTGAGGCCTCATGTAGAATATTATGAAGACTTTGCTCATCTAGTGCCCAACGGTGTCTGCAGACCTCCTCCTGCAGTTGGTTACTTTTATGAGGAGGTGTGGCAGCATTTGCACTCCGGCCACCGTAAAACACTTCATTCTGCAAAACATACCAAAAGCAAAAACAAAATCTGAAAACCCACTCCGTGGGAGGATCACCTGTGCAGCTGCCCTTCGCAGGGCAGCTCACTGGATGACGGATTGAGGCAAAGCCTTCTTGACCCCCAATCTTTGTTGATGAGGGAAGCCGTGGGTTAACCTTCAGGATCAGATTGCGGTAAGTGTGTCGAGTGGTGCTGAGGTGTCATCCAGCAGCGGCGGTCTCCTGGGTTAACCTGATGGTCCTTCAGGTGGGTGCCTGATGTCCTCCCTAAGTGAGGATGATGCCTGTCTCTGTTATCATCTGAGCTCAAGCGTTGGACTCGTATGCAGCACTCTCTGAGTGGAGACGATTGCGGGAGATCATTGTAAGTTTATAACTCGATGTTGAACATGTCTCAACATTTCCGGACATGCATTACCCATGTTGTTCAAACTGCACACAGTAATGAATGATGTCTACATAACACTTCATTGTTTTCAAGTCTGATCCAAGTAGGCTGACTGCTGCCGTTGTGACTTAAATGGGTCTCCCAACTATTTCTCGACAGCATGGTCCTTGTTCAACTTGCAAAGCACAGTAAACGATGGCATACCATTGCACCGAACTTCTTTTGTGTCTGATCAAATGTGACTGTTAAACGGTGGCATTTTAGTTGTAAAACCCAATGTTGAAACACTCCTCACATTATACATGCTTTTACGATGTTCAAAACTTGGCACCAGATAATGAATGATGGCTTCATATGCATGCCCTTTTTCGATTCACTTCCAAGACTGGTGCCCGTTTTGTTACTTAAATGTGTCCCCAACCATTTCTCAGGCATGCATGGTTCAATTTTGTTCAACTTGCGGCAAAACATAGTGCATGACGGCGTACATGTGCCTCTCACTTTATTCTGCGATCTGTTCAAAGATGACGACTGGTAGACTGGCAGCCATTTAGTTGAACATAAATATGGGCTGGCCTGGCCCTTTATCTTCATACTTTCAAATTACTAAAACAACGGACTATGACATTTTATCTCTTTTTTTTTTTACTTGTTTAACTATGGATTGGCTGGCAACTTTGCCACTTTGGCCCATTAGTCATCGTGAATATGTAACTGTTGGGCGCAGCGAAGAACTCCATGAACTGCAGAAAACTTCCAAGAATGCAGGAAATGCCATTTACGTCGATCAATTTCTCAAAATTTCCAAATCTCAAAAAATCTCAAAATCTCCAAAATCTCAAAATCTCAAAAAACCCACTTCCCATTCAGCACGATGCCTGGTGCACCCTCCCCTCCCCCCCAAACACCTCTTTAAATTCCTGGATCCACCACTGTTTAAAAAATACGGGTACATTTTTAGTTCCTGTTTCAGAATTATTTTTGTACTTGATAAATATGTTTAATTCTTGATATCGACGACACAGCAATTTTCTGGGGCTCCTCAAAACTGCTTCATGGACCGCTTCAATGTTTGCTCGTTATCTTGCAGTCCCCGTTTGACCAGACTTTGAGCAATAAAGATCTTCTACTGTCCCGTGCGACTTAAACTTCTTTATCAGTCAAAAATAGCACACTTATCTGGGGCTAACCTGGTCTCGAAATTCTTCTGAATCTTGTTTGGTCTGTTTAATGACTTTGTGGCAAAGTGAGACTCCACAATAAAGACGTTGTGTTCAATTTATTTTTATTATTTTATTTTTTATGTTGAAGGCTCCAGTCATGGACTAAATAGAACTTATCAAGGCCTGGCCTTAAATAAAAGAACTGCATTGATAGAAAAGTAAGGAAAAGAGAATGGTCTAAGAGTTTTTGAGGATGGAAAAAATCTTTTTTGCAAAGGGGAAGTTCATAAGTGTTTTGGAAGACATGAGAAGGTAAAGAGTTCCAGAGTTTGCCAGTGGAGGAAGAAACAAACGTTGTAATGGCTCACTCTTGAGTTGCCAATGGCCACACAATAATCATGTATGTAGTGGCTTGTCGAGTATTCCTTGTCTTGCTAATGGTGGAGGCACACAAGCAGCAAGTTCTTGCGAGCAGAAACCGAAGTAATATCTGTAGAAAAGAGAAAGAGAGCCTACTATGCGGTGAAATTTGAGCGGGTCGAGTTTTGAGGTCACATTGGTGGATTGACAGATTGTGAGGCATTGTCATGTCGTCTTCAAAATTATCAGTATGGCTCTAATGTTGCAGATTTTCCTCCAACGATGCTTCAAACAAACCTGCAATAAAAAAAAATTTTGTTAAAAAATATAAATTTTAATAACTTCAACAGGTTGTGTTTTTTTAATTTTTTTTAAATCAAACACCCTGTATATCCTTGAGCGTGTGTCTTGATGAGGACCAGCATCCTTGCTTGTGTGTCATAGAAACGTATTACATTAATCTTTGATTGTTTCAAAAGGAATACATTCAGAGTTTATTCACAACATCATGTTCAATCGAATTATAATACTGCATACGTTTCTTTTTAATGGAGGTCATGATGGTTCTCAGGAAGTTATAATATTTTGGGATTTTTTTTTTTTGTCCATTGCAGAAATGATTAAGGACCATTATGATAATCAAGCCAGAGTGCTGAGAGGGTCAGCTTATTCCCAGGACGGAAGAAGCTCGTTCTGCATCCTGTAAAACACCTTTAATTGGATTACAAATGGTTTTGTGCGCAATGTGGTATTTTCTGAACTATTACTGAACAATGAATCTTTCCAATGAATCACTCACTTTACAACCTCTTTCATTTAATACTCTTTTCCACATTATTGGTCAATTGGATCAGGGTGATTTGTATGAAAATGCATGAACTATTCTTGATTTGGAACAAAAAAGGATTTGTTATTGAGTTGGAGAATTTTGCAAGTCCTCCAGTTATCATCTCTGCCACCGAGGATGGAATGCGAATTTGTCTTAGCTGTGACGTTCGTTTGTCTCCTGTAATGGCGGACGAGCTTGACACCCCAGAGCGACGTGTGTCATTGTATGATAGCTAAACGTGAATTACTCAACAAACGCATGTCCTGTACTTGCCTATTAACCTAAACCATATACATATGTGTGTGTCTGTGTATCGCCCAGATATAAACACTGCCGAGAGAGAATGAAGAGAATGAATGTGAATGTTATGCTTTATGAACCGCACACGCACATATATTAGAGCTTGGCCAATATCAGCAATTTTTGGTGGAATCTGTGATTACCGACGACAGCGCACACTGCATACAACCAGAAATCTTGAGTTGCTTTCAGCGTTATTTTGGGGAAATTTCATGAAACAAATTATAAGAACATTGCATTGATATAGACGTTTCAAAGAGATGTTCACAAACATTAATCTTTCTAAACAGCTGCATGTGACAGGTGGAAAAAAAATTGGCTCGGTAATTTAGAAAACATGTTAATACAGCAAACGGTTCGATTATAATCGGGTGTTATCAAATATATTTGCTTGAAATTCACAAAGAAAACATTTAACCTTTGTAAAGCAAAACCGATAACCAATTGCTTTAGAAACAGTTCTGAGACAAAGGAAAACCTGATAAAACATCCATAAGATATGGAGGAAACTTTGCCACCACGGCACCCGTCACAGGCATGGCATGTCCACACAACCGCGGAGAGTCCGACAGATCCAAATCTACCCCACTGTACCACGTCCGTGTGTGCTGTATACATCCCTCTACCTTGATAGCAACTGCCGACTGTACATCCCGCTGTCGATTGTAGGCGCTCGGCAAGAGGCTTAAGCACTCAAGCAAGCACTACAACAGAACGCCTGGCTTGGCAAGTGATTACCGTCATTAAACCCATGCACCGGAAACGCCTGAGCAATGTCCGAATTGGACAAATGAAGTCTTTTTTTCGCAGTCAGAACTGCTGCTAAGTTCAATTCCGGAGCTTAAATTTTGTAATTCGGCTTAGTTTAAGAGATTCTCGAGTTATGGCATGTGCAGAAATTGAATAAAACCACGAACACTGGCATCTCTGGGCATTTATAAGCATTACAGTGTACTCAGCGATTCGTAGCTACGATGATCAGGCATTCCATCACATGAGTGAGGAGAGTGAAAAAAAAAACTTTTTTGCTAAGAATCGTTGCGGCTGTTCCAAGTCTCGGCATTGTTGAGCAGACCAAAAAACATGGTGGTTTCAAATCCCAGCGAGGTCACCTAAGGATACGCCTTAAGACCCCATTGAGAGCAAGGTGGCCGATGATGCACTTGATAAAGGATATAATAAATAAGTCCGTTAATTATCTCAAAGGTGTTTTAATTAACCCAACAATCAATTTTCATTCATGCTCTTCCCTGGAGTTCCCTTAGTATGCATGCAAAGTTTCAGGCTGCTAGGTTTCATGGTTTTGGAGTTTCATTGGTTTGAGGACACACACACACACACACACACACACACACCACGACATTTATTAGTTTAGATTGGTGTAAGAATCGTGTGCTGGCTTGGCCCAGCTCACATGGAAAATCGAACTTTTACTAAAAGGAGGCTAGCCAGGGTAGCAGTGGGCTGGATTGAGTCTGAGTGCAGGTACTTGGAGGTGTCCAACAATCTGAACAATCTATAAAGGGGAAACGTTTAGTTTGAAAACCGATCCTGGCAAATTCCAAATGTCTGCCAAACTGCAGTTCGTGAGTGTGAAGGCTTCTTGAATATCTCTAATACTGGTCACAGTGCTTGCTACATCATAGCATACTTCTTGTCTGGGCAACATTCTCACTATAAACAAATCCAACTCTCCAAGTTATCCACATGTTACACGTTAACGTTGTCTTTGGCTACAAAGAGTAACCATGATGTGGTAACCTTGCATTTCCACAGGAGCATCTGTGACTCCGGCATCAACTTCTCCAGTATTTCCAAAGCATGTGCTTCAAGCAATGCTAGTGACATCTAGTCAAAGAGTAGCTCCTCATTTCCAGTCTCCAGTCATGGCCGGCTGGATTGGGGCAGAGAGGAAAGGTTGGAGCAAGCGCAATTGATGGCACTCTGGATGGTGCACACATTGAATGACTTTTCAAGCAATCCCTGTTTTGGTCGAGCAATGTCAGGGTGTGCATCTTAGTCTGAATATGTAATGCTTCGTTTATGTAAATGTAACGTTCAAAAAGTTGTACTTAAGACATGCATGCCATTCTACTGCCCATACAAATGTAAACCTTTCCTTGATTATAAAATTATGAAATGTCAAGAATGAAGGAACAAGAAAAGAGGAGAGGGAAAACACTGAAACGAGTAAGTAGGATAGTTGCATTAGGAAAAGTTAATGGTGTAATAAAGATCATGGAACAGAATTGAGGATGACAATTGGGGTACACTGCTTGCTTGAAGTCCTGAGGGAAGTGAGATAGAACAGCCTCTGGAAAGTGCTTCCATAGATGGGAGATGCGAAGAACAAAAGAGTTGATGTGTTTGAACAGCCAGGATGTTGGAAGTTTAACAAGAAGGGGTTTACTGGAAGGACGTGTGCATCCTGGAATAGAGAGGTTCAGAGATTCACAGGCTAGATAGACAGCCCACTAAGCTCACCCACAATGTGAGAGCACCAAACAATTGCCTTGGCCTCATCTCGGAGACTCCAACAAGAGCTTTAAATGACACAAAATCCAGGACACGGACATGATGCTTGAGCGCCAGCCCATAATGAAGAATAGCACTCCATTGAGCGATAAAGAAAGGCCTGGAGACTGTGAGGAGCTCTGATTTGCCGGGAAACACTTGGATCGATGGATGCACAGTCTTGGGCTGTTTTTGGAGGCCAGCTTTGCTATGTTGTCAGCCCAGGAAAGGTCATGTCTGATGGTGAGCATAGTCATTCAAGAGAAGAACTTCTTCCATTGGGTGACAACCAAATACATGGATTCATTTCATGATCCTTCCGGAGTGATAGGGTGAGACTGGGAGATTTTCCAAGATTGAAGGATGTGTTCCATTTATCAGACAGTGTCTAATCATTTCCACATCAGCAGACAGACTCAGCTGCTGTTATCTGAATGGGGATCTGAAGTACGACAAATTGTGGGGTCATCTGCAAAATGAAGACAGTTTTCAGAGCGTTAGATAGGTCAGTTGTAGATGAGGAACAAGACTGAGCCCAAAACACTGCCTTGGAGAATTCCAGGCTCCATTGAGAGAGGGGAGTAGAGGATTGCATTGATGGCAACACATTGACAGTGTAAGTGGAAAAAGTCAGAAATCTTGGAATGAAGTTGGCCTTCTATGCCACAGGCAGAGCTCTTGGCAAGCAAAGCAGGATGTTAGACTGTGTTGAATTGATTGATTATATATATATATATATATATATAATATATATATATATATATATATATATATATATATATATGTATATCTTGGTGGACACTCCTCAGGTCTTGTTTGAGATTGAGGTGTCCAATCATTGATGAGCGAGTTGCTGAAAACTGTCCAGAGTTGAGTGCTGGAGGGAATCCAAACTGATGTCGGAGATCAATCGGGCTGTTGTTAAAACAGGAACGACTTGACATCAGAACAATGATGGATTCCAAGACTTTGCTTAGAATTGGAAGCAAGCTTGCTTGCCTTTAGTTTGTAGGGTCTGTTTTTGCACTCTTCTTGTGAACGTGCGTCATTTTGCTAACTTCATTGCAGAGGGCGGTTCCAAAAGAGGACAGATTGAATATGGAAGATGGCAGAGGAGCAAGAACAGCAGAGCATGATTAGAACATGGTCACGATGCCATCTGGAGACTGGACCCGTCACCAAAGCAGGGTTAAGGTCGACAGAACTTTATCTTTCTTCTCGTTAGAAGGACACAGAGTCCAGTTGTATTATTATTTGTTTATGCAGCCTGTGCTGCTGGTGCATAAAATAGATGAGAGTGCGGCTGTGACACTGATGCAGTGCACCTGTTCCAGTAAGCTGGTATTCAGTTTGCCGACCTCGGAAGGATGACAGACTGAGTCCAACTCACTTGGTGTTATTAAACTGCACGGTGCGGGCTCAACTCAAGACCCTAAGATCATAAGCCAGCCACCTTTACCGTTAAGTCAACACCACGCTTACAGAGTCCAATACCCAGTGGTACATTGGGGTCAGATGAAGACAGAACAGAATGGGTTGGCTGCATAACATTTGGAGCAAAGACAGGGGTTAGATATTTGCTTTATCTCAGGCAGATCTGCAGTAACACCGTTTGAGGTGAGGAGGGATGGAGGAGACAACAGATCAGACATACTGACAAGGTGCCACCCTGACTTCCAGGAAGGAAACTGGTTGGGAGAGTTCACCTTGAATCTGTAAGATGATGTTTTTCTGACCTGCCTCAGGATGATGCACATTGTTACAAGTCTAATGGATGAACAAAGTTACCTTCAGTGGGTTGTCACTCCAAACTTTTGAAATTCTCACATCCTTCCTGCGATTTGAGGATAAGCGTTTTCAGACTTTGATCTTCTCCCCCCTTTAAGGCACCTTCCACTGCCATGTAACTGTCTGTCACATTCATGGTCACAAATGACTGCCAACACGAGTATCGCATAACTTTCACCGTCATGTACGTCGAAACAAAAAGAAGTCTCAGTATGTTACACTTTTACCGAACCCATAACGATTGCAATGTCATTCTTTTATAACTATTCCCACTACAGGGAAAGAGGATTTTGTTTTTGTTCTTTCCGACTTTTCTTTTTTCTTTCCAAAAATTAAAATCACACGCAATTCCTTCGTTTCTCAGCCAATCCGCCTCAAATTTTCCGTCGGGGTGCCTTGGTTCAACACATCCAAACTCTTTGTTTTTTTTGTTCGTTTTTCGTTTTGGCCACTTTTCTGATTTTGTGGTCAAAGGTGAAACGCTAAAAATCTCACATTTTGCTTTTTCACCATCTTCTATTTCAGCTGATGGAGATGGAATTTAGCACAAAGGTGCAGCGGCCTGCAAAATAGTAAAAAACACAAAAACAAGATCAGGAAAGAGAACCCAAATTGCATATTTTGATATTATTACGAATGATGTAAAAACATTTTCCAAATGAACTTTTTTATTAATAACTGAAGAGATCAAACTAAACACTGTTGTAGTGAAGGATGTTACATGGCAGGGATACCTGTAAAACACATGTACAAATCAAAATTCACTGGTGTAAAAGTATTCAACCCCCTAGGTCAGTATTGGTGGAAACATCTTTAACAGCAATGACTGCCATTAGTCTTCGTGGGTGGGTCTCTACCACCTTTGCACAGTGAGTGTGAAATCTTTGCCATTCTTCATGTGAAAATTGCTCTAGTTCTGCCAAGTTTGAGAGGGATCGTCGATGGACTGCAATCTTCAAGTCTCGCCATTAATGTTCAATTGAGTTCAGGTCAGGACTTTGACTGGGCCACTCAAGAACATTTATTTACTTCTTATTCAGCCACTCTAGTGTGGCTTTAGCTTTGTGCTTCAGATCATTGTCCTGATGAAATGTGAATCTCCTATCCAGTCTCAGATTCATGTCTGATTCAAGCAGGTTTTCATCAAGGAGTCTCCTGTACTTTGCACCCGTCATTGTCCCTTCCATCCCGACAAGCTTACAGCCCCTGATGATGAAAAGCAGCCCATAACATGTTGATGCCACCCATGCTTGACAGGAAGGATGGTGTTGACTTGGTGATGTGTGTTTTAAGCTTGCATTAGACGTAACACTTTGAATTTAGACCAAAAAGTTCAATCTTCGTCTCATCTGACGACAAAACGTTTTCCACTGCCTGCAGTATCATTAAGATGCTTTTTCACAAAACTCCATACGAGCTTTTCGATTATCCTTTTTCAGTAATGGCTTCTTCTTGTTGCCTTGACTATTGTATCTCTTTATTACTTCCCCCTGCTACAGGGTGCTCGAATGTTGCCTGACGATTGCATCTCGCCCGTATAACTTTTGAACTTCCACGTACGGTAAGACTTTGAATCAAAGACTTAGCATTTTCCAGAATGCTGTTTTTGTGTGACACATTTTTTTTTTGGCTGAACAGTGCGATTTGCTGAGGGACAGAGGGTTCTTCGGAGGCACGAGTGCTCACATATGATTGAGCTAAGTGGAGAGGATAATCAAATCGAGGCCAATCTACGCAGTCAAGATATTACACTTATCTGCAAAGCCCTAAGTGCCCTGCTGTTGCAATTTGACCCCAACAGAATGCCTCCTTTGGTTTGAAAATATAAAAAGCCAACGATAATTTGCGTTAAATGCGCGGGAGTGAATTGTAAGTACCGTTATGAGTGCGCAACTCGACCCCTAATGTATATGTATATGTATATATATATATACACATCTATTGGAAGTAGCCATATTTTCAGATGCATCCTCGTCATCGCTTCTCCAGAGAACACTGCGAGTCGATTAAACCATAAAGAAAGAAAGGTGCTGCTGGTTTAGGTTGTACTTTGTTGTTTATATGCGCCGGGCTTGTGTATTCTTGTTTCTGTATCACTCGCGCTTGCGAGATATTGCACATTAATTGGAAAAGATTTTCTTGTTTTTTTCACCGACAACAGATGCACTCGTACGCGTCGTCCTTCTCGTTTCTTTTTTCCTTTTTCGGCATTGAAGGATACCAAAGGTCTTGAGATGGTTCGTATAAGTTCATGCCTCTTCAAAATCATGATGCTGTGTGTGTACATGAATTGTGCGTGAATTTGAACACGTCATGGTTTGGCCATGAATTTTGTTTGTACATGAATTTTAATCGAACGTTTGTACATGAATATGGCATGAATTGTGCTTGCTCACATCAAACTCCATGTCTCTGTTGCATGGTTGATTTGGAGTCTTCTGTGCCACTGCCATGAGCATTCCCATCTTTAAAATTATTTTTAACTATTAAATCCTGTAGATCAACCGGTTGTTTTCAATGCCCTCGCAGGGTAACTTTGAGTATGTACACTTGCCTTGAATCTCTCGCCCTGGGTTTGAACTCGACCCGGCTATAAACTGTCATCCTGGTGTTGATATACATGGCGATTCACCAATGTGTGCAACGTCCATCGTAGGAAGTGGCATTGGTTGGTGAGTCTTTTGTGAAGAGTAGGCAATTTATCACTGCCATCATAAACAAATTCCATATTCCTACATCAGTCAATGTTAGGCCTGGCCAGCCAGATCTCGAAAGACTTGGGCTAGAATTGTTGCCCCGGCCGACCCACAGGGTGGAGATGATTGTGGCTGGTTTAAAGAAATAGAGACGATTACTCTTCTTTAATTGTTTCAGTGTCTTGTTTTCTCTTGGTTATTACCTCTGCCACAAGTGACGGAGGGTTTCTTTTCATCCTGTCCGCCTGTTTGTCTGTGAGCAGCATATCTTCAAAATTAGACGGATTCGGACAAAATTTGGTGGACAGGTTGGGTGTGTGACAAGGCATGAACTGATTTTAATTTGGTGAAATCTGGATCCGGATACAAGAATTTTTAAACTGATTCTTCACCATGAGAGATAGGGCCAAAACGGTTACAGCGTGATATCTCAAAAAGTTATGACAGTTATGCCAAAATTATGTGGATGAGTTGGTTCGGTGACAAGACAAGCTGATTAGATTTTGGTTGAGATCTGAGTTCAGATCCGACCTATCAGTGTGATAAAAAATCGAACTGTCAGCCTGGCAGAGTATGCACTCTTCAATTGAGCTCTCTGTCTTCCATTTCATTTTTAATGGCGGTGCCATTTTTCTGTTGGAAGGCCAGGACGTTTCTACCAACTCTTTTTTTTTGTGTTATTTTCTTTGAATGTGTTGTCTTTTGAATCAACGTTTGTTTACTTCGGAGGGTTGTCTTAGGTGTTTGTGCTCAGTTTTTTCTCTCTTACTGTCTGTTGGTCGTTTTTTTTTGGTTGTTGTTCTTGAGAAGTTTCTGGGCCTTTACTTTATTTCTCTCCACTGAAGGTGATGGAGCTTGTGTTTTCACCCCTGTCTGTCTGTTTGTTACTTGCAAAATCGAAATTTTTCAAGTATATTGGTCAGTCGATTGTGTCTGTGTTTGTTTGTCTGTCTCAACGCCTACAGTCACAATTTTAAACGATCATCATGAAACTTTTACAGTTGTCGTGGTAGTCTCAACTGAGAAGCGATTGATTTCAACGTCAAAAGATCATCTTGAGGTCAATTTTCGAAAATCGTCATTTTTCATCCGCTTGATTTGAAAGTCGAACAGGATTTTGCATATTGCATCACAGAATTTGGAAAGAACTATTTTTGAGGTCAAAAGGTCAAAGGTCAATCAAGGTCAAACTTCTAAATCAATTTCAATCTGAAAAATCAATTTTCATCGATTGACCTGAGCTTTCATTAAGTGTCAATTTTAATCTCTCTCACCGTGCACACCATAGACCTTTCACCCATTTATAACATGCAGGGGTTTACTGGACAAACTGCTTGCTGGAGATAAGTTTCCACATCGAGAGTCATGAATTAACTTATAGCTGCATTATTGTCTGTGACGTTTGTACTTATTAAATTTGGGGATACTTAGGGACGTCATTAAGTGTTACATTTAATTATTATTATTATTGTGCTTAAGGTAAACAAGGTGTTGGCTTAATGGTTAAGGTGACTGGCTTAATAGCTAAGGGTCCTGAGTTTGAGCCACTGTCCGGCTGTTGAAATAACACCAGGTGGGTTGACTCAGCCTATCATCCTTCCAGGGTGGGCAAAATGAGTACGAGCTTACTGGGGTAATAAGCCATTCGAGTATCCTGTATCAGAGTAGTGAACCATCCAGGACTGTACTCCTTAGCCAAATGAAAATGCCTTGGAAAATGCCGTCATCCTGAGTGAATGGTTTGCGCTCAGTTATTCTGAGTGAGTGGT
>CM068952.1:131605664-131621424 GCA_035128595.1 Eptatretus atami | reverse complement strand
GTTATTTTCTAGTTAGGTTTATACATCAATTCACTTCACTTCTTCACACCATCGACTCCATTGCCCACGTGTTTTTGGCTGAAGGCGTGGGCAGAGCCTCCATCGCCTCAGATCAAGGCTCCACTCCGAAGAAGGGCATGGAGCGTTTCCTCCAGCCAATGGGAAGCCAGAATACCAGTACTCGCTTCGGCAGTACATATGCAAAAATTGAAACTACAGAGTCTCTTCGGGGGGGGGGGGGGGGGGTGGCCACCGAGACGCTTGGCTGTTCAAAAATTATGTAATGCTATATTTTTAGAGAGGTGCGTACCATGTGTGCGGATGGGCTTGTTTAAACGTTACAAATAATTTTATTTGACGCGTGATTGGATTTTTCAGGGTCCCTCATCATGAGTAACACTCAACCCAAACAAAGCCAATGGAAATCTGACACAACAAAATTGGGCAGTGTATATATAATCAGCAGAGGCCTACAGGCCTGATATCTTTGGCCCACCAGAAAATTAAGATGATGACCATGTTATTTTGTCTGGGTGCCATGGTGGGTGAAGTTGAGCGACAAATGTGGGTGGGTCCAGCAGCTGTCCGACCAATGGGTGCACATTTCAAAAATCGACCAACAACAACAAAAGCAACAACAAACATCCAGAGCTCTTGTCGACCTGCGACACCTCGCAGGTAAAATTATTCAGTACATACAGTGCTTTCAGAAAGTATTTACACCCCTCGATTTTTGTCACATTTTGTTGTGTTACAGCCTGAATTTTTTGTCACCGATCTACACAAAATACCCCAAAATGAAAGTGAAAACATGTTTTGAGAATTTTTTTTACAAATTCATCAAAAATGAAAAGCTGAAATATCTTGCATTAATAAGTATTCAACCACTTTGCTATGACACTCCAAATTGACCTCAGGTGCATCCAATTTACTTCGATCATCGTTGAGATGTCTCTACAACTTTATTGGAGTCCACTTGTGTCCAATTCAATTGATTTGACATGATCTAGAAAGAAACACACCTTTCTATATGAGGTCCGACAGTTGACAGTGCATGTCAGAGTAGAAACTCCACGAGGAAGTCCATGTAACTGCCCGTATAACTCCAAGATAGAATTGTGAAGAGGCATATATATCTGGAGAAGGGTATAAAACAATTTCTATAGAGTGTTGAAAGTTCCCAAGAGCACAGTGAGATCCATCATTAGGAAATGTAAAGGATATGGAATGACCCAGACTCTTCCTAGAGCTGGCCGTTCCACCAAACTGGGCAAATGGGCAAGAAGGACATTGGTTGGAGAGGTGACCAAGAACCCAATGATCACTCTGACAGAACTACAGAGTTCTTTGGATGAGATGGGAGAACCTGTCAGAAGGATATCAATCTCTGCAGCACTTCATAAATTGAGGCTTTATGGGAGAGTGGCCAGACAGAAGCCACTCCTGAGAAAAAGGCATGTGACAGCACGCATGGAGTTTGCAAAAAGGCACGTGAAAAACCAACAGCATGAGGCAAAAGATTCTATGGTCTGATGAGACGAAAATTGCACTCTTTGGCCTGAATGCAAAGCGCTATGTCTGGCACAAACCGAGCACAGCTCATCACCCATGCAACACTATCCCTACCATGAAGCATTGTGGTGGCAGCATCATGCTATGGGGATGCTTTTCAGCATCATGAACTGAGAGACTTGTGAGGATAGAGGGAACAATGAATGGAGCCAAATACAGGCAAATCCTTGAGGAGAACCTGCTTCAGAGTGCAAAAGACCTTAGACTGCAGCGAAGATTTACGTTCCAACAGGACAATGACCCCAAGCACACAGCCAAAGCAACACTTGAATGGCTTCAGAACAAGAACGTGAAAGCCCTTGAGTGGCCCAGCAAAAGTCCAGACTTGAATCCCATTAAGAATCTGTGGAAAGACTTGAAGATTGCTGTTCACCGACGCTCCCCAATCAACTTGACAGAGATTGAGCAAATCTGCAAGGAAGAATGGGAGAAAATCCCCAATTCCAGATGTGGAAAGCTGTTTCAGACGTACCCAAGAAAATACGAAGCTGTAACCACTGCCAAAAGCGCTTCTACACAGTGTTGACTCAGGGGGTTGAATACTTATTGATGCAAAACATTTCAGCATTTTATTCTTAATTTATTTTTAAAAATCTCTAAAAACATGTTTTCACTTTGTTATTTTGAGGTATTTTGTGTAGATCGGTGACAAAATATTTAAATTGAATCCATTTTAAATTCCGGCTGCAACACAACAAAATGTGACAAAAGTCTCAGGGTGTGAATACTTTCTGAAGGTACTGTAGTTGCTTCCAAGATTCTGATGGCACCAGTAGAATTCCAAATAAAATTAGAAATATTTTGCCACGAAAAATACTTCATTCTGATACTCATCACCAGACATGGTGGAATAATGGTTTGAATGTTCGCGCTGAGAGATCAGCAGTTCAAACACGACCATGACAGAGTCACACCAAAGACTAAAATTGGTACGTGCCGCTTCCTTGCTTGATTGTTCATTTGGAGAATAAACCATGGTTGACTTCCTTTGGAAAGAGAAAATTCCTGCTCAATTGTCCCATTGAATGTGGAGAAAAGAGACATCATAAAAATATGGTGTTGCGAATACACAAAGGGCTCTGGGAAGTTATGTCACCTCCACCAAAGTCAGTGCAGGCTGTGTTTGTCTGAAGTATAAAGTCTGGTTACCTCGTCCACAGAAGATGGACGTAGGTTGTTTTCACCCGTGTTTGTCTGTCTGTGAGCAGGATATCTCAAAAAGTTATGAACTGATTAGGACAAAACTTGGTGGGCAGGTTGAGTGTGTGACAAGGACTAATTGGTTTGATTTTGGTGAAGACCAGGATCCGGATATGGATACGACAATTTTTTTTAACTTTTTAAGTGATCCTTTACCATTGAGAGATGGGGCCCAAATGACATACCACGACATTTCAAAAAGTTGTGGAGTTATGACAAAACTTGGTGGACGAGTTGAGTGTGTGAGGACAATGAATCGATTCGATTTCGGTGATGATCCAGATCCGGATCTTAATACGAGAATTTTTCAATTTTCTCAGTGATTCTTCACCATTGAGAGATGGTGCCAAAAATGATATACAGCATGATATTTCAAAAAAAATTGTGGATGAGTTATAATGAAACTTGGTGGATGAGTTGGGTAGGTGACAAGAACAAGTGGATTAGCTTTTGATCGGGGTCCAGATGTAGATCTGGCCTATCAGTGGGATAGAAAATGTACACTGTTCAGCTTGGCGGAATTATGCAGTCTGCCGAGTGCCGTTCTAGTATTGTATCATGTACTTGGCTGCATGTCTGCACAAGATTTGTGTTATAGCTCGTCCAAAAACCTCAGAACACAACACAGAGCTTCAGACTTTAAGTTGTGGGGTATATTTTTCCACCAACTTTCCAATCACCAATCATTCCCCGTGGAAAAAAAAAATCAACTAACAAAATAACCGGTATGCATAAAAGAGGAGCTAAACCGAGTCTAGACACATAAATAAATAGAAATACAGTGAAACTCACCCAATGCCCCTCCAGTGTGCAAAGTGTTTGCTTGCCCAATTTGATCTTCCCTATGATCAAGTTCAGACTGTCAGAGCTTCCTAAGAAAGGCTAAGAAAGGTGAGAAGGGTAAAGGGAAAGTGACATTTTAAACAAATTTTCAAATGGCAAAAACAAAAAGCAAATTATGTGAAAACTTTTGATTATAAGACAGCTGGGTTGTTTAAAAATGTGACATATTTCATCAATCTGATGACTTAAACTGCCACCATTCCAGCTGGCTCGGCATCAATCCTTAAACCAATAGCCATGGCATTGCAGTCAAGTCCTTTTGTGACACTTCATATCTCACCACACATGTTGGATTTCCAACTCAAATTTGCTATTGGCTTCAATTGTCTGCTGGACTTGATGTTCAACTCTTACCTTCTCCCATTTCCTGTTCTTCTCAAGTGCCCTGAGCTCCTCAGATTAAGTCTGCTTGAGAATATTATTCATCTGGCTTTCCTCAGGATAGTGCCAAGGTTATGCCATGTCTGGCATTTTAAAGGGCCAGATTGGTCTGAATTGAATTTCACGATCTCTTCCACAGATTTTGGTCCATTCTCTCTTCAGTTCCTCCATGGATATAGATAGTGACTTGACATGCTTCTCAACATTCTTTGACACGAGTTGACACATTTATACCTCTAGATATCCTAACCAACATCACAACCGTGGTATGGCAAATAATATATTTGTGGAGGCAAATGCTAGAAAGCAGTTTGCCTTTTTCTCCGTGAAATCAAGCCCCACCAATGGGAACCTGCGGTCTCTCTGAAAAGCACACGATCAGTGTTATCCTTGTTTAGACATGCCAAGGCACACATTATGAGAATGTAGGACTGGCAGAATGGCCTAGAGGTACGCATAATCGTCTCGAGCTGTCTGTCCTCGGTTAAAATCTCAGCCCAGCTCTAAACTGTCATCCCAGTGTTTCAGAGGCAGGGTGATTCATCGATGTGTGTGCTATCCCTCGGATGAAAGTTAAACTGGGCATTCAGTCTATCGACATTAGTTGGTGGACGTTAGAGATCTCACTGTGTCCTTCGTGAAGAGTAGGTGAGCCATCGCCAGTACCCTGGATAAATTCCTAATTCCTGCCCTCACCATTCAGGGGGCACTGCATAAGCAGCACAGCCACACTCCCAGCAATGATTCAACCAGCCGCTACAGGCTGCAAACTAAATGCAAATGATTACTCTGTTCCTGTACAATATCGAACGTCCATGCCCCTCACAGCAAACTGTAATCTGAGATATCCTCCCACTAAAGTTGAAAGAATTATTGCCAAACTTCACTCTACCTTGCTAATGGCCCCAAAGGCATCAGCATTTCATCCTTGATACATACTTGGTAATCTGCTGTCTCCTTCGCTTTCTCTGCTCTTTTAAAAATATTTTACAGAGTGCCACCTGCTAACATTATGTAAAGTTGTTATTGTTACCCTAATTCATAAGCAGCATGGCAAAACTGACCATCTCAACTATAACCTCTGTTGCTATAGAGAAAATAAGAAACGAGTTATCTTCCATCCCATGGTGTCCTTCATGAAGAGTAGGCAAGCTATCGCTGGCATCATGATCAAATTTCAAATTCCTACACTAACTACTGCTGGGAAGGCAATGGCAAACCACCCAGTGCAAACCTTGCCAAGAAACTGCTTCAGCAACACCGACACTCTATAACAGAGTATGTATCAGAATCAGAATCAGAATCAGAAGTTATCCACCTGGAACAGGTGATGGTGAGGCTCTGGGGCTCCTGGATTTTATGATTCACCACAACCTAACCGAGACAGAACTCATCTCGAACATGGCCTCCTCAGATATTCCCATTTGGCCAATTCCCTCCTCAGCTAATCATCATATACAAAGATTTTATCTGGAGTGTCATGGAATATGGCTTCCCCAGATGGTGATGCTGCTTCCCATTTTGTACCCATTGAGGCTATGGAGTTTCAAGCCCTCCTCACTCATCTAGTGACAGGAAGCTGAATATACAGGTGTGTGTCCTCACTCACTGAAGACAAGTTCATGTTCCTTGTAGTCTTTTAACATATACTTTATGGTATTGATCCTCATGCACTCTAACCCTTATGACTGCCACCCCTCCCTCCCCCCCCCCCCCCAATATCATAGGTTCTGTTATTGTGTATGTCAGCTTGGCTGCCAGGTAGCCATCATTTCTTGGAAGCGTGGCTGTGCCGCTGATGCTGTGCCCCTCCACCAGTACACTGGTACACTGGTACTCATTTCACCGACCTCAGAAGGATGACAGGCTGAGCCAATCCCACCTGGTATTATTTCAACGGCTGAGCAGGATTTGAACTCAGGACCCGAGGATCCCAAGCCCACCACTTCTTCAAAAGTCTGTCTTCCAGGCCCACCACTAGAACAGTCTTCAAAAGTCTGTCATCACATGCTCTTCCCTCCAGTCCATCAAATCTATTGCCCAATAACAGATCAGGGTCTCTCCCTTCTCTATCTAGCATTTCCTCAACCCACTGAATTCCTGTCTCCCTTTCACCTACAACTCTCTTCATGCTGTGGTGTACCTGTGTGTTATTGTCTGGCTAATTCCCCTTTATCCCATTTTGTGTTGACCTTTCACACTCTGTTTCTCCACAAAAAGGGACAGCCATTATAAGATTGAGGAGGGTGGAGGGAAGTGGGAAACTGTTGCATTTTCTATTGAGACACTCCTAAGTATTAGACCGAGCTCAATTCTGATATCTGTGCCAGAAACAATGTCAGGATGTCATAGACCTATTTCAAATGTAAGCCAAAACCTCATTTGTCCAAACATGATGACGTCATGAGTAATGTCACACTTTTCACCACTCTCCTCTAATGAACAGGTTATTGTATGACGAGATTCAAATCTGAGCTTTCTCCATTTTGTGATAAGAGATCTCATCACGTCACCTATCATTATTATTTTTTCAAGATTGTTAAGATCACAATCATTCATCCACTCAAAAATTTTACTTCTGAAAATACTCCCAATGAAATAAACATAATTGTTTTTCCTTAAAATTCTCTACATTATGAGCCGTGTATTTTCTGCACATTAAATAATTGGTACACTTCGAAGTTAGCTATGGTCATTAAATAGAAACAGCTGCGAGCTGAATCTTTCATCGAAATTAATAAAGCTACTCTGAAATCAAACATAAGCAAAGAGATTGCCACACATGGTAAGGGGGAAAGGAATAATGCAATCACGGAGGGTAAATTATGCTCTACGATGATCAATATTTTTACCTTCAGTTTGAACTCAACCTCAGCTTTGTAGCCTGTTTTTTCACATTCAATCATCACTTTCCCCCCAAATTCAAGTGTCATGGTTCCCACGAGGATACCTGAACAAAAACAGCAGAAGACATTGTCCAGGTGAGCTTAATCATTGCAGTCATAATCAGGCAAGACATTTATCAGACCTTCAAGCTTGCATTACACGTGCGTGTGTGCGTATGTGTGTGTGTGTGTGTGTGTGTGTGTGTGTGTGTGTGTTGGTGTGTGTGTGTGTGTGTATACAGGGGGCTGCAAAAGTAGGTATACAGTAAGGTATACGTTTTGTTTTAATTACTGTATACTTACTTTTGCAGCCCCATATATATATATATATATATATATTTCTAACCAACGACTGACTGACACATTGACTGAGTCAGACAATATATATATATATATATTATAATATATATATATATATATATATAATATATATATATATATATATGGTGAGTCAAAAGTAGTGCCCGATTTCTGTTTTTTCGGCTGTCAAATTCTTTCTGGGAAGTCATGTTGTTAATAATTGTCTTGCAGATTATTAATTTTCGTAATTATTTATTTTTTTGATTTTGTTTTGCAGATTATTGCTGCGAGTTTGGAAAGTTACTGAATTTGCACCAAATTGAACCATGAATTACCTTTCAATGAATCAACGCATTGCGGCCGTGAAACATTACTACAAATGTAATGAACAACCAACGATGGCGCACGCCGTTTGGCAAAGGAATTCGATATTAACCCACCTCAGGGAAGAAACATACGATTGATTGTCGAGAAATTTGAAGCAACAGGGTCGGTAGCCACTGCAAAGAAGTCCGGTCGTCCGAAAACGGCAACTAATGTAGCTAAGGCTGAAAAGCCATCAGAAGACTGGAACAAAGTCCGCAAAAGTCAACTCGCCGTTTATCTTGCAGAGTTGGAAGTGAGCCAATCAAGTGTTATCCGTATCCTTCACCAGAAAAAATGGAAACCTTACATTCCACGCTTACTGCATGCCCTTCATGATGGAGATGACGACTCCATCTTCAAATTTGCGAAGAGTTCTTAGCTAAACTTCACGAAGAGGACACAATGCTAGACAACATCTGGGGGTCAGTGAGGCATGTTTTAAGCTTAATGGCACAATTAACAGACACAATTGTGTCTACTGGGCTGCGGATAACCCAAGAGTGACAGTTGAGAAGGAGGTAAATTTACCTGGAGTGACAGTTTGGGCAGCCATATCTCCATTAGGGATAATTGGACCCTTTTCTTTTGAGGGATCTGTCACTGCAGAAATTTACCTGAATATGCTGCAAACCTTCTTTTGGCCCAGGGTACAAGATCAGGACTGTTATTTCCAGCATGATAGAGCTCCACCTCATTATGGACGTTATGTTCGTCAGTGGCTTGATGAAAACTTTCCCAGAAAGTGGATCGGCCGCCGCGGTCCGATCGAGTGGCCGGCACGCTCCCCAGACCTTACACCTCCAGTTTCTTTCTTTGGGGGCTCATGAAAGACCTTGTTTATCGTGAAAAGCCTCGTACCATTCAGGAATTGAAGGCTCAAATCAATGCAAAGTTTGAGGAAATTGATATCGAACTCTGCAGACGTGTGTGCCGCTCTGTGCCTGCTCGGCTGCAATTGTGCATCGATCACGAGGGAGGGCACTCTGAAAATTGCGAGTAAAACAGCTTGGTACACTCCGTAATAATTTTTTCTTGAATAAATGGTTAGATAAACACGTCGTTCAATTATTTCTACCTTCTTGTACACTGTAATACAAATGACAAACAAACAATCACTGACAGAAATCGGGCGCTACTTCTGACTCACCCTGTATATATATATATATATATATATATATATATATAATATATTATATATATGTATATATATACACGAGGTGTGTTCAAAAAGTAACCAACCTTAATTTTTCGTCGTAAACAAATGAAGCTAGGGAGGCGTGGTTTGGTGCACGTATGTAGGCGATCCTAATTCGTATGCGTGAATATTTTTCCGCCTGCAGAAGCTGTCAGTCGCCGACAGACCGCCGATGAGTGGGAGTGTAAGTGAGCACCGTCGATTTTCGTTTTTGAGAAAATGACGGAAAAACTTGAACAACGCTACTGCATCAAATTTTGTGTAAAGCTTGGCGATTCCCAAGTGGAAACGATCCGCAAATTCAACAGGCCTTCGGGAACGAAGCAATGGGCACCACACAGATAAAAGAGTGGTACAACCGCTTCAAAGATGGTCGCACATCAATGGAAAGTGAAGCACGTTCTCGTAGGCCCTCAACACCCGAAATGAGATCGTCATTGACCAAGTGAGGACCTGCTGATGCAGGATCGTCAAATCACGATCAGAGAACTTTCAGACGAGGCGGGCGTCAGCATTGGATCCGTTCATTCCATTGTGATTGAGGATTTGGGCTGAAGGAGAATCTCAGCGAAGTTCGTGCCAAAGCTGCTAACGATCGAGCAGAAGCAACTCCGTTTGGAGATCGCACAGGACATGCTGGAGACTGTGAACAGCGATCCCAACTTCTTCAACACAGTGATCACTGGCGATGAGACCACAGTGATCCGTCATTTTGTCAAAAATGAAATCCGACGGCGCTCACTTACACTTCCTCACTCATCGGCGGTCTGTCGGCGACTGACAGCTTCTGCAGGCGGGAAAATATTCACGCATACGAATTAGGATCGCCTACATACGTGCACCAAACCACGCCTCCCTAGCTTCATTTGTTTACGCACGAAAAATTAAGGTTGGATACATTTTGAACACACCTTACATATATATATATATATATATATATATATATATATATATATATATATATATATATATATATATATATATATATATCACAGTATCGTCAGACAGCATCTGTAAATGAAAATATAGACAAACAAAAAGGGCACTTGGAAGAACGCATACCTCCACCACGCAATGCCTGATCCTGTGGAACTTATCGAGTCTGATACATTTTGGAAATACAGTAGACTACGCGTAAGTCGGCAGCGTGTAACTCGTCACTTCGCCTAAGTCGGCAGCGTCAAAAAGTCCAGAATTTATCTAATGTTAAATCTCTTTGAATAAAGTCTGTAAGTCGTCATCTCTAAGTCGTCACTTCGTCTAAGTCGTCAGATGTTGTCCGTTCCCGCGTAATGGAAACGCAAGTAAATTACCACGCCTAACTCGTCACACGGAACTGCGTGCCTCATGAGAAGCCCGATTTCATGGAATCGTGATGCGCGCTCATTGGTGTACACCGCCAGTGATAGGCCATTTATAACTGCGCTGCGTTCAGCTTAGTCAGCGACCACGGTGGTCGCTGGCTCAGTGTGTGGCCAGGCTAGGCCGTGAAGCTGGGCATTATTACGCAAGACGGGGTCATAAGCCGTGGTCGTCGTGACGACAGTTGTCATTCTACTTTGGATATGTACACACGTTGATCGCACTGCAGCAGGACGATGAAGCGTAAGCTTACAACCAAAACCTACCAAGAAAAATACGAGATTATCAAGTTTTGCGAGGCAAAACCACTGATGAAGAAAACAGCCATAGCTGAGAAGTTCGACTTCAAACGGCAGACATTGAACGATATCTTGAAGAATAAGGGCAAGATATTTGGACAAGTGGAGAAGATCGTTGTACCCATTGAGCGCTATGGAGTTTTTCAAAGGCCTCCTCCACTCTCTAGTGCACAGGAGCTGAATATACAGGTTGTTGTCCTCACTCACTGAAGACAAGTTCATGTTCCTTGTTAGTCTTTGTAACATATACTTATGGTATTGATCCTCATGCCACCTAACTCCTCATGACTTGCACCCCTCCCTCCCCCCCCCAATATCATAGGTTCTGTTATTGTGCTATGTCGCTTGGCTGCCAGGTAGCCATCATTTCTTGGAAGCTGTGCTGTTCGCCGCTGATGCTGCGTGCCCCTCCACAGTACACTGGTACACTGGTACTCATTTCACCGACACTCAGAAGGATGACAGGCTGAGCCAATCCCACCTGGTATTATTTCAACGGCTGAGCAGGGATTTGAACTTCAGGACCCGAGGATCCCAAGCCCACCACTTTCTTCAAAAAGTCTTGTCTTCCAGGCCCGACCACTAGAACAGTCTTCAAAAGTCTGTTTCATCACATGCTCTTCCTCCTCCAGTCCCTCAAATCTGTTGCCCAATAACAATCAGGTCTCTCCTTCTGCTATCTAGCATTTCCTCAAACCCACTGACATTCCTTGTCTCCCTTCACCTAAACAACTTTCTTGCATGCTGTGGTGTACCTGTGTGTTATGTTGGCTAATTTCCCCTTATCCCATTTTTGGTTGACCTTTCACACTCTGTTCTCCACAAAAAAGGGGACAGCATATATAAGATTGAGGAGGGTGGAGGGAAGTGGGACAAACTGTTGCATTTTCTATTGAAGACACTTCCTAAGTATTAGACCGAGCTCATTCTGATATCTGTGCCTGAAACATGTCAGGATGTCATAGACCTATTTCAATGTAAGAGCCCAAAAACCTCATTTGTCCAAAAACATGAATTGACGTCATTCGTAATGTCACACTTTTCACCACCTCCTCTAAATGAACAGGTATTGTATGACGAGATTACAAATCTTGAGCTTTTCTCCATTTTGTGATAAAGGAACATCTCTATCACGTCACCTATCATTATTACTTTTTCAAGATTGTTAAAAGATACAAATCATCTCCCACTTCAAAAAATTTTACTTTCTGAAAATACTCCCATGTGAAATTAAACATTAATTGTTTTTCCTCTTAAAATTCTCTAACATTATGAGCCGTGTATTTTCTGCACATTAAATAATTTGGTACACTTCGAGTTAGCTATGGTCATTTAAATGGAAAACAGCTGCGAGCTGAATCTTTCATCGAATTAATAAAAGCTACTCTTGAAATCAAACATAAAGCAAAAGGATTTGCCACACCTGGTAAGGGCGAAAAGGAATAATGCCAATCACGGAGGTAAATATGCTCTACGCATGATTCAATATTTTTACCTTCAGTTTGAACTCAACCTCAGCTTATGTTAGCCTTGTTTTCACATTCCAATTCATCACTTTCCCCCCAAATTTCAATGTCATGGTTCCCACGAGGATACCTGAAACAAAAAACAAGCAGAAGACATTTGTCCAGGTGAGCTTACATCATTGCAGTCATAATCAGGCAAAGACATTTATCAGACATTCAAGCTTGCATTACACGTGCGCTGTGTGCGTATGTGTGTTGTGTGTGTTGTGTGTGTGTGTGTGTGTGTGTGTGTGTGTGGTGTGTGTGTGTTGTATACAGGGGGCGGGGTGCAAAAGTAGGTATACAGTAAGGTATACGTTTGTTTTAATACTGATTATACTTACTTTTGCAGCCCCATATATATATATATATATATATATTTTCTAACCAACGACTGTGCACATTTGACTGACGTCAGACAATTATATATATTATACGTATTATAATATATATAATATATATATAGTAATATATATATATATATATATGGTATCAGAGATCAACAGTAGTGCCCGATTTCTGTTTTTTCGGCTGTCAAAATTCTTTCTGGGAAGTCATGTTGTTAATTAATTGTCTTGCAGATATTAATTTTCGCTAAATTTATTTTTTTTGATTTTGTTTGCAGATTAATGCTGCCGAGTTTGCGATAAGTTACTGGAATTTGCCACCAAATTGAACCATGAATTACCTTTCAATGATTCAAACGCATTGCGGCGTGAAAACTATTACTACAAATGTAATGAACAACCAACGATCGGCGGCACGCCGTTTGGCAAAGGAATTCGATATTAACCCACCTCAGGAAGAAACATACGATTGATTGTCGAGAAATTTGAAGCAACAGGGTCGGTAGCCACTGCAAAGAAGTCCGGTCGTCCGAAAACGGCAAACTAATGTAGCTAAGCGAAGAAAGCCATCAGAAGACTGGAACAAAGTCCGCAAAAGTCAACTCGCCGTTTATCTGCAGATTGGAAGTGAGCCAATCAAGTGTTATCCGTTCCTTCACCAGAAAAAAAGGAACCTTACATTCCACGCTTACTGCATGCCCTTCATGATGGATGATGACGACTGCCATCTTCAAATTTGCGAAAGAGTTCTTAGCTAAACTTCACGAAGAGGACACAATGCTAGACAACATCTGGGGTCAGATGAGGCATGTTTTAAGCTTTAATGGCACAATTAACAGACACAATTGTGTCACTGGCTGCGAATAACCCAAGAGTGACAGTTGAGAAGGAGTAAATTTACCTGGAGTGACAGTTGGGGCAGCCATATCTCATTAGGGATAATTGGACCCTTTTTCTTTGAGGGATCTGTCACTGCAGAAATTTACCTGAATATGCTGCAAACCTTTCTTTTGCCAGGGTACAAGATCAGGACTGTTATTTCCAGCATGATAGAGCTCCACCTCATTATGGACGTTATGTTCGTCAGTGGCTTGATGAAAACTTTCCCAGAAAGTGGATCGGCCGCCGCGGTCCATCGAGTGGCCGGCACGCTCCCCAGACCTTACACCTCCAGATTTCTTTCTTTGGGGGCTCATGAAAGACCTTGGTTATCGTGAAAAGCCTCGTACCATTCAGGAATTGAAGGCTCAAATCAATGCAAAGTTTTGAGGAAATTGATATCGAAACTCTGCAGACGTGTGTGCCGCTCTGTGCCTGCTCGGCCTGCAATTGTGCATCGATCACGAGGAGGGCACTCTTGAAAATTGCGAGTAAAACAGCTTGGTACACTCCGTAATAATTTTTTCTTGAATAAATGGTTAGATAAACACGTCGTTCAATTATTTCTACCTTCTTGTACACTGTAATACAAATGACAAACAAAACAATCACTGACAGAAATCGGGCGCTACTTCTGACTCACCCTGTATTATATATATATATATATATATATATATATATATAATATATATATGTATATATATACACGAGGTGTGTTCAAAAAGTATCCAACCTTAATTTTTCGTGCTAAACAAATGAAGCTAGGAGGCGTGGTTTGGTGCACGTATGTAGGCGATCCTAATTCGTATGCGTGAATATTTTTCGCCCTGCAGAAGCTGTCAGTCGCCGACAGACCGCCGATGATGAGGAAGTGTAAGTGAGCACGTCGGATTTTCGTTTTTGAGAAAATGACGGAAAAACTTGAACAACGCTACTGCATCAAATTTTGTGTAAAGCTTGGCGATTCCCAAGTGGAAACGATCCCAAATTCAACAGCCTTCGGGAACGAAGCAATGGGCACCACACAGATAAAAGAGTGTACAACCGCTTCAAAGATGGTCGCACATCAATGGAAAGTGAAGCACGTTCTCGTAGGCCCTCAACATCCCGAAATGAGATCGTCATTGACCAAGTGAGGACCCTGCTGATGCAGGATCGTCAAATCACGATCAGAGAACTTTCAGACGAGGCGGGCGTCAGCATTGGATCCGTTCATTCCATTGTGATGAGGATTTGGGCTGAAGGAGAATCTCAGCGAAGTTCGTGCCAAAGCTGCTAACGATCGAGCAGAAGCAACTCCGTTTGGAATCGCACAGGACATGCTGGAGACTGTGAACAGCGATCCCAACTTCTTCAACACAGTGATCACTGGCGATGAGACCACAGTGATCCGTCATTTTGTCAAAAATGAAAATCCGACGGCGCTCACTTACACTTCCTCACTCATCGGCGGTCTGTCGGCGACTGACAGCTTCTGCAGGCGGGAAAATATTCACGCATACGAATTAGGATCGCCTACATACGTGCACCAAACCACGCCTCCCTAGCTTCATTTGTTTACGCACGAAAAATTAAGTTGGATACATTTTGAACCACCTTACATATATATATATATATATATATATATATATATATATATATATATATATATATAATATATATATATATATATATATCACAGTATCGTCAGACAGCATCTGTAAATGAAAATATAGACAAACAAAAAGGGCACTTGGAAGAACGCATACCTCCACCACGCAATGCCTGATCCTGTGGAAACTTATCGAGTCTGATACATTTTGGAAAATACAGTAGACTACGCGTAAGTCGGCAGCGTGTAACTCGTCACTTCGCCTAAGTCGGCAGCGTCAAAAAGTCCAGAATTTATCTAATGTTAAATCTCTTTGAATAAAGTCTGTAAGTCGTCATCTCTAAGTCGTCACTTCGTCTAAGTCGTCAGATGTTGTCCGTTCCCGCGTAATGGAAACGCAAGTAAATTACCACGCCTAACTCGTCACACGGAACTGCTGCCTCATGAGAAGCCCGATTTCATGGAATCGTGATGCGCGCTCATTGGTGTACACCGCAGTGATAGGCCATTTATAACTGCGCTGCGTTCAGCTTAGTCAGCGACCACGGTGGTCGCTGGCTCAGTGGTGTGGCCAGGCTAGGCCGTGAAGCTGGGCATTGATACTGTATTGGGTATTACGCAAGACGGGGTCATAAGCCGTGGTCGTCGTGACGACAGTTGCATTCTACTTTGGATATGTACACACGTTGATCCACTGCAGCAGGACGATGGCAACTAAGCGTAAGCTTACAACCAAAACCTACCAAGAAAAATACGAGATTATCAAGTTTTGCGAGGCAAAACCACTGATGAAGAAAACAGCCATAGCGAGAAGTTCGACTTCAAACGGCAGACATGAACGATATCTTGAAGAATAAGGCAAGATATTTACAAGTGGAGAAGATCGTGATCACTTTCCAACTCACCAATGAACCCCCACCTTTGCCCCGAGGATTGTGTTTCCCTTTTGGTACAATAGCCGGCTTAGAGATTGTTGCGCCCTCTCACACGTACGTGTCCAGGCCACGCGCGACTTCATCCTTCACCCACAGTCAT
>CM068952.1:131587174-131597435 GCA_035128595.1 Eptatretus atami | reverse complement strand
AACAAGGGCCAGGCTAGGTCACCCTCTCCAAGTGCCAGAGAGGCCACCAGTGCGTCATGAGCACACACCCATGAAGATAACAGTTGATTTAGAAACACACCATCCTGTCTGCTAAAAAAAACCCAAAAACTTATTAAGAAGACCATACCAAAACAAGTCCTGCCAAAGCAAGTCAGGCAAGGAAGGTTAAGGGTGAGAAGATCACCTCATTATGGACGTTATGTTCGGTCATGGCTTGAATGAAATTTCCCAGAAAGTGGATCGGCCGCCGCGGTCCCGATCGAAGTGGCCGGAACGCTTCCCAGACCTTACACCTCCATGATTTTTTCTTTGGGGGCTCATGAGAAGACCTTTGTTTATGTGAAAGCCTCGGTACCATTCAGGAATTGAAGGCTCAAGATCAAGTGCAAAGTTTGAGGAAATTGATTATGAATCTGCAGACGTGTGTGCCGCTCTGTGCCTGCTCGGCTGCAATTGTGTTCGATCACGGAGGGCAGGCACTAACTGAAAATGCGAGTAAAACAATTGGTACACTCCGTATAATTTTTTCTTGTTAAATAAGATGTTAGATAAACACGTTCGGCTTCAAATTTTTCTATCTTTTGTACTATCTGTAATAATGAAAACAACAATCAACTGACAGAAATCGGTGCGCTACTTCTGATCACGCCTGGTATATATATATATATATATATATATATTATATATAATATATTATATGTATGAGTTATATACAGCGAGGTGTGTTCAAAAAGATCCAACCTTAATTTTTCGTGGCGTAAACAAAATAAGCTAGGAGGCGTGGATTTGGTGCACGTAATGTAGGCGATGCCCTAATTCGTATGCGTGAATATTTTCCGCCTGCAGAAGCTTCAGTCGCCGACAGACCGCGATGAGATGAAGGAAGTGTAAGTGAGCACCGTCGATTTTCGTTTTTGAGAAAATGACCGGAAAAACTTGAAACAACGCTACTGCATCAAATTTTGTGTAAAGCTGGCGATTCCCAAGTGGAAACGATCCGCACGATCAACAGGCTTCGGAACGAAAGCAATGCCCACACAGATAAAAGGAGTGGTACACCGCTTCAAAGATGGTCGCACATCAATGGAGAATGTGAAGTCACGTCTCGTTAGGCCCTCACATCCGAAATGAAGATCGTCATTGACCGAAGTGAGGACCCTGCCTGATGCAGGATCGTCAAATTCACGATCAAGAACTTTCAGACCGAGGCGGGGCGTCAGCATTGGATCCGTTCATTCCATGTGATTGAGGATTTGGGCTGAAGGGAATCTCACGAAAGTTTCGTGCCAAGTTCTTGCTAACGTCGGCAGAAGCAACCTCCGTTTGGAGATGCACAGGGACCATGCTGGAGACTGTGAACAGCGATCCCAATCTTCTTCAACACAGTGATCACTGGCGATGAGACGCACAGTTGATCCGTCATTTTGTCAAAATGAAAAATCCGACGGGCTCACATTACACTTCCTCACTCATCGGCGGTCTGTCGGGACTGACAGCCTTCTGCAGGCGGGAAAATATTCACGCATACGAATTAGGATCGCCACATACGTTGCACAAAAACGCACGCCTCCCTAGCTTCATTGTTTACGCACGAAAAATTAAGGATGATACATTTTGAACACACCTTACATATATTATATATATATATATATATATATCATATATATATATATATATATATATTTATATAAATATATATATTATTATCACAGTATCGTCAGACAGCATGCTGTAATGAAAATAAGACAACAAAAAGGGACTTGGAGAACGCAAATACCTCACACGCAATGCCGATCCTGTGAACTATCGAGTCTGATACATTTTGGGAAATACAGTAGACTACGCGTAAGCGGCAGCGTGTAACTCCGTCACTTCGCCTAAGTCGGACAGCGTCAAAAAGTCCAATTGATCTAATGTTAATCTCTTTGAATAAAGTCTGTAAGTCGTCTCTCTAAGTGTCAACTTCGTCCCTAAGTCGTCAAGATGTTGTCCGTTCCCGTGCGTATGGAAACGCAAGTAAATTACCACCTAACTCGTCACAGACGAACTGCTGCCTCATGAGAAGCCCGATTTCATGGAATCGTGATGCGCGCTCATTGGTGTCACGCGCCAGTGATAGGCATTTATAACAATGCGGCTGCGTTCAGCTTAGTCAAGCGACCACGGTGGTCGCTGGCTCAGTGGGTGTGGCCAGGCTAGGCCGTGAAGCTGGGCATTGAGTTACTGTATTGGGTATTAAGCCAAGACGGGCGTCATAAGACGTGTCGTCGTGACGACAGTTGCATTCTACTTTGGATATCGTACAACAACGTTGATCGGCATGGCAGGCATGGACGATGCAACTAAGCGTAAGCTTACAACCAAAAACCTACCAAGAAAAATACGAGAATTATCAAGTTTTTGCGAGGCAAAACCACTGATGAAGAAAACAGCCATAGCTGAGAAGTTCGACTTTCAACGGCAGACATTGAAACGATATCTTGAAGAATAAGGGCAAGATATTTGGCAAGTGGAGAAGATCGTGATCACTTTTCAACTCACCATGAACCCCCACCTTTGCCCCGAGGATTGGTGGTTTCCCTTTTGGTACAATAGCCGGCTTAGAGATTGTTGCGCTCTCACACGTACGTGTCCAGGCCCGGCGCGACTTCATCCTTCACCCCAGTAAAAAAAGGGGAGGAACAAGTGTCATCATGAATGTTCGGCGATACGCGTAAGTCGTCACACGTCTAAGTCGTCACTTTTTTCTCGGTCCGATGTTAACGACTTCGAGTAGTCTACTGTATCATGCGAATTCGTTTTTTGCCCTAATCTTCTAATAGTGGAAGCAATCACTTGAATTAATAATCTCGTATTCAGATCCAGATTCGAGATCTTAACCAAATGAATCAAATTCATCTTTTCGTCAAACACGCCAACCTGTCCACCAAATTTCATGTGATCCGTCCACAACTTCTTGAGATACCATCTATAAATCGTTTTTGCCCTGGCTCTCAATGGTGAAGAATCATGTATAAAAAATTATTGTAGCCGATCCGATCTCTTTCCAACCAAAATCTAACAGTTTCATCTTGTCACACACCCAATTCTCCACGCAAAATTTCATCTGGATCCGCCCACAAACTTTTTGAGATTCCTGCACACAAACAACAAACAGACAGACAAGAAGAAGACGTGCAGAGCACGATACTTGCAAAATCCAAAAAACAATTTGACTCAAATGATTTGGGGTTGAATTCGTGACCTGAAAAAACAAATCCTCTTCAAACTTTCAAGTCAATCAGAATGAAAATTGGAGGATTTTAGAAAATACCCTGATGTGTGCCCTGGTTATAATAGGGTACACCGTATCCCTGATGTCGTAAGAGGCGACGAAAAGGGTTGGCGTCAAGGAAGGGCATCATTGCTTCAAAAGGAAAACCATGAATGAATACAGCTTATGGGGCAGGGTACAGCCAAAGTACCCCGTGGGGTACTCATGTCCCCTCTTGTTAAAACTCAAGGTGGGGAACCCGATCGAAGCAAGGGAGGAAATTTTTGTTCTATTTATGAATGACCAATGGTCTGATGCCACGTGGAGATCGGTTTCTGAGGTTTGGGACATGGAATGTAGGACAATGACAGGGAGATCAGGAGAGTGGGTTGAAAGCTTGGTCAGAAGAAGAGTGGACATATGTTGCGGAAATGGGCCTCAGTGGGTTATTAATATAGGATTAAGCCCAGATCCCATCTTAAATTGCATGTTCAGCAGGTTGTTTGGTAATCGGACGTTATATGTGTTTTTTGGGTTCCCGGGGGGGGGGAGGTTGTAGCAGGCCGTCCAGTGTTCAATACAGTAGTGGTGTACGGAGAGGCGCCTACTTTTTTCCTTCCTTCCCTCTTCTAACCACGCCCACCCGGTGCCCTGACAGTCAGTCACAAGACGTGCTGGCATCCATTGGCGGAGGAGCTGGCGGCAAACTTGAACGATGACCAATCCGGGTCCCAGGGGTGGCCGAAGAGCCCGCGCCCAGAAAGGCAGAGGAACTCGCTTGAGCAGTCCTGCGATCGTGCGTTAATGAGGAGTGTTGGCGGGCTGTTCCTGCCTCGGCGATGGATCAGCCTGCAGGTGATCACAGGTTCATCTGAGTCCAACCACTGAGCCTCTGATGTCTTACTCCCGGCCACGGCTCGACGACGATCTTTTCATCCGTCGTATATCCGCCTGCGGAGCCCAAACACCCAGATTTGGCCTGGTCTGGTGGTACAGGCCAGGCCTGGATTGGCATATGGAACTTTGTGAGAAACCAGCTGGAACACACGCGGATCTTAGCTCTTGTGCGGTCGACCTTACAGGGGCTGGACGTGCCGAGGCTGGTGCGTGAGCCGGTGCCGAACAAAAGGACGTCGTCATCGCCATCTTGCCACGCGGCGTGCGCGAGCCGGTGCCGATAGGAAGTACGACGCCATCTTGCCCACGCTGTAGTGCTCCGGTCTGGTGGGCTCGAATACGACGACATCGCTTGTCACGAGCCGCAATTCGTGCTTCGACACTTCCTCTCGTCCAATGAGGCACCCCACCCAAAGGGGTAAAAAATCGTGCTTGTCTGCAGATGTTGTCCAGGCCTAGGCTTATTTTACTAGGGCGTCCTTCGAAAACCCGTATCCGTAGCTCCTACGTTAAGAGCGGGTTTATAGATAATGATAACGTTTATCGTGATGCTTTGTTGTGTCGTGTTTCCCCGATGTGTCCCCAATAATGCTGGCTGATCTATACGAAATTTGCCACCTTGATTTATTCGTGCCGCGCTGAAGGAACAATCGCTCGATTTGCAATAAAACCAAACGGGCTAACGGACTGGCGACTTCGCTGGTCTCTGATCAAACCCAGTCCTGAAGCGCGGGGTCTATATCCCCAACTGGTAAGGCGCGGGTAGTTGGTATCGTGAGCTTAGGCCGCGTGACCCAGACCTGTGCCGAACTAAGCCGCGTGTACCCCTGAGACGGCGTGCTGGTGAAGTGCTGCGAAATCTTTCAACATCTGGGTCAGGAGTGGGGTGCGAATCCCTCCCATCTCCATAATTTAAGGAAACCGAATTCAAAAACTTGGTGTCGTTCGCACCGGCCGACATTGGTTTACGAGATGGCGCGGGAAAAAAAAAAACGCGGTCGCTCGCAAATTCACATGACATTAGGTTTGATTTTATTTGAGCATATTGGTGTAAAAATTCGAAATTAGAAGAAAATGGAGTCCAAAATGGCGGCACGGCTCCACCTCAGCGGCAACCACGAAGCGGGAAGAGGGTTTAGTATGAACAGCGAACGGGCCGTACAGCACGAAGAAAACGCTCCCATCACCGGTTCCACGTGGCTCACAGCATGCGTTATGGCAAACGAAGCAGGACGACTGACGCGTACTTGACGAGCTCGTGCCACGATTGGCGGATGCCTTGGAACAGTAGGAGGTGTGATGAGAATGATATTGAGGAGTTACAAATTAAATTGGACGAGGGGCTACGGCAGTTCGTCAGGGGTGTTGTACTTGGCCCCCACACTTTTCACACTTGTATGGACTGGGATTTTAGGGAGGATGTCGCAAAAGATCAAGCTGCCGGTGCATCGTTTGGAATGTCAAGATCTCGGACTTGATTTCGCAGATGATGCAGATCATCTTCTTTGCGGGACTTTTAAGATATCTTTTGGGGGCCCTCGAGGCTGAATGAGGAGTCGGGAGCCCGCTGGGATTACAGTTTCTTGGTCAAAACTAAAGATCCAGCTTTCAATATCATCTTGGAGCTGCTGTCCTGTCTGTGTCTGTTTGTGTGAGGGATGTTGAGGTCGTGGAGAGATTCACTAACCTGGCAGTGATATTCATGTCTCTGCTGGCTGTGAGTCAGAGGTCAATAGATGAGCGTCTGGGTCCGGGCCTGGGGAGTCATGGATCACTGGATCATGGGGTGTGGCGCTGCCGTACCTGTGCGGCAGGTACGAAAGGTCGAGTCTTCAGGTCCTGGTGCTTCCAGTCTTGCTCTATGGATGCGAGACTTGGATTCCTGACGAAAGGATTTGAGACGGAGACTTAATTCCTTTGGTACCAGGTCTAATTCGAGAATCCTTGGCCTATCGTGGTCAGATTTTTGTGTCCAAGCGAGGGTTTGCTGAGAGCCGACCGGATGAGATTTGTTACCTTGTATGGTCTGTGAGCGGTCAGTTTTGCGGCTGTATGGACATGGGCTCGTTTTTCCTGACGCTGATCCTGCTCACCACAGATTCTCCAGCGAGGGAGTCTCGTGAGTGAGGAGGCCAATTGGCCGACACGTGCCCCTCGTGGTTGCAGCAGGTTGATCAACATCTCAAGGAGATGGGGATGGGCCTGGCATCCTGCCTGGGGGAAGGCAGATGGAGGCCCCTGGAGTAGCCAGCGGAATAAGTGGAAGCAGCACGCGCCTGTTCTGGCAGCATGCCTCCAATACCTGACCTGCTGGCTATGGCAGGCAGACGAGGTTAGGAAAATGATTGCTAGCACAGGGAATCACAACATTGGCGATCACCAGGAACGAATTCGGTGGCTGGAAAATGACTTAGCCAACACAGTCAGAGATATGGAGAAATGAGGAAAGTCGAGTGGTATAACGCAGGTTGGAACTGAGAAGAGCGAACTGATACAAAAGAATAGAGGAAGAGCAAATTAGTAACTCCGGGATACGGAAGACTTGGAAAAAGAATGGAAAACAAAGCTGAAAAAAGGAAAACGGGAACACGATTTGGAATTGGAACAACTGAAGAAAAGGTAAGATCAGGCAATCAGATAAGAGAAAGCCAAGAACAGAAAGATAAAAGAGAGAAGAAATATCTGGAGCCAAAGAAGAAGAATTGGCTTGAAAAGTCAATGACAGTTCGAGGAACTACATGGATGAATGAGGAAAGTAGTGTGGAGTAACCCATAAGTTGGAACAAGAGAAGAGCGAACTGAAGAAAGAATAGAGGAAGAGCAAATTAGTAACTCCCGGGATAATGGAGAACTCTGAAAAAGAATGGGAAATAAAGCTAGACAAGGAAAAATGTGAACACGATTTGGATATTGAAACCAACTCAAGAGAAGAGCAAGTGGATTACGGCGGAGATAGTAAAGAACACCGAATGAAGGCAGGAAAGGGGAATCAACCAATTGAGAGAAACGACAAGAATTGGAGAAATGAAGAACATGAGAGACGATGGATGGAAACAAAAAGAATATGAATTTGAAACTACCAAACTAATAGAAGAGAGCAAGGTTTAGAGTACGTGAGATAGAAACAACTCCGGAAAGATAACGAACAACTATAAAAGGCTCAGAGAGGAAGAAGGACTCAAATTGGAAAAGAAAATGGAGCCAGGTAAGTAGGAACAGCACAAAAGTGGGATTGTGAACATCACCACAGGGAGGAATGTTAGTGGTGCGCGGATTGCATTGATATCACTCGTCGGATGAAACAACAATTATATGAGCAACCCTCGGTGATGGAGACATTGAGGGAGCATACGGGGTTGGTGACGAATGAAACACATTTTAAGCAGGTCCAGCAATGTGGAGGTCTGAATAGCCCCAGAGGGGTGTGGCGAACCATATGATGAGCAACCTGCTTTGGAGAGACGCGATCGACCGAGGTGACTCTGAACAAGCAGGTACGAGGGGCTACATGCATACCTGGTGCGGACGATGAGCTTAAGTGAGGAATTGATTTTTATGTTAATGAGGAGATCTGTCCCAATGGGGTGCACGTATGCGTGACCCCTGAATGTGTGTGTGAAATGCTGTGAATGAAATGCTGTGAGCCCACAGTCAGACTACAGGACCGGTGTGTGCTGCCTAAGGCGAACATGTGTGTATACTCATCGGTGGCGGTTCAAAGAATGTAACCCTGGAATGCGAGGCATTGGTCAGTACACAGGCAAGGTTGAATGTGTGGAAATGTGAACCATACCGTGGAATGTGTGAGCCTGCTTTGTGTGGGAGTCCTGAGGCGTGAATGAGTGGTGGACGTAGGAAATATAGGTTAGAGGTGCAAGGGGAAATAGAAAATGCCACCAGGACAGAATTGACACACGGGGACGGAAACATAATGGACAGCTCCGCATGGGTCTACAGAGTTAGAGGTTGCTGCATCCCAGGAGCAGGCTTTAGAAATTGGATTTTATCTCTCTCAGCTCATAGGAATCTTCGGGTAGGCTGCAGATGAGTGCAACGCGGAACTGGATTCTCACATACCCATTGTAGAACATGGCATGTACCCATTGAGAACAGGAAAGGGGCCAGCAGCGAACCGCCCTGTGTCACTTGGTCTTCAAACCTCTCTGAGGACCACGAGGGGTTCGACGAGCCTGCAGTGGGGTTTTCTGTCTTCAGGGAGTTAGAGAGAAGTGGGAGAGGGCGCTCCCCAATTGGGTTTACCTGACTTCCGCTGAACCCTGGAGAAAAGGAGGGGGTGGACAACCCCAATTGAGATGGTGACGCCTTTGAGCCATGGAAAGGCGGCGGGGTCATCTAATGGGTTTTAAATTGAGGGATTCGTTCCTCACTGCCCTTCCAATGAGGCCAAAGAAGCAGGCCTATTGGGATGTAAAAATTTTGATTGGAAATTATATCGAGAGTGATTGCAAATTGAGAAGACTGACAGAAGGGAATGAGTGGCAGCGAGTGGATTTTTGGTGATTATTTTAAAAAAAAAATAGTGGAGATCAAGGCGAGCGTTATAACATACTGAAACAGTGGATGACAAAAGAGTGGCTTTTTGAGGAAAGACTGAAATGCCTGGTTAGAACCATGCAGAAGGTTCCATGGGGCTGGGTGAAGAGATTTTGATGTTTCGTTTAAATTGTTGACAATAAAACGATTAGGGCAGTATGGAGGAGGCCAGCGGAACAGACGGCAACGTATTTTTTTTTTGTGACAAATATTGGGTTTTGATAAAAAGTGTATCAGTTAAATTTGATGACCAAGTGGGATCCGAAGGACTGGGTGTTTTTGTTTGTACATAAAAGGTGAAGCAGGTTTGGATGGTATTGTGGACTGGGTGTGTGGCACTGTGGAATGAATGCTAACGTGTTTGGGGTGAATGGCGTGATTTGTGCGAATGGGAGAGTGAGTGCCGAAACAACGTACGCCTGTCGGTAGGAGTCTCCTAACCCCAGTTAGTGGTAGGTTTAGGGGGACTTAGAGGATTTGACATGGATTCTGAGCTGCTGTTCCATTGTGCAGGCGACTGCTGAGGGGTAGGTGCAGGCCAAGGTATGGGTGGTACTGCTGGGAAGTGTGACATGGTATTTGAAAGTTGGTGAGTTGGGAGAGAGGGCGCCAGGGCTTTGGGGGCTCCTGGCAAGGTGAAGGCTACTAGAGGTGCAGAGAGCACAGTAGGGTTATGTGCAGGAGAGCACAGAAGGGTTTAAGTGCCAGGAGAGCACAGTAGGTTTAGTGCCAGGGAGAGACAGTAGGTTTTAGTGGCCAGGAGAGCACAGTAGAGTTTTAGTGCTAGGGAGCACAGTATGGGGGCTAAGAAGGCCACCCCTTATTTAGGAGTGCCAGAAGCACGCTCAGGTGAAACCCCGAGGTCACTGGGTGTCCCCAACCCCCGATTGGAAGCAGGCAAAGAGCTAGTAGTAGTCACACTCCCCAGCGCAGCGAGTAGTCTGGCACCACCATGAATGAAAAAAGACATAGGCCTTGCCCAGGTTTAAAAGAATGGAACAGTGTGCCAGTTGGGAAAAATTGGTCATGAGGATCATTTAGCCATAGCAAAGGGTTTGGTTTCATTGTTTAGAGCTAAAAGTAAAATGGTTAGGTTCGATGAGCTTCCTCCGCACCATTTCATGCATGACACCGGTAAACGAAGTAGTTGTTGATGGGACAATTTGTTAACAAGGGCGGCAGGCTAGGTCACCCTCTCAAGTGCCAGAGAGGCCACCAGTGCGTCATGAAGCACTACACCCATGAAATAACAGTTGATTTAGAAACACACCATCCTGTCTGCTAAAAAAAACCAACGTTATTAAGAAGACCATAACCAAAAAACAATCCTGCCAAAGCAAGTCAAGGCAAGGAAGGTTAAGGTACTTCTCATCCACCTGGTCTGAGGTCATCACAACCACTTGCCTCACGAACGCCTCAAACTGCATTTGCTTAACCATCGATACTCACCATGCCACCTGCTGTCCAATACGGGCTAGTTGCCTGCTGCTGCTCGTAGAGTAAGGCCATTTCGGCCGAGAAGCCATTTGTGGGTCC
>CM068952.1:131554666-131566780 GCA_035128595.1 Eptatretus atami | reverse complement strand
TTGGGAGAGACCTATCCCAACAGACTCACAGCTGTAATTTCTATCAAAGGTGCTTCTACCAAGCCTGAACTCAGGGTGGTGGACACTTATCCAACCAAGACATTTGAGTTTTGTATTTTTAATTAGTTTGCTGAAATTTGTGGAATATTTTTTTCACTTGTATTTTTTTCACTTGGAAGTTATAGGTTGCATTGTGTAAATAAAGGTGGAAAAGTGTGATTTAATGCAATATAATTCCAGGCTACAAGGCAACAAAAGGAGAAAATTTTGAAAAGGGGTGTAGACTTTCTAGAGGCACTGTACATGCAGGCCTTTGCCAGGTAGACAGCGTGGGTTTTAAATGCTCTCGCCCGGTTTTAGGTAGAACCTGGCGGTTAAAAAAAACAAAAAAAACATTGCTGTTTGGCTGCATTTTATTGCCCCGGTAATACCCGAGTACGCTGCCTTCCCTTCCACTCCCCCTCACACTGCTTTCCCGTCAAGCTGCCTTCCCCTCCCCTCCCCTCACGCTGCCTTCCCCTCCTTCTCCTAACGCTGTCTTCTCTTCCCCTAATGCTGCCTTCCCTTCCCTCCCCTTAACCTGCTACCAAAGCCCCTCCAATACCATACAACTCTTTGGAGGTTCAGGAGAGAAAGTGGTGTCAAAGAATGTGCAAATTGGACAAATGAACACTTATTTTTTTTTTTTCGCAGTCTTAACTGTTGCTCAGATCATAAATGCGTGTCTATTGAAGGAAAATACCTTCTTCCCTTCCCCTTCCTTCACGCTAAACTCCTCCCAATGCCCATGCCCTCTCCATGCCCAAATGGACATCTCCGGGTGGTGTTTTGTTTCGACCAGTTTGAACGTATTGTTTTAACGTACCTCATTTCATTCAATCCTGCACTAATGGCGGCAGAAGTGGACCACCCCTCCCTTCCTCCTGCTTTCCCTCAAGTTTCCCTACCAAATGCAAGTGGAGAACCCCTCTCCCCTTTTCCCTCTTACGTCCCTGACCAAACACAATTCCAGAACATCCCCGTCCTCTCCCACCAACCTTCTCTCTCCCCCATCCTCCTCACTCCCACCTCCACCACCCACCCCTCCCTGAATGCATAGTGACGTGGTGAGGAATCGTTCTCCCCCCCCCCCCCACCCTTCCTCGCTCTACCCCCTTAATCTGCTTGCTAGCCCACCACATCTCGCTCCACCACTCCTCCCTCCCTGTCTTAGTACTCCCATTAGCGAAGCAACACATTGTATTTGCTCGTACGTATAGTATTTAAATAAAATTGAATTAACACATCAGAATATCAAATAAGAGATCTTGGAGAACTATTATTTCTGAAACTGCATTAGTTAAAAATATTTTAAAAAATCTGATCCTATATTAGATATCAAGCAGTCTTACTTGGAGAGAAGGTCAGCATGGTAGTAATAATCAGAAAGTTTGTCAAGGAAGGAGCGTGGTTCCAGGATAAATGTTGGCAGCACCACTTTTGACAGATCCATTCCAGGTCGGACCTGTTTAAGCAGTGTCCAGATGAGACCTTTGTTTTCCTCTGACACAGTCTCAGTCTGCGCCGCTTCTCCAACCTGAAAAAAGAAAAGAAAAATCATCAAAGCACAAAACCCACAGTTCATTTACCATAAGAAGCATAAATCGGACATGAACCTTGCAAAAATAAAATAAGTTCAGCAAAGTCACCTCTCCAAGCTCCTCATTTGCTTCTTCAATATATGCTGTCCACTCAGTATGCGCCTCGACACTATAGGGGGAACCTCCATTGCTGTGTGAGCCTCCACTTTGTGAGCCACAATCTTGGCGATCCGATACATCAGAGTCACTTTCTTCAGTTCGCTCAGCCGTGCCATCATCAGATTCCTCATGATGTGGGCTGAGCCCATTTGGGGGCTCTGGAGAATCCCAATGAATACCTTGCCCACCAAAAGGTGTCCCATCGTGCTCAGTATCACTTAAGCTGTGGGAAAAAAATGTTAAAAAGCAACATTGTCACAATTTATGTAAAGAAAGCATTTCGCTTGATACATTTTCTATTCATACAGCAAATAAATGTTTCATTTTAAGGAACAAGTTGAATGAGCATGCAAGCTTAGACTTCTCTCACACACCTCAATCTATTATACTCATAAATGTCAGTGTGTGTGTGCTAGTGTGCGTGTCTTCCATAACTCCAAAACCATGACACCTAGCAGCCTGAAACTTTGCATGCATACGAAGCGAACTCCAAGGTAGTGCCTGAGTGAAAATTGGGTGTTTGGGTTAATTCAAACACCCCTTTTGAAGATAATAAACGGCCTTATTTAATTATATCCTTCATCAGGCGAATCCTCAGCCACCTCACTCTCTATGGGGTCTTAAGGCGCATTCTGGGTTACCTCGCTGGGGTATTCGCCATGTTTTTTGGCCTTCTCAACCATGCTTTGACTTGGAACAGGCCGCAACGATTTCTCAGCGATAAAGTATTTTTCTTTTCCACTTTCCTCACTCATATTATCGAATGCCTGTTCATCATAGCTATGAATTGCTGGGTACATTGCAATGCTTATAAACACCCAGATATACCAGCGTTCGTGGTTTTATTTCATTTCCGCACATGCCATAAACCTTGAGAATCTCTTAAACTTAGCCTAATTACATAATTTAAGCTCCAGAATTCAACTTAGCAGCAGTTCCGACTCCCCAAAAAATAAGGTGTTCATTTGTCCAATTCGGACATATTTGACACTGCGGGCGTCTCCAGGAGGTGTTTTTAATATGATGGTTCAGTGATTGCTAACCGCTTGCCAAGCCAGCCGTTCCTTATGAACTGTTTAATTTGAGTGCTTGCTTGAGTACTTAAGCCACTTTTCAAGCTCCCTTCAGTCGATACCAGTGCAGTTTGTGTCCCGATCGGGATGTACAGTCGGCAGTTGCTCCAAGGTAGGAGGTACATGCAATTCTAAATTGGTTATTTTATATGACTAGGTGTGCTTTACAAAGGTTACATGGTTTCTCTTTGTGAGTTTCAAAGCAAAATACATTTGATAACACCCGATTTCCGAGGTGTTTGCCGTATTAATGTGTTTTGTAAATAAGACAATTTCTTTCCTCCTGTCACATGACAATTCGCAACACATCTCTTTGAAACGTCAATTCTGCAATGTAGTTTTTCATATTTGCTCATTGAAATTTCCCCAAAACAAGGGTGAAAGCTACTCAAGGTTTTTTGGTTGTATACAATACGTACTGCAGTCGGTAATCACACCAAATCCAATCAGCCGATGACGGAAATATTGCCAATATTGGCCAAGCGTGTGTGTGTGTGTGTGTGTGTGTTTCATAAAGCATAACATATTCTCTCTGCTGACTACCCTACCCCCATCTCTCTCTCTCTCTCTCTCTCTCTCTCTCTCTCTCTCTCTCTCTCTCTCTCTCTCTCTCTCTCTCTCTCTCTCTCTCTCTCAATACAGTGCACAGCACCCAAGCACCCATCTCTCTCTCTCTCTCTCTCTCTCAATACAGTGCAGCACCCAAGCACCCATCTCTCTCTCTCTCTCTCTCTCTCTCCTCTCCTCTCTTCTCTCTCCTCTCTCTCTCTCTTCTCTCTCTTCTCTCTTCCTCTCTCTCCCCCATCCTAGCTCTACCCCCTCACAATACAGTGCAGCACCTATCTCTCTCTCTCTACATCTCTCTCTTTTTGTCCCATCCTAGCTCTACCCCTCACAATACAGTGCAGACCTTTCTTCTCTCTCTCTCTCTCTCTCTCCTCTTCTCTCTCTCTCTCTTCTCTCTCTCTCTCTCTCTCTCTCTCTCTCTCTCTCTCTCTCTCCCATCCTAGCTCTCCCCCCTCACAATACAATGCAGCACCTATCTCTCTCTCTTCTCTCTACATCTCTCTACCTCTCTCTCCCATAGTTATGACCGCGTAAGAAAAAATGAATTTCAGACATTATTTTGTTTCAATCTTCACTGTTATTCGATGCAAAATCATTTTGATGAGACAGTATGAATTGTAATTAACGCTCCACCGCAAGTCTGCCTTCCCTTCCTCTCACCTCACACTGCCTTCCCTTTCCCCACCCCTCTCCCTCTTCCCCACCCCTCTCCCTCTCTCTTCCCTGCTAGTTGCATCATTGATGGGAGCGCGACTGTGCCGCTGATGCAGTGCCCCGTTTCCAGTCAGTCAGTACTCATTTTGCCTCCCTCGGAAGGATGACAGGCTCAGTCAATCCACCTGGTGTTACTGAACAGCACGGCAGGGGCTCAATCTCAAGACCCTAAATCTTAAGCCAGCCACCTTAATCGTTAAACCAACACCAGGCTTACCTTTATTATGAGAATATGGAGAATGCTTATTAATAAAATTTACATATTTTTTTAAGCTTTTGTTTTCGTAGTTTAGTTCGAGTACAAAGCAGACACAGATGGGCTTCGCATTTTGGGATGCTTTCTTGTCTAATCTTGCTTTAAAAGTGGCATAATCTCAGAAACAACTGAGAATTTCTAAGCTCATTCACCTTGTTTGAATGCAAAAATGATCTCCATAACCCACAATGAATACGTTAATCTGCTCCCCATTTTAATTCTTAATCAACTGATGCCTATAATCGGGCCTGACCTCCATGGCATCAAAGTGGATGCAGGAGCCATAGCCCACGGATTGTAGGAATTGGTGAATGCTAAGAAATGTCAGTTTGAATATGCGGCACTTACTGGGTGATTTCGATGCTGGCGTCGAGATTCTACTAAGCTGGTGCACTGAAGTAAACTGATGGGATAAACTCCTTATACGATAACTGTGATATGAATTTAAGTTGTTAGAATTTCTATATTTATTTTGCAATTGATATAGGGGTTGGCAAGAGGTGACCTAATCCTCGAGGATCAGCATCACAACCTTTATAAAGAACGATCAACACAAGCACGACCACATCATCATCATCAGGAGATAGTGTAACCATTACTGTCAGCATCACTGCCATTCTAATCAGCCAAAACATGATGACAGCACCATGGTGGGCCTATTAGCTAAGGCTCAGCTGTCAGGGTGAGCACCATGCAAATTAGCCAGAACATACTGTTTTGGATGGGTGTGAGCAACAGAGGGGTTCAGAAGAGGGATCAAGGAAGATGGTGTTCCACTCAAGTCACTCCAACCAGGCTCCACTGATGCCTCCTTGCCATCTTTTGTTGAAGTCCGCTTGTGCAGGGTGGAGCAGCGCAGTGCAAGCTCCAATGCATCCATCCAGCAGCGGCCTGTGCAATGAAAGCCCGTGGGCAAAAGCAGTTGTTACTCTCAGATTGATGGGTGACAGTATTTCCACAATGAGTGCTTGGATATGTTGGCTGCCAGATTTTAGAAACAATTTTGAAATAAGGAGGACATTTCTAAACAATAGATTCAAAATATTTTTGATAGTTTCCCAAGGACACAATATTACGTCTTTTATGACGTCTGCATCCATAATTATGCTATTCAATTTTACACATTTGAAAGTTTGAGGCAAATGTATCCATAGTCATATGTTGTCTCCAAATACATGTCTCCTAACGTAAGGGATCTTTTAAAGTCACTTATCTTGGATCTGTCCTGTGCAAGGACAACCTCTAAATGGTCCAACATCGGCACCCGCCATCCCTTTACGATATGGTAAACTTGAGCACAAATCTCATCATAAATGAAAGCATCAGTGGAAATACCAGTTGCAGAAGAAAAGTTTGCTACAATTCCTATATATTTGGGCACAATCTTTCAGTTCAGTTCAGTTCACTTATATAATCACTTCGCAGCTTCTGTTGAATTGTATGACAATTTACAAATGTATATGCTGTACATGCAACATTTCACATCAATATAAAACCATGTGATCAAGCAATCACCGAAAATACAACAAAATGGGAGTGTACACAAAGGTTGGCCAAATAAAATGGTCTCCCATTATAAATCAAAACAAAGGAAGGTGAATACAATTTTAATATAAATTCACACTCCTGTGTGGGTTAACTCATTTTCATTGGTTCAAATCGAGTCTGAGGCAAAATATCAAATTAATACAATATACAAAAAGAAAGCAAGTTAAAATTCCGAAATAAATAGTATACAAAGGTCATGTTGGTGAAAAGTATCTAAAACAAATAATTCCACTGGGCCACCCAACATTAAACCTATTAAACCTTTTCAATCATATTAACCCCTTCTTCACTGAGACACTTTAACAGAAATGGAACCATGCTATTTTGGTATCTTTCTGTTCGGCACTGGTCGATTTTGTACTTGCGAGTACCACGAGGCTGCATCTCGTGAGCGGCATCCCTTTCCAGAACCAGTTGCTATACCTCTGAGATCGCACACAAGAGGATGCAAACTTGAAACATAGGTTTACTCTTCTTTCCTCAAGTGTTTCAATCTCAGTCACTATGACGGCGTCCAAATAGGAATTGCACGGGTTACCGAGAACAATCGTCGCTTTTTTTCTGGATTTGCCCTCGGTCTTTAGTTTGCCCTTTTGTTAGTCCAGGATGCCATACCGGCGCAGCATATTTGAGTGTTGGCCGGACGTATGATTTGTGGATGTTGATAAGATCATGCTGTGGGATGTTGAACTTTTTTAGTCTCCTCAGCAAATGTACTCTCATATTGCTCTTGGACAGCATTTCCTTTACTTGCTTGTCACAATTTAGGTCATCCTGGATCCATACTCCCAGTATTTTGGTTTCCTCAACAACATCGAGGGTATTAGTTTCAGGGTTGAGGAGAGGTGGTTCGGCAGTGTATGTTTGAAGCAAATTTGCAGCTGTTTGCATTTAGCTGTATTCAGGTGAAGATGGTTCTCATCAGCCCATTCGCTGAATTTGGTAACAGCGTTTTGCATTGTGGAGGGAGCTCTCGATGACCTCACCTCTCCGATACTCAGATCATCAATATATTTTCCATTGCTGCAGCCCTGATGAATCAATTGCATCACTGATCATGGCAAAGAATGCCAGAGGACCAATCTTTGTTCCCTATGGTACTCCACAGCTCAGGGATTTCCACTTGGATAGTGTGCCTTGGTATTTCACCCTCTGTTGTCTGTTCGTTATAAAATCCACTATCCATGGGGTAATTTATCTTCTGACTCCCAACTTGAGTTTCATGACGACAATGAGTGGGATACCAGTCAGGATGCAGTGCACAACCCGCTCAGCACACCTCGCAATGCATGTTTGCAAGTCCAGGGGTGCAAAGAGCACAGGCAATGAGCTTCCAAGCTGTGGAGAAATGTGATTTCATCAGATGAATCATCCTTCACCATGTTCTTGACAAACGGTGGAGTGTGTGGTGTGGCGCCAACCTAAAGAACTCCATGACCCTGAGTGCTTGGTTCCAGGGTTCTGGTGGTTCTGTAATGTTGTGGGGCAAATTTTCCTGGCATGCTTTGGGTGCAGTCATTCCCTTAGAAGGCAAGGTCAATGCCAATCACTACTTCATGGCACTGAGTGATCATATTCACCCATGTTACAGCATTTCTTTCCTGCTGGGAGGGATGTTTTCCAAGATGACAATGCCCCCATTCATAGAGCATGTGTGGTTGCCCAATTGTTGGATGAGCATGACACTGATGTTAAATCTATATGTCATGGCCTTCTTTGTCACCAGATCTGAACCCAATGAAGCATTTATTCTGGAAACAATGGAACAATGCCTGAGGCAGCATTTTCCACCTCCATCAAACAGGTGTGAGTTGACTGACTTTTTCATGGAAGAATGGTGCCATATCCCTCCTGCAGAATTCCAGTCCATGGTGGACTCTATGCCATGGCACATACAGGCCATACTGGCCACACATGGTATGGTGGCCCAATGCCCTATTAAGTGACTTTACATTGGTGTTTCCACTTTTTGTCCATGACCTATAGATTAAGAACAGTGGAGGTCCTTTAAAACACTGGCTTATGGAACCGCAGCTTGCAGGGAAATATGGAAAAGGACACCACCAAGGGCCAACCACTGTTTCTGCTCACAGAGGAAATCAGACAATCATTTGTACAACGGGCCCTAAATACCAAAGGAGGACAACTTAAAAATAAAGGCTGGATGTCAAACCAATTCAAAGGCTCAAGAGATATCCAGAGAGATGGCACTATCCTCTTACTTGTGGTTCAGAGCATCGACACATTGCTGTATATAAAGGAGCATCAAAGGTGTAATTAGCCAATTCATAAGCCAAACTGTTTTCAGAAATTCACGAGTTAGAGAAGAGATAGTGAGTTCATCAGGTCAGCCACAACAATGTACTCCATCACTTTGTTTATGATGGACAAAAGGCTGACAGTTCTGCAGTTACGGGGATCAATTTTGGAACCATTCCTATGGATAGAAGTGATGTTTGCAATTTTCCAAGATAGAGAAAGTTGCCCATCCAAAGACCTGTGAAAGAGAGAGGAGAGAGGGTATAATAGGACTGAAACACAGTTCTGTAATGGGAGAAAGGGTGGGTACAGGAAGGCATGGATTTGGGGCTGTCACAGTCTTTAAAGGGCTGTCACACCTTGACGTTTTAGCCAGCGTATGCCGACGTATGAAAAATTTGGCGAATACGTTGGCACACGTCGAATACGTTATGGTTAAGTTTTGTATACGTTAGAGCACGCTGAAGCACGCTGGCATACGTCGTAGTACGCCGAGCTCGTCGACAAATTTTGTGCATGCTCAAAATTTTTCGACGTATGCCAGCGTATGACTCACACGTTCCGCATACGCTGGCCATAAGTTGTAGGCACGTTATGCGATCGTTGAAACACGTCGACACAGTTACTTGTAAGTTACTCATAAGTCGAAATACGTCGAGGTAATGTTAGCGTACCCGAAACATATTTCTAACCTATGAGTAACGTGCTTTGAACCTATGTGCAACGTATCTCCAACGCATATTGACGTATGTAGACGTATTTGATTGATGTCTTCTGGACGACCACAGAACTTACTGAACGCGTTTCTAACTTACAGCTACCGTATAATGGCATATTGGCAGCGTTTAGGGGAATTGGTATATAAAAATGGGCTTCACAGGAGGAACCCGTCAGTGTTCCAGACTCCATGTTTTTTTTTTGTTTGTTGTTTTTTTTCTTCGGCATGACGGTGATGTTGACACTTCGATGTCTAGTGCCGGTATGATTTGAATCGTCGAGCGCAGCCTTTTAATAGGCTACGCCACGTGATCGTCGGCGATACTCTGCCGCGCGCTATGCATAAGTTAGACTATCTTTGGCATAAGTTGTGAACGCCGACAACACGCTAAGCATTCGTTGGTACAAGTTATCTATAAGTTATCGAAACGTTCTGTGTACGTTACTAATACGTTATGCATACGTCCAACTCGTTAATAAACGCCCAAAACTGAAAAAAAACATCATGTTCAGCATACGCAGCGTTTTAGATCAATTTTGATACGTTGCCATACGCTGGCTAAATCGTCAAGGTGTGACAGGGGCTTTTGCAGGGCAGGAATGGAAGGGGAATTTGTACCAGAATCACAACTGATCAACTCTCATGAGGCTTTAAAGAACAGTATTGTCGATGTACAAAAACATTTTGTTGTCCAGGGTGAGGATAAGTATACTTCCTTTGTGACTGGTACTCAGTCAGTTGGCACCTGTTTTTCAAGTATCACAAGCATTTTGGCAATTTCTCTAAGTACACATTCAATAATCCAAGGCTTGCAAACATGATAACTAAAACAATGTTAATTGGCCAGGAAGCACATATTGGTCCCCAGGCAAGGCCTCACCATGCGACTCCGACGCTGATCTGACGATGAGATAGCTGCTAGGCAATGGCTGGGTTATTGAACCAACTGTCTCACCCTCAGGACCCTGCACAGGACACAGTTTTGCATTTGATCATTGTATACCTCAAATAATGGAGGAAACACACAGGTCATCTAAATTGCAAAAATTCAAATCGCTATTGCCTAAGCACTTCTGCAGTGGGATGTTCCACATATCTAATTATTGTTTCAAGACAATATATTTGAGAAAAGTCAAGATAAATATATTACATCATCTTCTCTAACAAACATACAATGAACAATTCACGTAATGTAAAGCAAGTTCAAAATGAGAGGCCAACAAAGGGAGTAAACTTTGAGGGTGCTTCCAAAACAGAACTAAAACAAGAAGGGCACTCGGTAGAGCGCATACCTCCACCACGTAACGCCTGATCCACGAGAACATAGAACCCAATATATTTTTGAAATATCATGCTTTCCAGTACTATATCGTTTTTGGCCCCATCTCTCAATGGTGAAGAATCACTTTTAAAATTTCGAGTAGTTGGATTCGGATCTTCACCAAAATCGAATCAATTCTTCCTTGTCACACACCCAACCTATTCACCAAGTTTCATCCGACTCAGTCCACAATTTTTTGAGATATCGTGCTATATATCGGTTTCGCCTGATCGCTCAATGGTGAAGAATCACTTAAGAAATTATCAGATCCAGATCCGTATCCGGATCGTCAGCAAAATTGAATCAATTCTTCCTTGTCAAACACCGAACGTGTCCACAAAATTTCATCCGGATCCGTCCGCAACTTTTTGAGATATACTGCACACAAACAGACAGACCTAAAGGGGTGAAAACATAACCTCCTTCACTTTCGGTGGTGGAGGTAACTAGAACGGCACTTGGTAGAGAGCATACCACTGGCCAGGCTGAACAGTTCACGTTTTGTATCCCACTGATAGGCCAGATCTACATCCGGACCTTCACCAAGATCAAATCGGTTTGTTCTTGTCACCGACCCAAATCATCCACCAAGTTTTGTCATAATCATGGCAAGGAATCCACAACTTTTTGATATAGAGTATTATGGTATATATCGTTTTTGGTCCCGTCTCTCAATGGTGACGAATCACTTTAAACAAAAATCAAATTCTCGTATCCCAATCCGCATCTTCACAAAAATAGAATCAGTTCATCCTTGTCACACACTGAACCTGTCCACCAAATTTTGTCCGAATCTGTCCATAACTTTTTGACATATCCTGCTCACAGACAGACTTTAAGAAGTTTTTTTGGGTCCACCTTAGGTGGCGAAGATATTAAATAAAACAAAAATACAAAGGCTACTACCTTGACAGCCCATATTGACTGATCAAGAGGATGGTAAAGCTTGAAGCAGAAGCCGTCTTTCTTTGAGGGCCGCTCAATGAGCTCGCACACATTAAGCATGACTGTTCCCACCCAGTGTTCACTTTTGCGGTCCTTGTAAATGAGGAAAACACCAGGCTTGAGTACACACCACATCTTGGTCCAACCTTTGAGAGTGCCACGGACCTGTGTACAACAGTACATGCATATTTAAGCTTCACAAAGAAATGTAGACAAGACATGGCTGCTTCCACAGAAATTATTGAGATTTACTTACGTTGCTGCTGATATAGTTTTTGCTGCTTCATTGTGTTTATGCGACACAAAGATCTTTCTGGTGAGGTTTTGGTGCGAGTGCTAGTATATTGCTTTATGGACATTGAAGCAATTTCAGATAAGAGATTGAAAAAGTTATCGCCAAAAGTGAAAAAAAAATTATACGATGTATTATTAAGACCTCAGTCTCTCTGGATCCAAATAAGACTCAGGGGGAACATCCCAAGCCAAAAACGCCATCCTTGTTTCTCTTATTGGGAATGCATGAGATGCTTAAACAGACTTTTCAGCAAGACTTTGAAACAAACACTTTGGATCTCATCAAGCTTGCCAAGATGACATGTTGTGACATATTTGGATGAATAGACAATTCCACTTGGATTGCTTATTTCACCCAAATGGCAGCAATGATTTTCGGCATCAAACAAAATGTCTCAGAAGAAAGAAAACAAAGGATGAACAGTAAAAAGACTTACAAGCATACCTATATCCTAAACAATCTGGTATAGAATAGGCTAATGCTGTCTTGCTGTTTGTCTCTCTTTCTGTCTGTCCCACCCTGAAACATGGCAACGCTCCTTGGGGAGAAAAAAAATGGTTAAATAAAAGTTGCTTCAAATTAATCAAAACCTCTGGGAAAATTAAAATATTTTCAATCAGACAATAAATAAATAAATAAATTTATTGAACCCGAGAGGTGTATAGGCAACAAACCACTG
>CM068952.1:131541669-131554641 GCA_035128595.1 Eptatretus atami | reverse complement strand
TTCATCTGACCTTGTTAGACACATGAGTTTATCTATTATAACATATGGACCTTTATAATGTGTGTAATCTGATTTGGTTCTTTTTTTAATATAAATTTTATATGTTATCTCCTACACCCATTTCGCACCACACCCACCCTAATCTTCTCTATGTCATGTCCATTTTAGGAATTTTTAAGTTTACTTTTCAGTGCTCTGATAGACAAGCATTTGTAATATAAGGCGCTCCTCCGTTTCTTGATTGCTAAGACCGATGTCAACCGGGATGATCAGCTGAAAGAAAGTCGTTTTCAAAGTACAATACATGACGTGTTTAACTAATTGAAGGTGAAAAATGAATAAGGTTGAATGTTACTTTGAATGTGAATAAATCTAATAAATCAACTGGGTTTTAACGAGCCGAGCTGAGTTCATGAATCCAGCAAAACACGTTTAAGCTGAAAGATATGCTGTCTGATTAGTCAACTTGGAGGTCAAATTGATCTTTCAGGACACTTTTCGCGAGCTCGACACTGTCATGGCAATTGGCAGCTCTGTGGTAATCCGACCTCACCATTTGATGTCTTTCCTTGAAGAAGCTGCACTATGACAAAGCAAATCAATTTTCAAATGTGCCACATTGGCCGGACTTGAAAATGAGATTCGTTGCACCGAGGCACACACGAACTGTGGACACACGGTGACATGGAGACCTGTGGCGACTCACGAACAGCATGCATCGCCACTTTTCGAGTCACATGACAGTATACTCACTCTCTTGAGGTTCTTCGTCTCAGAAATTTCTTTTGAAACCTTATGGAATTGTCCACTGTGTTTATTTGGCAAGCTGAGAAATGAGAAATGCTGTTAGTTTATATTTTCTGATAATCTTGTGGTTCTGATTCACAAGAGCTTTGATTACATTTGTGAAAGGGAGGGGGGGGGGGGGTGTATTAATATAAGCAGACATGATACTTTAACTTTGGATGAATTGAAATGCCATTCAAAATAAAACATCTAAATACAAACTAAAGGGCACACAGTAAGTGCATACCTCGCCACATAATGCCTGATCCACGAAAACATATCTGGCCCAATACATTCAAAAAAAAAAATCGACATTTTTTTGAAAAAAGTTTGCAACAATTTTTTTTTTCTCTAACAATTTTTTTTTTGGGGGGGAGGGGGTTGAAATCACTTAAACATGTAGAAAATGCAAGAGACACAAAATTCAAATATTTTTCTTCAATGGCCGATAGGACATATTGGACTTTGGACAAAGATCCAGATGTTAAGGAAATGATCCCTTGGACCATACTAATCCTACCATGTTTCATCGAGAATTCACCGTCGCGAGGACTTTTTCCGTAATACTGTCACAACAAACAAACAAACAGAGGGTGAAAACAGTAACTGTCCATCTTCGATGGCGGAGGTTAACATGCCAATAGCTTCACAGGTTGACCGATATTTCAATTCTCGACTTACCAATACTCTTAGAGAGTCTTGGTGCTGCCAAAGCAGTTTCTTGGATGGTTACGCGGGTCAAGGCAGTCAGATTAGCATATGTGACTTGCTACAGGTACCAAGTAAACCTGTACAAAACGTTTCATGTCGGGTTGTAGGCGAGCTAAACCATCTGTCCATCCCAACGTTTCTTTGTGAGCTAGAGGGTGTATGATATGGACCTCAGCAGGATGAAAATAAAATAGTCAAAGGGTGGAGGAGCTCCCTGTGAGCAAAGGCCATCCATATCTCCTGCCCATGTGGTCTGCAGACGCCCTCCTGCAGTTGAGTTACTTTTTATTAGGAGGTTGGGGCAGGATTTGCACTGTCGGCCACTGTAAACCTTCATTCCACAAAAACATAATGAAAAAGCACAAAAAATCTGAAACCCACTCCAGTGGGAGTCCTCTGTGCAGCTCAAGGAGTTGCCTCGTAACGGACTGTCAATAATTTCTGACTCCAATAATAATGAGGTATAACCGAACTGAGGTCAATCGCGATTGCATTATAAGACTAATATTCGTCACTCCTTCGGTTGTCGAGTGTCTCTCTCTCTGTATATAATCTTCTGGACGTGATGAGTGATCTCACTGTGAAGGACCGACATTTCCATGTATCCACGCTTCGCAGCTGTGGTTGATCAGTGCCCCCAGACAAGATACTTCTTGCCACGTTTGGGGCTTCAATGCATCGACTGGAAGTGAGAGAGGACTTGGTTTATTAGTAGCAAAGTTGATCCATAGGTCGGGTATGGTAGATCACAGAATAGCACGAAATTCTTGACTTTTGCCTTGTGTTCTCGCTTAATGGGGGGTGGCAGGAACTCTGGAATACCGAAGGGTCTAGAGTCAAAATCCCGTCAGCTTGTTATTAATTAATTACCGAAAGTGCGACTCAGCCTATCATCCTTCCAAGGTCGGCAGGATTCGGCCGACTTGGTGACAGGTTGGGTGGTGTGACGAGGATGAATGATTTGATTTTGATGAAAATCCGGATCTAGATACCTAGAATTTAATTGATTTCTTCACCATTGGACGCATTGAGCCAATAAGGTCCAACGATATCTGGCCATTGATATCTTCAAAACATTAATCCAGATTATGAACAAAGTTGGTGGATGAGTTGTTAGGTTGACAAGACCAAGCTGATTCTGATTTATGGTTCAGTCCGGATGCAGATCCAGCCCATCAGTGGGGAACAAAATCGTTACACTGTTCAGCCTGGCGAGGTATGCGCTTTACCGAGTGCTGTTGTAGCTTATCAAGTGCCTTGGCATATTTGTGGATGTTGAGGTCCGCTTAATTTGTGGGGGTGTTAAATTAACAAAGATCATGCGGTGCATTTCCTTATTCTTTTTGAAACATTTCTGGTTTTGGTCCTCCTATCGCAACCTCTTTTGAATACTTGCTTCATACAATTGAATCACAGTTTTCTTCTTGAAGTAATAATTTTGGCGAGAAATGGTTATCTTGTGAATCATGTTGTAGAGTTTTTGTAGTGATAGTCATCAGGCTGGCCTCGAAAATGTGAAAGGTTGCGTATGCAAATAGGTGTGTGCTATTTTGAAAACTATTTGTAGAAATCGTTGTGTTGGCTAGTGCACCTGTCTGCCCTGGGGGGTTGCATGCAAAACCCACTGGGAACATTTGGAGTCGTGCTTCAAAAATTATGCTTGTTCTCTTCGATCTTCTATTGCATTGATCTGTTCGTAAGCTGGTCGTGATGCTGATGGATTATATTATTATGAAACGAGCTTTAGCTGTTTCTTCGTTTGCATGATAACATGGCATGGTGGAAAACTGAGGCTGTCACCTGACGGGTTTGTAATGCTAATGGCTCTCGGTGACCGGTGCATCTCCTTCCCTGACTTGTTAGGAATTACCAAAGCATTCTGTTGTCGCGCCGCCAGTTGGTGTTTGCAATGTTAAGCCGTCATGCATCTTCAGTACGTCGACACTGCTTACTTCGATGATCAGAAACCTTGTTTACATTTGAGAATAGGCCAATGCCTTGTGTGATTATTGTGTTTTTTGTTTAACCAAATTTAATGATCACTGTAAATACAATTTGGTTATGTTGCCTAGGTATTCAAACTGAAGTTATTTTCGATTTCAGGTGGACAACCGGAATTTCCGAGTTTTATTTATGTTGTAATGCAAGACTTTCCACTGTCATGCTTCTGAGTTTTTATTTTTGGGGAATGTAAAAGGTAAAGGTAGTAAGTTTGGGGCGTGATGATGGGTGACAATGGGGTTCGTAGAAGCTTATAGTGTAAGAATGTGTTTCTCTCTTGATGCGGCTTAAATTTTAAAAAAAAAAACTTATCAACGGAGTATATTGATACTGTTAAAAACATTGTACCCGCTTATTCTTTTCAGATTTAATAACCTCGTTGTAGCTGGGTAAGGAAGTGCAAAGGCAGGGTGGGGGGTAGGGGAAAGTGAGTTGGTCGGTGTTGGTGTTGGGGGAGGCAGAAATTGAAAAACTAATTTGTTTGCTGTGGTGGTTTGTTTGCGTAGATGTTTGTTCGTTTGAGAATGTTATCTTTAATTGGCCTTACCGTAAGGAGTATATGTGGGTTCCATTTGTCCGGAACTGTCTTGACTTTGACATTTGTTGTACAATACTTGGAAGTACCGTATAAACTGCTGCTCAGGTTGTTGGAAATGAGTTTATTTATTTATTTTTTATTTCTTCAACAGTGCCAGAAAAAGACAAAGATGATGTTGAGCTTTCTCAAGAGGATCTTTTCTGTTTCTAAAAGTCGGTAAGCAATGCGGCCCCTGCAACCTCAAGGAACTACAAGGAAGACGTATGTTCTTTCTTTTCGACGGGTGACGTTAGACATTTTGTTTAACAGATGTGATTTTGAATTTATTTCACTATTTCTCTTTCTTTTCCCACGATGCTGTGCTGGAAAGATGAACAGTTTGGTTCTACAAATTTGATGTTTATTTTAGGTTAGTTTTCAAAAGATCATTCAATTCTTCACTGCAGTCAGAAAATCGGGACTGCTCAATGGCACGGAGAAGGAATGTCACCTTCCACAAGCAAACTTAACAAAGAGGAATCGTTGAAGGTAATTTCTCATTTGTTGTTACCTGTCAGCTGATGTGCAGCACCATTTGAAATGATGGAATAATTTGCATCTTTTTTGCGCTGTGGAATCTAGCTCAGGTTCAAAACTAAACTACACAAGAAAAGAAACGAGCAACGCAAGAATTGCTAAGTAACCTTAAGGATCCATCAGTTTGTGATCAAGGCAAGACTGCCTGAAGGTGAGAGCAGTTCGAATGCTGCTTGTTGTATGTTTGCCAAAAACTGTGTTTGGCTAACTATCTTCCGATGAAAGCAATCATTCTGAATATTACACAAAAAGCAGGCAGTGTAGTTATACAATGAAGAAGTAAGCTTTCCTCACAAATGGAATTAACCCTTATGAAGGAGCGAGGTTGCTGTGAATGCCATGCGTTTGGAGAATCGGTTCTATAGTCGCCAGAGGGTTGTCTCAAAGGACACCAAAACTAATGACAAATTCCCTTGACCCGAGAGGTGGTGGCTTGTGCCAAAAGCTTTTTATTTTTCAGCCAAGTTAAATAGATCTTACAAAAATTGGTGCAAAATTTTTGTCCATGTCAGCTGGGATTACTTATTTTAAAAACAGCTTGGCTTTTCTTTTCCCTGGGTATTTGCTGACATTGGCATTTAACCTTTGTGACACACTCTTTTAACAGACGTGGAAGGATGATGCGTTACATGCTCCCCAGGGAACATGGAAATTTTCTTCTGCCATTTTGTTGAAATGTATTTTTCAAAATGGAGGAATTTTATCAGATAAGTAAGTGGCCTGTCAGGTAGCGTACTTTGTCTCGTTCTAACAGGATTGTGTGTGTGTGTGTGTGTTAGCTGATGTGTGTGTGGTTGTGTGTGTGTTCCCCTTTGAGCCTGAGTTACTGCAAAATAAAATAAAAAGGATTGTTTTTTTTAAGTGCACTTAACTCTCAGGCCTCAGCCATTCAAAAACTTTGCCAATTCTTATCTTGCCATTGATCATTCTCCACAAATTTTGAATGCCCCCACCATTTCCAAACAGATGTTTTACACTTCTTTTCTTCTTTTCTCTTCTTCGTCTTCTTCCTTCATTTCCTTCTTCTTGTTTTTTTCTTCTAACTTTAGCAATGCATTTAACTCACTCTGTATGAATACCATTTTGATTTGGCTTGTAGAGTTTCCATTAGTGATACTTGTGTGAACGGAAGGTGTTATGAAAAATTGCTTGCAAGTGACATCTGTAAAGTGCTTGCTTGCTTTGATGGAACTGTAAACTTGACCCGCACAGCCTGGAGCAGACACTAGGGGGCAAAAGATAACAAAAAATGCATGTTGACCTTTGTTTTGTTACTTTATCTCGGCACAAACACCATATTTAGGGAAAAGCATCACCTGTAATAACCTCATGCCATCAAAGCTGTCCTTGTTTGGTTGTGGTCTTGCAATATCTTAAGTTGGTGGGGACATATGTGAAATTTTGCTTTGTTATGCTCTACAATGCCAGCTGTTATGCAAGATGAAAATGAAGCAGGATTGAAAAAATAGATTTAAAACGAGTAAACAATTTGCAATCGTAGCATTGTCACCTCACACCGCAACACTAGTGTAAACTGCGTTACAGGATATTTACGCATACAGTACTGTTACTCCAAACCTGTCCTTTCACATAGCCGAAATCCTTTGCATTCGCTTCGCTGTTCAGGTTGAATCAAAAGACAGCATGTGTACTTCAACAAAAAATGTTGCATGTCCATCTGTGGTGTCGATGAGATGTAAATGAAGCAAAACACATGAAAAAATTATCTTTTATAACATGTTAGTTGTTGTTGTGATCCTTACATTAAATGTACTTTTATATATTTTTTTGCTGAAGAGCCCCAAGCATTTTTTGAACTTATCTCTGAACGACGAACACAAGTTCAAATTTCTTGGCAATGCTGATTCATTACGACCGTACACCTCCACTTGAACGCGAAATTGAAAACGGTTTTCATTGCAATTGTGCAAAAGCCAAATAATAACTCCCACATGATTGAAATTGAGCGGATCCGTCCACATGGTTCCACACGCGTTCCTTCGGATGTATGGGTTACCAGAAATACATAATAAGTGGTCGCACTAATGTTCCGATGCTATCGATGATTTTGGTTTCTGCGCATATAACTCTCCAAGTGTTGAGTGAATTGTAGCAAACCTGTTTCTCAAAGCGAATTCTCTGAGTTACGTCATCAAGGACTCATTCACGTTTGCCCAAAACCATGTGTGAATGGAAGTCGGGACCAGAATTGCTTAGACATAATCCAGCCTGTTCTATGAACATTCCTCTCCTAGAACCGCATCAATATATGTATGGCCATTGCCTGTTTCATAGCAACCTCGAACACCCCTGTGTCTCTAGCGCGTCTTTGTGGAACCTCAATGAAACACAAGCAACACGAAGATAGAGTTTAGGCTTCAACGAACATGTAGATGGAGTTAGCAATGGATCACCATTAGGTCCACCACTCACAAAAAAAATTGTCGGTCTTTCATTGAGAAGCGTGTTTTCCATGGATTGAACGTGAACACTTAGACCTACGGTACACATCGATATGTTGATGACGCGTTTGCAATCTTCAATACCGCACTGACTTCCTCAATATGTCCCAATTACTCTCCACCTGCATTAAAGTTTTACGTTTGAGACGCGAGCAGTCAAGATGGTTACCTTTCCCTTTTCTAGATGGGTTAGTCGAGAAGACTGAGGATGATTCTTGGACGACAATCTCCGCAAGGCTACCTTCACTGGGCAGTACACACGGTGGGACTTCCTTTCAATTTTCAACACGCTACAAGATTGCCCTTATGAGTACCCTTGTTAATAAGAGTTGGGCCAATGTTTTACCCTGTCGACTGCTGCTGAAATTGAGCACATTATAACCATTCTCGTGACAAATGGCTACCTGAGGACTCATCCTGGTTGGGTTCCTACAAGCGAAAAATGCCAATCAGGTCTGAGTACACTGTATTTTGGACCAGGAAAAGTGGTCCGGTTTATCTTAAGCTACCTGGAGAGGTAAAATCTTCTCAAAAGTTTTGAACAAACAGGGTGAAACAGTTAGTTTTCACCAATGTCACAACTCTGTTGCAACGAGAGTGATTTTACGACCCACAAATGCTCCCCTCAGTCCAGAAGATGAGCTCCCTGCCATACAAACTGAACAATTGTTATTTTGAATTTCAGTGCTGGTGGGATGCCATGTACGAAGGTTCGCACATCACTCAGACCTGGAGGATCGGATTACAGCAGCACATTCCATTAGCAATCCGGACAACTTGGAGCTGGTCGTACACAACCATCCCGTACATGTAAGAAACCCCAAACAAAGAGTTTGCCTGCTCAAGTGATTCTGCATTGGTCAATACCTCCTGAACAATCCGGAATGTGCCCCTGGACTTATCACCATACGGTTCCAGAATTGTAGCATTGCGTGTACTGAAGCACATTTACGTGTTCTTGAAGCCAATTTATACAAACACGAGCTCCCTGTTCTTTACAAAACAAAAAAAGAGTAATGTGTGCAAACACTGCGTCTGTTCTGACCTGAATCCACAGAAAATGGGAGGTCATGGGTTCCCTCAGTGCCCCCAAGCGCCATGATGGTCGTGTGTTTCGTGTCAGTAACAGTTCCAAAAAATAACGACAATGGTCTGAACAAATATATTGTTTCATTTTGTTGTCTTCACTTCGGTTATTTTTGCGTGTGTCCTGACGAGCTGCAAGACAAAAAGCCTTTGACAAATGTCTGTTCTTGCTTTTTTTCTGTTATTGTTCAAATTTTTATTACTCTCAAATGTTCTATATCGCAAACGTGTGTGGTCTGTGTGTATATTATGTGTAATATGTATATGTATATATGTATATTACAGGCCTAGCCCCGAAAGTTAGCTTTACCCTTGATAAATTTTCTCGCAATCCCTCGTCCCTTCCCCTCTGCCCGTCACGCCCCAATTCTGCCCGCTGTGGTATGCGGAAACACTGACTCAGCAGAATGATGGAGCACATACAGATAGCAATGACAAATTAATTATTTTAAGTACTGTTACAATAAAAACCTGTATATAACAGAGTTCCAAGAACAATGTGCTTCACTGGGGAAGGGCAAAGTGACTTTCAGGCCCACCCTGTATGTTATATATATATATATAGTGTGTGTGGTGTGTGTGTGTGTGTGTGTGGTGTGTGTGTGTGTATATTATGTAATATGCATGTTATATATATGTATATATATATATATATATGTATAATGTATATATATATATATGTATTATATACGAGGTGTGTTCAAAAAGTATCCAACCTTAATTTTTTCGTGGCGTAAACAAATGAAGCTAGGGAGGCGGCGTGGTTTGGTGCACGTATGTTAGACTATCCAAATTCGTGTGCGTGAATATTTTCCCGCCTGTAGAAGCTGTAAGTCCGCCGACAGACCGCCAATGTAGTTGAGGAAGGGTGGAAGTGAGCGCCCGTCGGATTTTTTCGTTTTGACAAAATGACGAAAAACTTGAACAACGCTACTGCATTAAAATTTGTGTTAAGCCTTGCAATTCCCAAGTGGAAACGATCCGCAAGATTTCAGACAGCGGCCTTCGGGAACGAAGCAATGGGCACCACAGCAAAAAAGAGTGGTACAACCGCTTCAAAGATGGTCGCACATCAGTGGAAAGTAAGCACGTTCTGGTAGGCCTCAACAATCCCGAAATGAGATTGTCATTGCACCAAAGTGAGGACCCTGGCTGATGCAGGATTCGTCGAATCACGATCAGAGAACTTGCAGACGAGGCGGGCGTCAGCATTGGATCCGTTCATATCCATTGTGACTGAGGATTTGGGCTTAAGGAGAATCTCAGGAAAGTTTCGTGCAAAGCTCTACGATCGAGCAGAAGCAACTCCGTTTGGAGATGCAGCCAGGACATATGCTGGAGAGCTGTGAACAGCGACCCCAATTTTCTTCACACAGTGATCACTGGCGATGAGACCACAGATGATCCGTCATTTTATCAAAACGACATTCCGATGGCACTCACTACACTTCCTCACTCATTCGGCGGTCTGTCGACGACTGACAGCTTCTTGCAGGCAGGAAAAATATTCACGCATACGAATTAGGATCGCTACATACGTGCTACCCAAACCACATTCCGAGCTTCATTTGTTTATGCCACGAAAAATTAAGGTTGGAATACTTTTGAACACGACCTCGTATATTTATATATATATATATATATAATAATATAATATATATATAATATATATATATTGTATGATTATATATGAATTTCTCCCGTGTCCCGCTGAATTCTCTATGGAGGTGGCAGGGGCCGAACCCGCTCCTGACACCAATTGTTGTGGTGCCGGGTTTGGTGGTGAGGACGACCACGAGATGGGTAGTCGGGCCGTCTCCCACCGAACACAGAATTGAAGGTCGTCACTCCGGAATCGACGGGTCGCTTGAATGGACCGTTGGTGGTCGCCATATTTCGACGGGTGTGAGGTAGGGTCCACTTGTCTTCCAATTTACCGAAAGACTCCCGCCATCTAACTACCAGGGAAGCACACCCTCGGCCGGCTTTGTCCGAACCGAGTCGCTGTTACTAATCGGGTCGGTGTAAACGAGCGAAATTACAAAGCTGGCCGCCGTCCAAATGACAATTTATGGCACAAACGGCCTCACTTTTTCTAAAGCCGCACCGTGCTGGGTCAATGATAGAAACGACAGGCAACGAGCTGGTAATTTACAGGGGTATATTTATAATAGGGAGGGAGACACAGAGCAGACTTAATCACGAATATGCAGGAAAATGTACAATGAAGCAATCACACTTATACAATTTCTACTTATAGGACGCTGCACCAAAACACACACACAAACCAAAGAAAATGGACGCCGGATTGTCTTTATTTCGACCTCGCAGCCAAAGGTGATAGCCAGGCTGGAGGTCAGAGTTTGGTCGGTACCCTTGCCGCCTCGTGCGGTTTGGCCCGTGATTGCAGGTGTGAAAATCGGGGTCGTCGGCGAGGCCCCAGACACGGTATAGCGGGGTCCAGGCGGGGGCCAGGTCACTCCTCATAAAGGGCCAGCGGAGATTCCCGGCTCAGACTCCGGGTTATTGCTCGACAAATTGAGAGAAGGAAGTCTACGGTTGTGGATAGTCAGGACCAGCTTGAGACACGGCAACGACGACCACCAAGAGCAATGGCGACCCTTTCTCCTCCGACAATTCCAACCCAACTCCAGCGAACACCAAGGGAAGCCCGGCGATTCTTATCCTCCCCTGGGCGGGGTGGGGTCATCGGTCTCTGAGGTAATCTTTGCCCTGATTGAACAGGGTTTCGTGGGGTGATATCTGTCCCCTCTTGATTGGACAGGGGAAAAACCCTGCCTTTCTGGGGCCGAGTCGGAGCTCTGAGCTAATCTTTGCCCTGATTGGACAGGGTTTCGTGGGGTGATGTGCTGGCCATTCGTGATTGGACAGGGGGAACCCCCTCCTTTCCTGGGGGGAGTCGGTGTTCTGAGTGAGGACCTCCGCCCATGTCGTGGTCGAACGCACGTGGGCAATGGCGTCGATGGTGCGAAGAAGTGAAGGATTGATTTGTTGGCGTTGGGTAATTGCAAAAATCTAACTTGAAAGAAACTTCGCAGCACACACATGTAATTCCCTTTAGACATTAGGGAGGGTTCTAACTATAAACACATACTTATCGAAAATAACTGAACTGCGGGACTCTGGCTGTTGTGTGCAAATGGCTGCAGATTCGTAACAATATAAAACAACTGCAAGATAATTCACTTGCTGAAGAGTGCAAGAATAGCCTGATTTGTATTTTTTATTGAGTAATTATTTCTTCTTTGGTTGACAATATACATTGAGACATGTAAAGAAGCAGTGGCCATTCTTCTGAAATTTTGAATTTTTGCTTCTCTTGTCTTGTGGCAAAAAGTATGAGCAGAAGCCATGGTAAAAAATATATGAAAAATTACCCCCGTGCGGGAAGTGACGGTCATCTCTGCGAGAAAATATATAGCCTCCTGAAGGTAGGGCAGTTTTTTGCAAACTTTGAAGTCCACGTGACGCGAAAAGAAAGCGAATATCGAAAATCGGTCGACAAAATTTAGATATTGTCCCAATAGATTCATATGCACAATCAAATCTCAAGATCGCTTGAGAAATGTAGGAGGAGATAGATTTTGAAAATCGTCATTTTCGCATGAAAATCGTCATTTTCGCATTTTTTGCCACTTTTGAAGTCACGTGACACGAAAACGAAGCGAATATCGAAAATCCGGCTCGACAAATTTAGATATTGTCCCATAGATTCATATGCCACAATAAAATTCAAGATTGCTTGAGAAATGTAGGAGGAGATAGATTTTTTAAATCGTCATTTTCGCATTTTTTTGCCAACTTTGAAGTCACGTGACACGAAAACGAAAGCGAATATCGAAAATTCGGCCTGACCAATTTAGATATTGTCCCATAGATTCATATGCCACAATCAATTCAAGATCGCTTGAGAAATGAGGAGGAGAATAGATTTTGAAAATCGTATTTTCGCATGAAAATCGTCATTTTGCATTTTTTGCCAATTTGAAGTCACGTGACAACGAAAAACGAAGCGAATATCGAAATTCGCCTGATCAAAATTTAGATATTGTCCCATAGATTCATATGCCACAATCAAATTCAAGATCGCTTTGAGAAATGGCGGAGGAGATAGAATTTGAAAATGCGTCATTTTCGCAACTTCAAAGCCTCGTGACCTTGACCTTTGACCTTGACTCGGTGACCTTGAAAGTCATACCATCGTATACGTCTCATCGACCTCTATCAGGATCACTAATGCCAGATCTCCGCTTCAACTTTCATTGTGACGGAAGGACGGACAGACGGACGGGACGATCGTCACCTCTCCTCTCAACACCAAATATTATAGGTCATGCTTGAAGAGATGACCTAAAAAGAAAAAAAATGAATGAAAAGGAAGCCTTTTATTCTTGTGCTGTTTTGAACGAGCTCAAAATGTGGTTATATATTTCTTAACAGGAAGGAATTTTTTTATTTATTTTCAAGGAGTGATCAAGGCCCAGTGGTCGTCACTCCCGCACGGGGGTAATTTTTCATATATTTTTTACCATGGGCTTCTGCTCATACTTTTTGCCACAAGACAAGAGAAGCAAAAATTCAAAATTTCAGAAGAAATGGCCACTGCTTCTTTACATGTCTCAATGTCTATTAGTCAAGCCAAGAAAGAAAATAATACTCAATAAAAATACAAATCAGGCTATTCTTGCACTCTTCAGCAAGTGAATCATCTTGCAGTTGTTTTATATTGTTACGAATCTGGCAGCCATTTGCACACAACAGCCAGAGTCCCCGCAGTTCAGTTATTTCGAT
>CM068952.1:131520333-131538675 GCA_035128595.1 Eptatretus atami | reverse complement strand
TATACACATATATACACACAGACACACACGTTTGGGATATAGAACATTTGAGAGTATAAAATTTGACAATAACAGAAAAAAGAAGAACAGACATTGTCAAAGCTTTTTGTCTTGCAGCTCGTCAGGACACACGCAAGAATACCGGAAGTGAAGACACAAAATGAAACAATATATTTGTTCAGACCATTTGTCGTTAGTTTTTTGGACTGTTACTGACACGAACACACACATCATGGCCTTGGGGGCACTGAGGGAACCCATGACCTCCCATTTTTCTGTGGATTCAGGTCAGAACAGACGCAGTGTTTGCACATACTCTTTTTTTGTTTGTAAAGAACAGGAGCTCGTGTTTGTATAAATGTGGCTTCAAGAACACGTAAATGTGCTTCAGTACACGCACATGCTACAATCTGGAACCGTTCAGCGTGATAGTCCAGGGCACATTCGGGATTGTTCAGGAGGTATTGACCAATGGCAGAATCACTTGAGCAGGCACTCTTGTTGGGTTCTTACATGTACGGGATGGTTGTGTACGACCAGTCTCCAAGTTGTTCCGGATTGCTAATGGAATGTGCTGCTTAATCCGATCCTCCAGTCTGAGTGATGTGCGACCTTCGTACATGGCATCACACCAGCACTGAAATTCAAAATAACATCGTTCATGTTTTATGGCCAGGGAGCTCATCTGTTTCTGACTGAGGGGAGCAATTTGTGGGTCGTAAAAATCACTCTCGTTGCAACAGAGTTGTGACATTGTGAAACTAACTGTTTCACCTGTTGTTCAAACTTTTGAGAGATTTTACCTCTCCATGGTAGCTTAAGATAAACCGGACACTTTTCTGGTCCAAATACAGTGTACTCAGACTGATTGGCAGTTTTTCGCTGTAGGAACCCACAGATGAGTCACTCAAGGTAGCCATTGTCACGGAGAATGGTTATAATGTGCTCAATTTCAGCAGCAAGTCGAGGTGAACATATGGCCCACACTCTATTAACAAGGGTACTCATAAGGGCAATCTTGTAGCGTGTTGAAATGAAGGAGTCCCACCGTGTGTTACTGCCCAGTGAAGGTAGCCTTGCGGTAGATTGTCGTCAAGAATCCATCCTCAGTCTTCTCGACTAACCCATCTAGAAAGGGAAGTACATTTGACTGCTCGGTCTCAAACGTAAACTTTAATGCAGGATGGAGAGAATTGAGACATATGAGGAAGTCAGTGCAGGAGTATTGAAGATTGCAAACGCGTCATCCACATATCGGTAGTGTACCGTAGGTCTAAGGTTCACGTTCAATCCATGGAAAACACGCTTCTCAGAAAGCCGACAATTTTTTTGTGGAGTGGTGGACCTAATGGTGATCCCATTGCTACTCCATCTACATGTTGTCATTGAAGCTAAACTCTACTGCTCGTGTTGCTGTGTTCATGAGTTCCACAAAGACCGCTTCAGAGACACAGGGTGGTTCGAGGTTGCTATGAAACAGCAATGCCATACATATATTGATGGTTTCTAGGAGAGGAATGTTCATGAACAGGCTGGATATGTCTAAGCATTCTGGTCCCACTCCAATTCACACATGGTTTTGGCAAACGTGAATGAGTCTTTGATGACGTACTCAGAGAATTCCTTGAGAACAGGTTGCTACAATTCACTCAACCACTTGGAGAGTTTATATTGCGCAGAACCAATCATCGATAGCATCGGACATAGTGCGACACCTTATTTATGTATTTCTGGTAACCCATACATCCGAGGACGCTGTGAACCATGTGGACGGATCCGCTCATATTCATCATGTGGGATTATTTGCTTTTTCACAATTGCAATGAACGCGTTTTCAATTTCCGTTCAAGTGGAGGTGTACGGTCGTAATGAATCACATTGCCAAGAAATTTGAACTTTGTTTCGTCGTTCAGAGATAAAGTTCAAAAATGCTTGGGGCTCTCACAAAAAATATATAAAAGTACATTAATGTAAGGATCACAACAACAACTACATGTTATAAAAGATAATTTTTCATGTGTTTTGCTTCATTTTACATCCTCATCGACACTCACAGATGGACATGCAACATTTTTGTTGAAGTACAACATGCTGTCTTTTGATTCAACCTGACAGCGAAGCGATGCAAGGATTGTCTGGCTCATGTGAAAGACAAGTTTGAGTACAGTACTGTATGGTAAATATCCTGTAACGCAGTACACTAGTGTTGCGTGTGGGTGACAAATGCTACAGATTGCAATTGTTACTCGTTTTAAATCTATTTTTTCATCCTGCTTCATTCTTCATCTTGCATAACAGCTGCATTGTAGAGCATAACAAGCAAAATATTCACATATGTCCCCACCAACTTACAGATATTGCAAGACCACACCAAACAAGGACAGCTTTGATGGCATGAGGGTTATACAGGTGATGCTTTTCCCTAAATATGGTTTGTTTGTGCCGAGATAAGTAACAAACAAAGGTTCAACATGCTATTTTTTGTTATCTTTGCCCACCTAGTGTCTGCTCCAGGCTGTGCGGTCAAGTTACAGTTCCATCAAAGCAAGCAAGCACTTACAAGATGTCACTTGCAAGCAATTTTTCAATAACACTTCCGTCCACACAATATACTAATGGAAACTCTACAGCCAAATAAAATGGTATTCATTACAAGTGAGTAAATGCATTGCCATACAGTTAGAAGAAAAAAACCAAGAAGAAGAAGAAGAAGAAGAAGAAGAAGACGAAGAAGAAGAAGAAAAGAAGTAGTAAAACATCTGTTGGAAATGGTGGGGGCATTCAAATTTGTGAGAATGATCAATGCAAGATAAGAATTGGCAAGTTTTTGAATGGCTGAGGCCTGAGAGTTAAGTGCACTTAAAAAAAACAATCCTTTTTATTTTTATTTTGCAGTAACTCAGGCTCAAAGGGGAACACACACACACACACACACACACACACACACACACACACACACCCTGTTAGACGAGACAAAGTACGCTACTGACAGCCACTTACTTATCTGATAAAATTCTCCATTTTGAAAAATACATTTCAACAAAATGGCAGAAGAATTTCCATGTTCCCTGGGGAGCATGTAACGCATCATCTTCCACGTCTGTAAAAGTGTGTCACAAGGTAAAATGCCAATGTCAGCAAAATACCCAGGGAAAAGAAAGCCAAGCTGTTTTTAAATAAGTAATCCCAGCTGAATGGACAAATTTTGCACCATTTTGTAAGATCTATTTAACTTGGCTGAAAATAAAAAGCTTTTTGCACAGCCACACCTCTCGGGTTCAGGAATTGTCATTAGTTTTGGTGTCCTTTGAGACAACCTCTGGCGACTATAGAACCGATCTCACAAACGCATGGCATTCACAGCAACCTCGCTCCTTCCAATAAGGGTTATTCCATTTGTGAGGAAAGCTTACTTCTCATTGTATAACTACACTGCCTGCTTTTGTGTGATATATCAGAATGATTGCTTCATCGGAAGATAGTTAGCACACAGTTTTTGGCAAACATACAACAAGCACATTCGACTGCTCTCACCTTCAGGCAGTCTGCTCTGATCACAACTGATGGATCCTTAAGGTTACTTAGCAATTCCTGCGTTGCTCGTTTCTTTTCTTGCTTGTAGTTTAGTTTTTGAACCTGAAGCAGATTCCACAGCGCAAAAAATAAGCAAATTATTCATGCATTTCAAATGGTGCTGCACATCAGCTGACAGGTAACACAAATGAGAAATTACCTTCAACGATTCCTTCTTTGTAAGTTTGCTTGTGGAAGGTGACATTTCCTTCTCCGTGCCATTGAGCAGTCCCGATTCTGACTGCAGGTGAGAATTGAATGATCTTTTGAACAACTAACTAAATAAACATCAAATTTGTAGAACCAAACTGTTCATCTTTCAGCACAGCAATCGTGGAAAAGAAAGAAAATAGTGAAATAAATCAAATCACATCTTGTAAACAAAATGTCTAAACGTCACCGTCAAGAAAGAACATACGTCTTCCTGTAGCTCCATTGAGGTTGCAGGGGCCGCATTGCTTACCCGACTTTTAGAAACAGAAAGATCCTCTTGAGAAAGCTCAACATCATCTTTGTCTTTTTCTGGCACTGTTGAAGAAATAAAAAATAAATAAATAAACTCATTTCCACAACCTGAGCAGTTTATACTGGTACTCCAATGTACAACAAATGTCAAAGTCAAGACAGTTCCGACAAATGGAACCCACATATACTCCTTACGGTAAAGGCAATTAAAAATAACATTCTCAAACGAACAAAACATCTACAAGCAACAAACCACCACAGGCCAAACAAATGTAGTTTTCAATTTCTTCCTCCCCCACACCAACACCACCACAACTCCACTTCCCCTTACCCCCCACCCTGCCTTGCACCTTCCTTACCCAGCTACAACGAGTATTAAATCTGAAAAGAAAAGCGAGAGTACATGTTTTACAGTATCACATATACTCCGTGATAAAGTTTTTTTTTTTTAAACATTTAAGCCCATCAAGAGAGAAACACATTCTTACACTATCAGCTTCTACGAACCCCATTTCACCATCATCACCCCCAAACTTACTACCTTACCTTTTACATTCCCCAAAATAAAAACTCAGAAGCATGACAGGAAAGTCTTGCATTACAACATAAATAAAACCTCGAAATTCCGGGTTGTCCACCTGAAATCGAAATACACTTCAGTTGAAATACCTGGCAACATAACCAAAAATGTATTTACAGTGATCATTAAATTTGGTTAAACAAAACACAATAATCACACAAGGCATTGCCATTCTCAAATGTAAACAAGGTTTCTGGATCATCGATAGAAAGCAGTGTCGACGTACTGAAGATGTCATGACGAGCTAACATTGCAAACACCAACCTGCGGCGGTACAAGAATGCTTTTGGTATCTTCTGAAACAAGTCAGGGAGGAGATGCACCGGTCACCGAGAGCCATAGCAATTACAAACCGTCAGGTGACAGCTCAGTTTTCCACCATGCCAGTTATCATGCAAACGAAGAACAGCTAAAGCTCGTTTCATAATAATATAACCATCAGCATCACGACCAGCTTTACGAACCAGATCAATGCAATAGAAATGCGAAGAGAACAAGCATAATTTTTGAAGCACGACTCAAATGTCCCAGGGGTTTTGCATGCAACCCCCAGGGCAGACAGGTGCACTAGCAACAACGATTTTCTACAAATAGTTTCAAATAGCACACACCTATTTGCATACGCAACCTTCACATTTCGAGGCAGCCTGATGACTATCACTACAAAACTCTACAAACATGATTCACAAAGATAACCATTTCTCGCCAAAATATTACTTTCAAGAAGAAAACTGTGATTCAATTGTATGAAGCAAGTATTCAAAAGAGGGTTGCGAAGGGAGGAGCCAAAACAGAAAATGTTTCAAAAGAATAAGGAAATGCACGCATGATCTTTGTTATTTTAACACCCCACAAATTAAGCGGACCTCACATCCACAATATGCCAAGGCACTTGATAAAGCTACAACAGCACTCGGTAAAGCGCATACCTCCGCCAGGCTGAACAGTGTACGATTTTGTTTCCCACTGATGGGCTGGATCTGCATCCGGACCTGAACCATAAATCGAATCAGCTTGGTCTTGTCACCTAACCAACTCATCCACCAACTTTTGTCATAATCTGGATAATGTTTTGAGATATCATGCCAGATATCGTTTTTGGACCTATTGCTCAATGCGTCAATGGTGAAGAATCAATTAAAAATTCTAGTATCTAGATCCGGATTTTCATCAAAATCTAATCAATTCATCCTCGTCACACACCCAACCTGTCCACCAAGTTTCGCCGAATCCGTCAATAACTTTTTGAGATATCCTATTCAAAAGGCAGCCAGACAGACAGACAAACAGATGAAAAATCGTGCTTAGCACGACACTTGGCGAATTAGTTGACCTTTCCGTGCGGTGGTCCAAGCGTAATGTCATGGAATGTGTGGTGTTTATTTGTTCGTACATTAATAAAATGACGCGACGTCACAAGTAACAATTATCAGGCGCGCGTTGTCATGGTAACGGCAGCAGATTGAATTTTTCACAACTCATTTAAAGCCACCATGTGACATTCAACAACTTATCATCGGTGCTTGTTGCCTTCATTCTGATCGTAGAAAATATTTGAAAATACTCGGAACATTGCTTTTCAACCAGCTTTACGATCCCGTTATCAGGTTTGAAATATGTTGTAAACAAAAAAAATGTATTTTATATGTGTGTTTTTCATGTTTTGGGTGACCCTGACCTTGACCTTGGGTCAATTTCGATCAAACTTTGTACACATGTTAATATTACATGATAAATAGACAGTATAAGTTTAATATAATAAGTGCAAAACTGTTTGAGAAATAGCCATGTGTAATTCACAAAATTACCCATTGGTTTATAATGGGCGATAATATAAAGTGATGCAGAATCCAGATCCTGATCTTGAACATCACCAAAAGTCACATATCTTTTTGCACTGTGGATTTCTATCAGCTGTTAAAATTTCATCAAATCGGTTAAGATTGTGACCTGTAGAAACGAATAGAATTTTTTTTAAATCACGCCAATAGCTAAAAACTTTGACGTCATAGCTTGCGAAAACTGTCATAATTTGAAACAACATGCATTTTAAACATTTGATATTCCATTGAAGTTTGTTTTGGCGTCAACAGGAAGTCGCTACGACTTCTGGTTACTGAGTTATGTTCAAAAGCTTGGTTTCACCTTTTTTTGACGTAACGTCGTGACGTTAAGTGCGATTATGACGTGATTTGATCCCAGACTATTTCAGCAAGATTGGCTATCACGTGTTAAAATTTGAGAACGATTGCTTCAGTAGTTTCGGCTGCACACGAGCGTAAATATTTTAAAAAATGACGTCAATAGGCAAAACTTTGACGTCATACGCTTGCGAAAACTGGCGTAATTTGTAATAAGATGCATTTAGTAATCATTTAGATATTTGAATGAAGTTTAATTTGGCGTCAGCGACTTCCGGTCACTGAGTTATGTCCAAAAATGTGTTTTCACGTTGTGTGACGTCACGTCGCGACGTTTAGTCCGATTAAGACGGGGTTTGGACGCGGACCATCTCAGGTGGATTCCTATCAGGTGTAAATTTAAGAACGACTGGTCCAGCCGTTTGGGCTGTAACGACGCGGACAAACACAACTAAACCAACAAACGGAACAGACCAACATACTTGACAAAATCGAAGATTTCGCCAAGTAACAAGCGTGAAAACATAACGTCTGTCCACCGCAAGTGAACGGAGGTAATAATTCAACAGGTTACCTCCGACATGGAAAATGGGGCAGCAAACAACAAAATTAGGGCTCAACCCATAAACCCGACAAAGCCAGGAGTATTAATGTTCCTCTTACACTGGCAAAGATCATTATTCAATCCACTCCCACTGAACACTGGAAACATCTTTAAAAAATGTTCTCAATTTGCATTTCAAAATAAATGTGTATACTCAGATCTACTGTAATCTATTTACCCTGGTTAGGCTCTGTATTGTGAAGTGCTCAATCTTGCCTTTTTATGTTTTGTGGCCAGAATGGTTCACTTAGCGGTAATCGTTTATTTATAGGAATAATTTTATCAAATTTCATCCCAAATACTGTTTCTTTTAATGGGTCTACCGTAAGAGGATAATTTCTGCACTTATATACCATCATCTGGAATGAAAAAGAATTAAAAAGACACAGTGTGGAGCACAGTGAAATCCTCTCTGCCATTTAATCAGACCAAACATGCTGAGACACTTTTCCTCAATATTTATTGTCCTCTTTCCGCTTGATGAATCCACAGATGTTTCAAGCTGTGTTCAGAGGCTTTATGAATGATACATGTAAGCAGGCTTCAAACGACTTTCTTTCTGATGGCCCCTGTAGACAACTACCAAAGCACAAGATTAACTTCTTTTTTTTTACTGTTGGTCTTTGTCGTGGGAAAGGGTAATGGGTCGAGAGTGATGGAGATCAGGTGAAATGACATAGGCTCCTTCCTCCTCCTCCATTAATGTTTTTCAATCAACTAGTTAAGAAGAAGCTGCAAGCATATTTGAACAAGGCATAGAATGGCACTTAGTCGAGCGTATACCTCCGCAAGCCTGAACAGTTTATGTTTTGCGTCCCACTGATAGGCTGGATCTGGATCTTAACCAAAGTCCAATCAATTCGTCCTGGTGACAAACCCAATCTGTACACCAAGTTTCATCCAAATCAATCCACCAAATTTTGAAATGTCATGATACATACATTGTATACAAGCAAATACAACCAGTCACTTCGCTGACGGGTCAATAAAGTAATAAAGTGTGAGGGGAGGGGGCAGAGAGAGAGAGAGAGGGGGGCAGGTGTAGGTAGGAGCGGGAGGAGAGAGGAGAGGATGAAGGTGGGGGAGTTGGGGAGAGCAAACACCTCAAACGTTGCAATTCACTGCGAGAGGCAGGGGTGCTGAGACTCACACGCGCGCGCCACACACACACACACACACACACACACACACAACACACACACACACACACACACACGTGGAGGAAGAGTGCTGCATTTTATGAGGAGGGGGGACGAGAAGGGGATAGAGTGAGAGAAAAGGGTGGGGGAGAGGAGGAAAAAAATGACAAGTGAGGGGTGGAGGTGGGGTTAGCAAAGAGAATATGTGATGCTTAATGACAATATAGCATTTGCAATCCACCATTATTCATAGTTTTGTTGGTTTTTGAAAGGGAAATTCTTGAAAATATATTATGGGAATAAAACGGATTCTTGCAGAGAGCAGGCCCTCAAAGTCTGACACCAAGTAGATTTACAGCAAATTGTAAAACTGTCTGAATTTAACTGTTTATGGGTTCTTTATTGCCAATTTTTATGCAAAAAACCCCAAAGAATAATCCGTTTTCCATAAAGACAAAATTAATCAAAATAGACCCGATACATTACTTCAATAACTTCATAAATGTGCCTACTTTAACTTGGCACTTCGTGAAAATGGGACAGTTTGTGTCAAGCAACTGATGTCATCGGTCCAAGGTCCACAATCAAAGAAGAATGGATTTGGGTGCTGAAGAACAACAACTACAATAAGTGCATCAAAAGAAACTAATTTCATTTGAAACAGAAACAGCAACCAACTAGAGGGGGAGCACTCGGGAGAGTGCAAAACCTCCGCCGCCAATACTGCTGGGTCACTCAAGTGAACCTTATACTTATTCATTAAATATGATGTCAACAGTGCTGACAGAGTTATAGTTCTTTTCTCCAACATTTTTTTTTTTTGGGGGGGGGGGGTTGGAAATCACTTAAAACATGTAGAAATGCAAAAAAAAGAAATCTAAATTTTGTTGAAAAAAAAGTTGCAAAAAATTTTTTTTTTCTCTAACAATTTTTTTTTTGGGGGGGGGGGGGTTGGAAATCACTTAAAACATGTAGAAATGCAAAAAAAAAATCTCTATTTTTTTGGGGAGGGTAACTATTTTTTTGGGGGGGGGAGTTGGAAATCACTTAAAACATGTAGAATGCAAAAAATATATAATTTTTTTCTCTAACAATTTTTTTTTTTTGGGGGGGGGGACCAAGTCCAAAATTTAATGGCATGATCCTTGGACCATACCTAACCCCCCCCACCCACCAAGTTTCGTGAAATCCGTCGAGGAGTTTTTCGTAATACTGTTCACAAACAAACACAAACAAACACAACAAACAAACAAACAAACAAATAACCAATGTCCCCTGCCTTGCCAAAAGGTGACCACGTGTGACTTCTTTAAGGTCACACTGAGGTGACAGAGCTGCTATCCACCAGGAGCGACTCCTTGAGGAATATCTGCCTACGAGAGATTCCGATGAAATCGTTCTAGAGTAACCATGAAAAATATGCGTTTGCCTCATAACGTCACCAAATGACGTCATAATGTCTCAAGCTTGACATATCTAGAAAGCACTCATCGAGGGTTAAATTTGAGGTACTACACGATATGGTTCCTAAAACTTGAAAATTTGACCTTGAGGTCAAATATGTTTGACCTTAGGCGCTAACCATGAAGGTCAAGGCAATCGCCACCAAAAATTAATCAGCTGAGCGCCAGACCATGAACTATATTCCCATGAAGTTTGAAGACGATCCGATCAATTACTCAAAAATAAGGGTTTCGTCGACTCCCCTGATTTGCGACAAAGTGACCTTGACCTTTGACCTTCAAAATTTTATGCGCTGAAAGGGACCTCTATAGGCCTCTGATATGCGAAGTTACAAAAATTTCCATTGATAACTGTGCTCTGCAGAATTTTTTATATGTGATTACAGACAAAATAAAAATAAAAAAATAAAAAATACATACAAGCTGATTTGGCGTCAGCCAAAATTTTTAAAAGCAACAGTAAAAAAAAACTTCGTTTTGGCAAGATAACAAACAAACAGAAAGGGGTGAACAGTACCTCCATCCATCTTCGAAGATGGCGGAGGTTAACAATATGTTTTACAACCTCAGGTACCCTTACTCCAACTTCAAAAAAAAAATATAATTAAAAACCTAAAGATACACCACCTTCCTGCCATTCAAGGTCACGAGGTGGCTGTCACATCACTGCGATGACGTAGGGCCGTCTCAAAATGACAAGCGGCCAGCTTCCATTCTGTAGATATTTTACAATCTCACACCAATTCGTGGAAAACAGGATAAAGGGACCCACCAGGGAAAAGTGGGCCACAACCTCCGCCGCTAATCTACATGCTATAACAACTCTTATAGTTCCTTTCCGCCAATGGTGTTGCCTCGAGTCTGTGTACATTTTCTACAGAAGTGCGAAAAGTGCATTTTGCAAGGTCGAATCCAAGGGGAGTCCAAAAATGTAACAGATTCCAAGAACAGCAGCATTTCATAAAGAAGGATGTTTGTACCACGAGTAATTTATGACCTAAAGTTTGCTATGATTGCCATCATCAGTCTGGTTTCAAATCGTAGAGAACTGTATTAATGCCTTTATCCATAGCTTCAAAATGGGGCACAATGGAAAACTGGATAACCAGTGATTTTCTTTTCCCCAGGGTTAATTAATTTGTCAAGGTCAATGGCTTGCTTTATATCACTCGTTCATTCAAAAGGACTACGGAGAGATGCATGTAGATGTTTTCACTTGCAACCTATGTTCTTTATGTCAGACTATGATATAGTTTGTCACTCTTCATCAACACTGTAATCAGACTTGGCCAATGATTCAGTCAAACACTTTGAGCTTCCAGAATCGTTTCAACAAAACATCCAGTGTTGTTTCAATGTTCTTGTGACTGTTTCTTACACATCGACAGTATCCAGTCAATGTTCGTCATTGTTGGGCAAAAAAGAACTACAAGTGACCTCCAATGGTCCAGTGGAAGTGAGGCACTGCCACCATTATTTAAAATTCAGATATTTTGCTTTAAATGTCAAGGTAAAGAGATATGATAAAGCAACAAGCCAGGGCCCTCTTGAGACTATTTAACTCCTTTAAAACCGTTAGCAATGTTCCACTATTATCTGTTGTCATGGAAACAAATAGTCATAATCATCATTCAAAAGTGCAGTTTAAATCGCATGGAAGGGATATCATGTTCTTCATTCCAAACTTGTGACTCACCGATATTATTGCAAGAATCATTTATGCAATGTGGCCAAATCTTATCCTGCCAAGAAAGCAATATATTGTTGAAACCATTTACGTAAATGGATTTTTAAAAGCAACAATAAAAAAGTCTGAGGGAAAAACCTTGTTGGTCCTGTTTAGTGTTCCCATCTGAACTCTTGATTCATGATGCTGGGAATACAGGGTCTAACGCCATTGCACAAGTGTTTGTCCAATGTAGACAAATGTCCTTGTAATTCATGCAAAAGTACACTGAAGTCTCCTGAAAAATGATTGCGAATTACAAGGATATTAGCAGACAATGGACAAATAGATGGATTATGGGATTTGAACCTGGGTTCCGAATGTAGTGAGTCATCAATTCAGACAGGAACACGAAATAGGCAAACCCTGTTTATTATCATTAGTGTTGAGATAGGAATGAACATCAAATCTGGTGGGAAGGTGTAATCAGTAAATTGAACCAGAGAGTTGGTGTCAAAGCCACCCAATGCTCGCCTGTTTATACATTTATCGTTTTTAAAAGACTACTCTAATAATATTTTTTACAAAGCATTGCAGTGAAGTCTGATCCAAATAATTTTAAAGCAATATATGTATTTGTATATTGTAATCGGTAAAAAATAGTGTGGTAGATAAAAAATTAGAAAGGAAATAACTTGCACCAAAAACTTTAACATTTTTAGCTCAGCTGACGCTGATGCTCACGCTCAACTCGGGGTATCGCTATAGCTCTCTGTTCTTCGAACAGGCGAGCTAAAAAGGAGGGGGAGAGGGATGGAGGGGGTCATATTCAAGCATAACCTGATACCTGGCGAAATGCAGCCGTCACAAAATCAACATTTTTGGAATACGTTGGTTGATGGAACAGCGAAAGAGATTAAAGAGATGAAAACAAAATAACCCCCCTCCCTTTGTCTTGCTTGGAAGTTAAGTTTGTTTCATAAAATAGATCTACTCATATGTAGTCTATTTTGAGAAAAGGACAAAGTTCACAAGTGAGGATACAGTCTTCAAGTCGCCTCCGAATTTGGTTGGCAATGCAGTGACACTTTGCACCACGGTTTGGCAAGTGTCAAAACAGCAACAGACTCTCTGTGTGTGCAAATATATATTTCAAGTGTGCTGCCTGGCTGTAATGGTGAGCATCAGCCACAAATTATGTCTCAAATGGTAACACCACATAATCTGCAAAGAACAACAGTCTGTCTGCCACCGAGACAATTGTTTCCACTAATGCAAATCAATCAATCAGAAGGCACGTGGTGCGATTGACGAATAAATTGAAATGTGTGGAGCATGACGAGCACTCCCCGGATTTCCAATGGATGTGAAGCCACAATTACAGCCAGGATGTACGTAAAGTCATAATTACAGCAAGGATGTACGTAAAGTCCAAATTACAGCCAGGATGTATGTAAAGTCAAGATTACAACCAGGAGGTACGACTGAATATTACAGCCAGGTGGTGATGGGTGCTCCCTCGATCTCCAACGGACGCTCCCCCGATCTCCAACGGACCACGTGCCTTCTGGTTGATTGGTTTGCATTAGCGAGAACAATAGTCTGGGTGGCAGACAGACCGTTGTTCTTTGTGGATTATGCAGTGTTACCATGTGAGACATGATCCATGGTTGATGCTCACCATTACAGCCAGGAGGTAGGATTGAAAGATAAATGACAAATGTGGTTATTGGTCATGATTGGTAAGATATTAATAAGGTATGCCATCTTGATGAGGGTAAATAAACCTGAAATCCAGATTGGCAGCTCTGATTGATGTTTAACCAATGGTGACCATTAAATCTCTGTTCCTGTTTGACAAGAGTCGCCAGGGTTGGAGGTGACGCTTTGGTGTGCGTTTGTGCAGCACTTTGTCAATTGGAGATCGGAGGGGGGTGCTCGTCACACTCCACACATATATTATATAATATATATATTATATATATATATACATACATATGTACGAGAACAATAGTCTGTATGTTCACACATAAAGGCTATTGTGTATATTAATATATATATATATATATATATATATATTATATATATATATATATATCCATATAATATATATAATATATATATCATACATATACACACATATATATATATATCATACATATATATACACACATATATATATATACATACATACATATTCATACATATGTCGAGAACAATAGTCTAGAAAATATATATACTATATATATATATACTGAAACGCAAAAGAAACTTACCACCTTTTAAACCTTCAAATATCAACAATAACACTGCGTGTAGTAAATATGTGAACTTATTTGTGGACAATAGTGTCCTCACTGTCAGACAAAACGGTCACGGATGGTCACTTGAACCTTCAATGGTCACTTCATAGCAGAGCTGTTGAACAGCCGTTTTGACTGTCAGTGATTAGCCAGGGGTACGGGATGATTTTAATGAGCTGCGCGTGATGTCTTGATATTGGCTTTAAAAAGGCCAGTGCAAAATGGGCATTTCAATCAACATGCCATGATTGTCAAGGGATCAACGGCAGTGTGCCTTGGGCATACTGCAAGGCGGATTGAGCTACCCGGAGGTGGCACGTCGCCTTGGCTGTTCACACCAGATGATATCGGCCCTGGTGGACAGAGAACCCTCCACAACTCTGCAGATGACAGCCTCGATCAGGGAGGCCAAGAGTCACCACTGCAAGGCAGGACAGGCAGATGGTCCTAAGTCAGATGGCTTCAGACATTGAGGACTGAGTGGGACAGAATCCAGCAGCAATGCATCCAAAGACTGGTAGGCAGTATGCGCCGACGATGCACTGCCTGTATCCAAACAATGGGTGCACACACGCTATTGAAAGGGGACTGACATTGCACCCTGTGCTGTTCTGTACTGCAGAACAAACTTATGAGATGGTGTATCTTGGTCAAAAACTTGACATGTCATCAAAAATGCCAATGTTTCAATTAGCAATTGTTGGTTTGTTTTATTTTGAACTGTTACAATTTTATTACATTTCAAACAAGTGGTAAGTTTCTTTTGCGTTTCAGTATTATATATAATATATAATATATATATATATTATATAATATATTAGGGATACAACTTTTTTGCAACTCCATAGTCCTGTATCATATTCTGATGAGCTTTTGCTAGAAAACAATGAAAATCAATGTTTTTTTGTATTTGTTCAAAAAAGTTCACCCATGACTAACTTTGAAATTTGCATACTTGCATGACCTTAATTGCTCGCTCACAGCATTGATTGCTTCTGCTGATGTTTAGTTTTGATGGCTCTTGTTTCCAGTGATTTGTCAAGGATTTCAAAGCAGTCTTGCAGGGTAGTAAGGCTTTTTTAAAGTTAAATAAATAATTAAACAGGGTTCTAGTTTTTGGAAATCCACCCAAATGCAACTGAGTATAAAAATTTCAAAGTTAGTCATGGGTGAACTTTTTTGAACAAATACAAAAAAAACATTGATTTTCATTGTTTTCTAGCAAAAGCTCATCAGAATATGATACAGGACTATGGAGTTGCAAAAAAGTTGTATCCCTAATATATATATATATATATATAATATATATATATATATATATATGGGAATGCCTTCTAGGGTGGGTAAATTGGCAGAGAACAATGGTAGTTATTTCCCATATTGCACATTTTAGTTCAAGCACAAAGTAATTTAATTGTGATATCCATTATGCATCATGTTATGTTATGTGGTTATATGTAGAAAGCTGCTGTCTTCCCTTTCCTAATGCGTGTCCAAAATCACCATCCCTTCATACCATTTTTAATGTTCTTACCTATATAATCTGTCTTAAATATGTCTTTAAAGCATCTGAAAGGCAATCGGCACAAAATTTCGGCGGTAGAACCACCATGACCAAAAACGCTGAGTGATACATCGGGAAGGGGGATGCCCCACCCACTAACTGAGTACGAGCCAATAGTGGCCGAGCGGGGAGGGACTCACTGTGCTCGAAAGACGCAGCCCGGGTATTTCGATTTTGTCATTTATTCTGGTCTTTCCTCCTGTAGTATGTGTGATGTCTTCATGATGTAGATAATTAAGGAACTGCATTTCGTTTGTCGAGTCAAGGGTGCGTATGTGGGTAGAGGGTTAATTGCATCACTTATTTATTTGTATTCCTGCCCTTTTTGCTCAATTACATGATAAACTAAAAGGGCACTCGGTAGAGCGCACACCTCGGTGAAGTAATGTCTGATCCACGAGAACGTATCGGGCCCAATACATTTTTGAAATATCATGCTATTATTCGTTTTTGGTCTTATCAATGGTGAGGAATCACTTTTAAAATTAAATAAATCTCGTATCCAGATCCGGATTCGGATCTTTACCAAAATCAAATCAATTCGTCGTGGTGACACACCCAACCTGTCCATCAAGTTTCATTCGAATCCGTCCACAACTTTTTTGAGATATCGTGCTATGTATTAGTTTATCCCCATCTCTCAATGGTGAAGAATCATTTAAAAAAATTATCGGATCCGGATCTTCACCAAAATGGAATTAATTCCTTGTCACACACCAGTACGATACCATACCTGCTCCAAAACATTCCGCTCGGTCACCAATAGAGAACGGGCACACAATACTGATCAGCTTAATGCATCGACTGGCTCGATGATTCCATTGGAGTACGGTATCGTGATATACAGGCTTGTGATCCGACTCAAAACAATCAAATCAGTTGGCTGTCGCTACAGCTTTGACGTTGTTGGTCGGGATTCGGACAGGACAACTGGATGAACCTAACGGCTGTAACATTTGGTGTCAGTCGAGTGTGATTTGAACCTGAGGAGTGGGAACCCCCTTTGCTTGAGCACGATTTGGCACCAGAATTAAATACAATGAGGGCAGCCTGAACTGGGAAGGGGTGAGGGTTTAATAAGGTGCAGTAGAGTCATCGCCCCTAATCAGTAGCCCAGCACCCTCCAGAACCCCCAAATTCGGCCAAAAACGGCTCATCAACCAACAGTGGAAAACCCTTGTGGCCCGGTTTCAAAAAATTGAAGCTGGGCTAATGAGAACATTTAAGGCCAGGCTGGAGGGAAAATTTGAGGTGAGCCACGACAGCCTGGCAGTGTTAATGGCGCATGTGCGAGACACGCAGCGAGACATGGCAGTCGGTCCGACTAGATTAGGGGTGTGGGGGTGAGGAAATGAGGATAGAAGTTAAAGGGAACCCGGGGACAGTGCCAGTTTGGGTAAGAGAGCAAAATAAACCAGACGGAAATAAAAAGGAGAAAAATAAGAAATGGCGTTAGAGCGAGAGATAGGGGAAGTTGAAATGGGGGGGGGGGGGGAGCAGAACTGCAGGGGAAGCAGAAGCAGAACTAAAGCAGAACTGAGAAAAAGGTTAGAAGGAAAAGCACCAAAAAAAATAAAGTGTGCAAGATAGGAGCCACGAGGAAGTACTAAAGCAGTGAGTTGCAAGGTACAGAAACCCGTGCAGGAAGAGGTTCTCTCAAGGCACAAACGTGGGGTGGAGCCGGCAGTTGCCACGAGCAGGTAGGTGGATGCCCAGAACAATGGTGCAAATGGGGAGGGAGTCCAGTTAACAGAGGCCTGGATGAGGACACATCCCAGGGAGGTGTGCGAGCCGATGTCAGCAGTGCGGTATGGGGCCAGTACGTGAGCTGCCCAAATTCACAAATGGTGCCACGGCATGGGTCTGTGTGGTGGAGGTTAAACAATCAGACCTCGTCTCAGGCAATTTAATTTGCTATCCAATGAATTGCCAGGCAAAAAGAAAATATATCATATCATATCAACCCCCCCACAATCCTACCCACAATATTTTCCACCCGCATCAAACTGACCTATACTAACCCAACCTTCACTTTCAGGTGGTTATGTTCTGTGTCTCTCTCTGTCTCTGTCTCTGTCTCTGTCTCTGACTCTGACTCTGACTCTGACTCTGACTCTGTCTCTAACTCCCCCCCCACCCCTACTACTTTTCCTGTTAATTCATATATTTGGTTGTTGCGTCATACTGTGGCCCACTGTCAGTTCATTGTCGTTTAACCCTCTGTCATCTTGCTCTTCCATGAACCTCAATGTTGCATAAAAAGGTAAGGGGGGGGGGGCTTGATTTAGATTTTGCTTATAATGTATGTAAATGGCCAAAGGAAGAACTCCTCCATGAAGTAAAACTTGATTGCCCTGCATTAATGACATTGGTGAGATAATCTAGTTATTGCACTGCCTGGGTTACATCCAGAAGAACGACATAAATCAAAGGCAATTTTTCTTCTGGAGCTCTCCTCCTGTCGAATTGTGATGAAAGGAAGAAACACACAAGATATAATTACAGGAATAGCAGAAACACATGCCACAGGCCTCTTTGCATTAACAGTCAGCACATTTTTTATTTCCACCTACATCAGGATAGCTGCCCCCCAATCCACTCTCAAATTATAAAAGAGCTTGTACATTGTACAATATTTGACCATCTTTACCTTCCTACTCATACTGCTCAATGTTCTTATTTACCTTCTTCTATTGTCCACCAACAAACAAAAAACAAACAAACAGATAATTGTTAAAATCACAGATATTCAAACACTAGCAAGGCAGATTGCAGTTTGTTCCATATCATTGAAGCTGTCATATCAGCACAAGATGTTCAAACAATGCTTTGGCTCCCCCCCCC
>CM068952.1:131508846-131520322 GCA_035128595.1 Eptatretus atami | reverse complement strand
TTCCCCCTCCACGTTTACAATAATCAAACTAAATAGCTGCAGCTGTTTCTGGAGTAAATCTTTGGATCCCACAGGATTTGAGCAAGGAACTGACCTCACGTAGAATCAAAGCAGAGGAAAACAGCAAATAATTACCCGTACCGTATTCACATTGGCAGAAATATTTCCATTGGGCTGTTCGTCTGGTGATCATCACGACACTTAAAAGAAAGTGCACTTGCAGAATATCATCAAGACATAAGCTATCACCCACCCGGTGGATGTTGTGAGGAGATGCAGCTTTTTTAATGTCTCCGAACCAGCAGTCCATACTACGCGTTTTTAAATGGTTTGAATAATCATAAGATCAATACCAGTCTGGTTTTCTGCAATCTGATTCGATGACAAAGAATCAGGCGATTTGGATCCACTCACCTACCATCCAAGAAACTTGAAATCATGCACAAAGTTTGGCATTTATCCATACAATATACTAGTTGGTACATTCACCATTCCCATTTGAGGATGTGGCCCTTGACACTGTGACGCCAGGTTAAAACCCAATGCATTACATCATTTTGTCCAATGTTTCTTAATGTTCTTGTAATTCATGTGAAAGTACACTCACGTTTAATAATGCACATTGCACATCTATATATAATGGATCAAGTGTATCTATGTCCAGCCACTAAGGACACCTTTTTAGGATGTAATAAATAAAGTATTTATCCATGTTCCTATTTCATCCATCCATAATAAACCAAGTTCCATATGTGTTGGTGGTGGTTCCCATTGTCAGGTCATGAGCACCAAAAAATAAAAATAACAATAATAATAAAAAATCTGCCCTCTCCCCCACCCCCCTCCCCAATCCTCCTCTTACTGTTGACGACTTACAATTTTCGCTGGTACACGTGCCACAGTGCGAGTGGTTTGTTTACCGATGCATGTGATATTTGTAAAAGCTCCTCCATAAGCCTTAATTCATTGTTTAAAAAAATAATAATTCAAAAGTAGTAGTCAATCAGGTTTACAGGCATTCCAAAGTGTTGGAACTACAAAGCACACACAGTATGTACTCGTACTCTTCCCGCAATGGGCTGTTGCTACACTTGCTTCCTTACTGAGCAAGGATCTTGCAAAATATGTATGTTTGAATAATGTATGGATCCATCTAAAGTGCCGAGCATGCTTTGGCTAAGTCATTGTTACAAGGCTCACCTTTGGCCTAATACTAGTGGCATTACAAATTAGCTGGATCATACACAGGATATTGTTACCTTCGCCAAAGGATTCGGAGAGGGTATTGCATTTTGGTCCGTTTGTTTGTCTGCAACAGAACTTTCGTGTTTTTCTCCGCAACCGCTTGTCGGATCGAGACGAAATTTTCACCATTGGTGCGCCAACTCATGTAGAATGTTTCATTGATAATTACGATGCCACAAGTCACGTGGTGTGGCAGCCGTATCGAAAAAGAGAAAAACTTTAGACCTCTGTATCTGAAACCGCACCAAGGAAAAATTTGAAACTTGACACGTTGCAAGTACTCCTCATGGGGAATGAGTGCGATTTTTTTTATGACGTCAAACGTGTCCTCATTATGACGTCATAATTGTGTGTATAGAACGCTACATCCGATCAGTATGAACATATTTTGAGGGTCATCTAGGGATAAAATGGTCCACAGAAAAAGATTTCTTGACGTCATCGGTCACGTGATTCGGCAGCCATATTGTTTGTTTTTATTAAACTTAAAAAATCTCTGAAATGGCTGAAAAGATCAAGGAGAAACTTTACACATATGACCGCCTATCCATGAGGAACAAAAGAGTCACATATATGATGTCAGCGGTCACATGGTTTGGCAGCCATATTGGATTTACCTGAAAACCTATAAAAATGCACTACTCAAAAGAAGTCCTGGCGAGGGTTTGCAATCTCTGATTGCTCTTTTTCTTGTTCATACAATGTTTTGGCTTTTTTCGCCCAGATGGCATCACACACTCCCTTTATCAAATTTGAAAAGGAAGAATGTAGTATGAGGTATAAATTTTTATTATTCTAATGTATAACCAACATCCAACACACCACAACATACACATTGATGAAATATTAATGAATGAAATCAAGATCAAGAGTAAATAACAACAAAAGTTGAGCAATTTAAAAGGAACACTCCAAGATATGTTGTTTAGTAAAAGTTTAATTGATTAATTTAATCTTATAAATAATTTGATGTATTTGTGCATTTGTTTGTTACCCCTTCATGGCCAAACCATAGCACAAAGAGGCCCCAAAATCGTGGATGTAGGTACTTCAGAATCTGGACAAAGTTTTAAGTTTTTGCTTATTTTTGAATACGATGTCGAAGCTCGTATAAGACCTAACACAGAACGTACAAGGGGAGCAAGAGACAAGAGGGGTGGGAGAGGGAAAGACAAAACAATGTGGAACAGAGACATGAGGAGATCTATGGAAGGGAATGGGATGGAGAGGGATGGGATGGACATCAACCCTAACAAGAACAAGAACAACAATTATGGAACGAACACCGAGGTTCCACACGAGGTAAAGAAGATGGACATTACAGGGACACTCAGGTCCTTGCACGACAGGGACATTCAGGAAGGAATGCAGGGAATTTGAAGAAGGTGGGTTTGGGGTGGATTAGTGGGGGGTAGAAAAGATCATGGTTTTGGATGGGGGAAGATAAGAGATGGAAGATAAGAACAGCTGTTTTTAAGACCTGGAGGGAAGAGTGGGATTGAAGAGAGAGTGGGAGTTTGTTCCAAAGGCAGGAAAAAAGAGGAATGAAAGAGTGAAGGTGAGGAGTATTCTTGATTTCGGTAGTTTTACCAGAAGGGAGTTGCCTGGCGGACCTTGAGTGCCCTGCGGAAATATTGGGGGGGGGGACATATCTCAGACAGAGCTGAGAGGGGGGGGCCGAGGCCGGGAGAGAGACGGTAGAAGACAGAAAGACCACCTACCTGTTCTCGTGTGAGAAAGTGAGAGATCCAAAGACCTCAGCCTCATTGTGGAGATACCAATGATCCTAAATGCCTTGGTTTCCCACAGTGTAAAGCCAAGAAAGTGAGAGCAGGAGCACCAGCCCAGAGGGGAGAGCAGTACTCCATCAGGCTGCGGATGAAAGCTTTGGATGTGGTCAGGAGCTCAGGTATGTCAAGGAGGACTTGCACGACGGAGGATGCCCAGTCGGCGATTGGCTTTGGAGGCCAGCTTGGAAATGTTGCTTTCCCAGGAAAGATTATGGCAGATAGTGAAGACCCAAGAGCTTGAATGAAAGGACTTCTCTCAAGAAGATTGTTGAGAAAGTAGATGGAGAGAAAGGGGGGGGCGTTCCAGACAGTCCCTTCAGGAAGATTAGTGGAGTGTGAGATTTGTCAGGATTAAAGTCATGTTCCACATGTTGGAAATAGCTCGTGTGATTTATCCAGATCTGCAGAGAGTGAAGAGGCGGCTGCTTGCCGATCTGAAGGATGGCAGATGGTACGGCAGAGGGTGGAGTCATCCGCAGCAAAGAGATAAAGAGGATTTTCCAGAGTCAGAGAGATCATTGATGAAAACCAGAAAAATATCAGGGCCCAGAAGTTACCACATGTTGTCCTTGAATACCGTTTTGAGGCCACCAAAGACCGCTATAATGCGTATATTGGAATGTGGGGCCAGGCAGTACTGCCACCGCCCCGCAAGCAAAAGGTAACCACCATAAGGCAAACAACTCCATAGCTTTTCAATGTCCAACACGTCCCAAAAACACTGCCAGGAAAAATCTCATCCAGCCGAACATCGCCGGGTACTCCCACCCACCTCCAGTACAAAACAAACCCTTGGTTATGGCATAGCTGTTTGCTAGAAAAACAATGAAATAATGTTTTTTTTGTATTTGTTCAAAAAATTCACCCATGACTAATTTGAAATTTGCATTGACTTGCATGACCTTAATTGTCGCTCACAGCATCTGATTCTTCTGCTGATGTTTAGTTTTGATGGCTCTTGTTTCCAGGATTTGTCAAGGATTTCAAGCAGTCTTGCAGGGAGTAAAGCGCTTTTTTAAAGTTTAAATAAATAATTAACAGGGTTCTAGTTTTTTGGAAATCCACCCAAATGCAACTAGTATAAAAATTTTCCAAAGTTTAGTCATGGTGAAACTCTTTTTGATACAAATACAAAAAAACATTGATTTTCATTGTTTTCTAGCAAAAGCTCATCAGAATATGATACAGGAGCTATGGAGTTGCAAAAAAGTTGTATCCCTAATATTATATATATATATATTAATATATATTATATATATATATGGGAATGCCTCTAGGGTGGGTAAATTGCAGAGAACAATGTAGTTATTTCCATATTGCAACATTTTAGTTTCAAGACACGTAATTTAATTGCTGATATCCATTATGCATCAATGGTATGGTTATGTGGTTATTGTAGAAAGCTGCTGTCTCTCCTTTCCTTAATGCGTGTCCAAAATCACCATCCCTTCATACCATTTTTAATGTTCTTACCTATATAATCTGTTTAATATAGTTTTAAAGGCATCTGAAAAGGCATCGCGACAAATTTCGGCCGGTAGAAGCACCATGACGCAAAACGCTGAGTGATACATCGCGGAGGGGGATGCCCGCACCACTAACTCAGACGTAGCCAATAGTGCCGATCGCGGCGGAGGGACTCATGTGCTCAAAGACGGCGGCCCGGGGTATTTCGATTTTGTCATTTATTCTGGTCTTTCCTCCTGAGTATGTGTGATGTCTTCATTGATGTTTAGAATTTAAGGACTGGCATTTCGTTTGTCGAGTCAAGGTGCGATTTATGTTGGGGTCAGAGGGTTAATTGCATCACTATATTATTTGTATTTTCCTGCCCCTTTGTGCTCATTACATGATAAAGCTAAAAGGGCACTCGTAGTGAGCGCACACCTCGGTGAAGTAAATGTCTGATCCACGGAACTGTCGCGGCCATAAAATTTTTGAAATTCATGCTATATTCGTTTTGGTCCTATCCAATGGGAGGGATCATTTAAAATTAAATAAATCTCGTATCCGATCGGATTTCGATTTTACAAAATCAAATCAATTCGTCGTGGTTGACAACCAACCTGCCATCAAAAGTTTCATTATCGAATCGTCCACAACTCTTTTGAGATATCTAAGCGTGCTATGTATTAGTTTCCCATCTTCCAATGGTGAAGAAATATTTATAAAAATTATCGATCGGTCTTCACCAAAATGGAATTAATTCCTTGTCACACACCAGTACGATCCATACCTGCTCCAAAACTTCGCTCGTCACAATAGAGACGGGCCACAAGACTGATCAGCTTAATGCATGGACTGGCTCGATGATTCATTGGAGTACCGGTATCGTGAATTACAGGCTTGTGATCCGCTCAATACAATCAAAATCAGTGTGGCTGTGCTTACAGCTGTTGACGTTGTTGGTCGGATTGGACAGGAAAACTGGATGAACCTACGGTGTAACTTTGGTTCAGTCGAGTTGATTTGAACCTGAGGGAGTGGGAACCCTTTGCTTGAGCCGATTTGGCCACCAGAATTAAATACAATGAGGCAGCCTGAATGGGAAAGGGGTGAGGTTTAATAGTGCAGTAGAGTCATCGCCGCCTAATCCGTAGCCCGCACCTCCAGAACCCCAAATCGGCAAAACGGCTCATCAACACATGGAAAAACCTTTGGCGGTTTCAAAAATTGAAGCTGGGCTAATGAGAACATTTAAGGAGGCTGGAGGGAAATTTGAGGTGAGCACGACAGCCTGGCAGTGCTTATGCGCATGTGCGGACACGCAGCGAGACTGCAGTCGTCCGACTAGATTAGGGGTGTGGGGGGAGGAAAATGAGGTATAGAATTAAAAGGGAACCGGGGACCAGTGCCAGTTTGGGTAAGAGACAAAAAATAAACAGACGGAAATAAAAAGGAGAAAAATAAGAAATGGCGTTAGAGCGAGAGATAGGCGGAAGTTGAAATGGGGGGGGGGGAGCAGAACTGCAGGGGAAGCAGAGCAGAATAAAGCAGAACTTGAGAAAAAGGTTAGAAGGAAAAGCACCCAAAAAAAATAAAGTGTGCAAGATAGGAGCCACGAGGAAGTACTAAAGCAGTGAGTGCAAGGTACAGAAACCCGTGCAGGAAGAGGTTCTCTCAAGGCACAAACGTGGGTGGAGCCGGCAGTTGCCACGAGCAGGTAGGTGGATGCCCAGAACAATGGTGCAAATGGGGAGGGAAGTCAGTTAACAGAGGCCTGGATGAGGACACATCCCAGGGAGGTGTGCGAGCGACTGTCAGCAGTGCGGTATGGGGCCAGTACGTGAGCTGCCCAAATTCACAAATGGTGCCACGGCATGCGGTCTTGTGGTGGAGGTTAAACAATCAGACCTCGTCTCAGGCAATTTAATTTGCTATCCAATGAATTGCCAGGCAAAAAGAAAATATATATATCATATCAACCCCCCCACAATGCTACCCACAATATTTTCCACCCGCATCAAAACTGACCTATACTACCCAACCTTCACTTTCAGGTGGTTATGTTTCTGTGCTCTCTCTGTCTCTGTCTCTGTCTCTGACTCTGTCTCTGACTCCCCCCCACCCCTACTACTTTTTCCTGTTAATTCATATATTTGGTTGTTGCGGTCATACTGTGGGCCACTGTCAGTTCACTTGTCGTTTAACCCTCTGTCATCTTGCTCTTCCATGAACCTCAATGTTGCATAAAAAGGTAAGGGGGGGGGGGCTTGATTTAGATTTTGCTTATAATGTATGTAAATGGCCAAAGAAGAACTCCTCATGAAGTAAAACTTGATTGCCCTGCATTAATGACATTGGTGAGATAATCTAGTATATTCACTGCCTGGGTTACACCAGAAGAACGACATAAATCAAAGGCAATTTTTCTTTTGGAGCTCTCCTCCTGTCGAATTGTGATGAAAGGAAGAAACACACAAGATATAATTACGCAGAATAGCAGAAACACATGCACAGGCCTCTTTGCATTAACAGTCAGCACATTTTATTTCCACCTACATCAGGAAGCTGCCCCCAATCCATCTCAAATTATAAAAGGGCTTGCTACATTGTACAATATGACCATCTTTACCTTCCTACTCATACTGCTCAATGTTCTTTTTACCTTCTTCTATCTCCACAACAAACAAAAAACAAAAACAAACAGATAATTGTTAAATCACAGATATTCAAACACTAGCAAGGCAGATTGCAGTTTTTCCAATCATTGAAGCTGTTCATATCAGCACAAAGATGTTTCAAACAATGCTTTTGGCCTCCCCCCCCCCCTTCCCCCTCCACGTTTACAATAATCAAACTAAATAGCTGCAGCTGTTTCTGGAGTAAATCTTTGGATCCCACAGGATTTGAGCAAGGAACTGACCTCACGTAGAATCAAAGCAGAGGAAAAACAGCAAATAATTACCGTACCGTATTCACATTGGCAGAAATATTTCCATTGGGCTGTTCGGTCTGGTGATCATCACGACACTTAAAAGAAAGTGCACTTGCAGAATATCATCAAGACATAAGCTATCACCCACCCGGTGGATGTTGTGAGAGGATGCAGCTTTTTTAATGTCTCCGAACAGCAGTCCATACTACGCGTTTTTAAATGGTTTTGAATAATCATAAGATCAATACCGTCTGGTTTTCTGCAATCTGATTCGATGACAAAGAATCAGGCGATTTGGATCCACTCACTACCATCAAGAAACTTGAAACATGCACAAAGTTTGGCATTTATCCATACAATATACTAGTGGTACTCACCATTCCATTTGAGGATGTGGCCCTTGACACTGTGACGCCAGGTTAAAACCCAATGATTACATCATTTTGTCCAATGTTTCTTAATGTTCTTGTAATTCATGTGAAAGTACACTCACGTTTAATAATGCACATTGCACATCTATATATAATGGATCAAGTGTATCTATGTCCAGCCACTAAGGACACCTTTTTAGGATGTAATAAATAAAGTTTTATCCATGTTCCTATTTCATCCATCCATAATAAACCAAGTTCCATATGTGTTGGTGGTGGTTCCCATTGTCAGGTCATGAGCACCAAAAAAAATAAAAATAACAATAATAATAAAAAATCTGCCTCTCCCCCACCCCCCTTCCCCAATCCTCCTTTCACTTTTGACGACTTACAATTTTCGCTGGTACACGTGCCACCAGTGCGAGTGGTTGTTTACCGATGCATGTGATATTTGTAAAAGCTCCCTCCATAAGCCTTAATTCATTGTTTAAAAAAATAATAATTCAAAAGTAGTAGTCAATCAGGTTTACAGGCATTCCAAGTGTTGGAACTACAAGCACCACACAGTATGTACTCGTACTCTTCCGCAATGGGCTGTTGCTACACTTGCTTCCTTACTGAGGCAAGGATCTTGCAAAATATGTATGTTTGAATAATGTATGGATCCATCTAAAGTGCCGAGCATGCTTTGGCTAAAGTCATTGTTACAAGGCTCACCTTTGGCCTAATACTAGTGGCATTACAAATTAGCTGGATCATACACAGGATATTGTTACCTTCGCCAAAGGATTCGGAGAGGGTATGCATTTTGGTCCGTTTGTTTGTCTGCAACAGAACTTTCGTGGTTTTCTCCGCAACCGCTTGTCGGATCGAGACGAAATTTTCACCATTGGTGCCGCCAACTATGTAGAATGTTTCATGATAATTACGATGCCACAAGTCACGTGGTGTGGCAGCCGTATCGAAAAAGAAAACTTTAGACCTCTGTATCTGAACCGCACCAAGGAAAAATTTGAAACTTGACACGTTGCAAGTCATCCTCATGGGGAATGAGTGCCGATTTTTTTTTATGACGTCAAACGTGTCCTCATTATGACGTCATAATTTGTGTTATAGAACGCTACATCCGATCAGTATGAACATATTTTGAGGGTCATTTCTAGGGATAAAATTGGCCACAGAAAAGATTTCTTGACGTCATCGTTCACGTGATTCGGCAGCCATATTGTTGTTTTTATTAAACTTAAAAAAATCTCTGAAATGGCTGAAAAGATCAAGGCAGAAAACTTACACATATGACCGCCTATCCATGAGGAACAAAAGAGTCACATATATGATGTCAGCGGTCACATGGTTTGGCAGCCATATTGGATTTACCTGAAAACCTATAAAATGCACTACTTCAAAAGAAGTCCTGGCGAGGGTTTGCAATCTCTGATTGCTCTTTTTCTTGTTCATACATGTTTTGGCTTTTTTCGCCCAGATGGCATCACACACTCCCTTTATCAAATTTGAAAAGGAAGAATGTAGTATGAGGTATAAATTTATTATATTCTAATGTATAACCAACATCCAACACACCACAACATACACATGATGAAAAATATTATGAATGAAATCAAGATCAAGAGTAAATAACAACAAAAAGTTGAGCAATTAAAGAAACACTCCAAGATATGTTGTTTAGTAAAAGTTTAATTGATTAATTTAATCTTTATAAAATAATTTGATGTATTTGTGCATTGTTTGTTACCCCTTCATGGCCAACAATAGCACAAAGAGGCCCCAAAAATCGTGGATGTAGGTACTTCAGAATCTGACAAAGTTTTAAGTTTTTGCTTATTTTTGAATACGGATGTCGAAGCTCGTATAAGACGCTAACACAGAACGTAAAGGGAAGCAAGAGACAAGAGGGGTGGGAGAGGCGAAAGACAAAAACAATGTGGAACAGAGACATGAGGAGATCATAGGAAGGGAATGGGATGAGAGGATGGGTGGACATCAACCCTAACAAGAACAAGAACAACAATTATGGAACGAACACCGAGGTTCCACACGAGGTAAAGAAGAGGACATTACAGGGACACTCAGGTCTTGCACGACAGGGACATTCCAGGAAGGAATGCAGGGAATTTTGAAGAAGGTGGGTTTGGGGTGGATTAGTGGGGGTAGAAAAGATCATGGTTTTGGATGGGGGAAGATAAGAGATGGAAGATAAGAACAGCTGTTTTTAAGACCTGGAGGGAAGAGTGGGATTGAAGGAGAGTGGGAGTTTGTTCAAAGGCAGGAAAAAAGAGGAATGAAAGAGTGAAGGTGAGGAGTATTCTTGATTTCGGTAGTTTTACCAGAAGGGAGTTGCTGGCGGACCTGAGTGCCCTGCGGAAATATTGGGGGGGGGAATATCTCAGACAGAGCTGAGGGGGGGGGGCGAGGCCGGAGAGGAGACGGTAGAAGACAGAAAGACACCTACCTGTCTGCGGTGAGAAAGTGAGAGATCCAAAGACTCAGCCTCATTGTGGGAGATACCAATGATCCTAAATGCCTTGGTTTCCCACAGTGTAAAGCCAAGAAAGTGAGAGGCAGGAGCACCAGCCCAGAGGGAGAGCAGTACTTCATCAGGCTGGCGATGAAAAGCTTTGGATGTGGTCAGGAGCTCAGGTATGTCAAGGAAGATTTGCACGACGGAGGATGCCCAGTCGGCGATTGGCTTTGGAGGCCAGCTTGGAATGTTGCTTTCCCAGGAAAGATTATGGCAGATAGTGAGGACCCAAAGCTTGAATGAAAGGACTTCTCAAGAAGATTGTTGAGAAAGTAGATGGAGGAAAGGGGGGGGGGGTTCCAGACAGTCCCTTCGGAGAGACATAGTGAGAGTGTGAGATTTGTCAGGATTGAAAGTCATTGTTCCACATGTTGGAACAGCTGTGATCTTATCCAGATCTGCAGAGTGAAGAGGCGGCTGCTTGCCCGATCTGAAGGATGGCAGATGTTACGGCAGAGGGTGGAGTCATCCGCAGCAAAGACGATAAAGAGGATTTTCCGCAGAGTAGAACAGGTAGAGAGATCATTGATGAAAACCAGAAAAATATCAGGAGCCCAGAAGTTACCACATGTTGTCCTTGAATACCGTTTTGAGCCACCAAAAGACCGCTATAATGCGTATATTGGAATGTGGGGCAGGCAGTACTGCCACCGCCCCGCAAGCAAAAGGTAACCACCATAGGCAACAACTCCATAGCTTTTCAATGTCACACGTCCCAAAAACACTGCCAGAAAAATCTCATCCAGCCCGAACACTCGCCGGGTACTTCCACCCACCTCCAGTACAAAACAAACCTTGGTTTAAATAATAAAATATGTTTGAGGTAACTACTTCACCATACGAAACAACCGTGTTTTCATAATCACAAGAAGGAAAAGCAGTGGGATGGAATTTCCTTTGTGATTTTTTTTTTTGTATACCAAGTCAAGGCTCACGGAAGAGCAAGAACACAGAACACATCAGGACGCAACAGAACAAAAGGAACAGTAGAAGAGGACTGGGGGGGGAGGTGGGGACCAACAGCAAGGCTGAGGGCAAAATTAAAGAATGAGATTAGGGGAGGACACAATGGTGAACAAGATGGATACAGAAGCAAACTCTCAGGAAGGAAAAACTGGAAATTTGGAAGAGTGTGGGGTGTGCGGTGGCCCAC
>CM068952.1:131470390-131495485 GCA_035128595.1 Eptatretus atami | reverse complement strand
CTGTTCTTGTTTTTCTTCTTGTTCTTCTTGTTTTTTTTCTTGTTCTTCTTTTGTTGTTTTCCGTTTTTGTTGTCTTTATTATTCTGTCTTTTCTTCTTTCGTTCTTGTTCTTTCTTGTTTCTTGTCTTGTTCTTCTTGTTCTTGTTCTGTTCTTCTCTTCTTCTTTTTCTTTGTTTTTCTGTTTTCGTGTTCTTCTTTCTTCTTCTAAAAAAAAAGACATGGGCGGGGTCTGCGAGCAGAAAATGTGATTGGTCGAGATGATGTAAAATGCCGTAATATTTTGTCCAAGTACTGCTAAACAAGAGGTTTTTGAAATCAAATCCAAATTGTTAAAATATTGCCTGGAAGCATCGACAGTCCCCAGCAAAAAGCAAATTCCAACTCGGAGGAAGAGTCGATGTAAATATAGCCCCATTACTTTCAGGATTAAGGGAACAAATTACAAGAAACGATTTAATAACAACAATAAGTACATAAACTGAGGCAAATTCTCAATTATTTGACAGATTGAAAGACACAAACGGAAACAGCCAAAGTTAAGTCTATTAATGTTGTTTTTACAGGACAGCAGCACTCAACTCGAATGTTTCAAGGACAGAAGAAGCAGAAATTGCGTTTGAAGTACTTCCTCATCCATCCCTATCCACCATGTTTGGCCTCATCTGAATACATTGTTGTTTCCAAATGTGAAAGAAGACATCCATGGATAGTGGCTGAAGATATTGAGGAAGCCACATCTATATAAATATTTTCAAGTGTTGTGTGTTTGTTTGTTGCGTTTCTATGTTATTCTTTCACGGCCGAACGTAGCACGAGAGGCCACAAATTTTGAGTGTCAGCACTTTCGAATCTGGGCAAGGATTTAAGTTCCCACATATTCGCCTTGGCACCCGTTTCAAAGCCATTAAAGGCCGCTATAAAGTGTATAATGGGATGTGGGGTCAGGCAGTGCTGCCTCCCGGCTGCAGGCAATAGGTAACTACCATGAGGCCAATAATGTCATCAGCTTTCAATGTCCAACACGTCCCAAAACCCCTGCCTGGAAAAACTCACCCAGCTGGGCAGCCCCTGCTCATTAATTCTATGGAAGACTATGAGGACCAAGATAAAAAGACGTTGGAGAAAAACATTTTGCAGGAATGCCAGCGGAGATATAAAATAAACTAAGAAAATTAATTTGATTATATTTTTTAACGTGATATAAAAAAAAATTGGTTTTTCTGAAAGTCAAAACAAATTATGTAAAATATTTAATAATTCCTCCTCAATAAACTGAAAGTTATTTATTGACCATTCATATTAAACCACCCACAACTATCTGACTACTACGAATGACTACGACTACTATCCCAATTAATCCCACCTTCTTGCGGCATTGACAAGGGAATATGTTTGGCCCAAAACTTTCACGAATCAGCTGATCAGGCCTGACATTTAACTGAAGATGATAGACAGGAAGTTTGAATTTTGCAGGGTGCTGGGGATAAAATCACCGACTCTTGCGTGAAAGAGACCACAAAGTCTTTCTGGGTGCTTGTCTGTGAGCATCAACTAATGCTCACAGACGGAACCCAAGAGACGGCGCAAAATGTGATGGAACAATGACCTACCTGCAAAGCACCAATATGACAGTTTAAAGTTTGGCCGAGAATCAAATTCAGGCTACGAGTAGATAGCTCAAAGGCAAGTGTGCTAACTCTGCACCATCATGTTGGAATCCATCATGGGACCACACTCTGTGCAGAGCGTTGGTGCTACCAAAGCAGTCTCCTTGGCTATTGGGCACAATCTGGATGGGTTGTCACTCCGACGCAGGATACCAGCAAGCTGCCACTCATTTTGCAGACCTCGGAAGGATGACAGGTAGTCAACCCCACTGGTATTAATTCAACGGCATGTGGGATTCGAACTCAGGATCCTTGGATCCCAAGCCCACCACTCTAACCATTAAGCCAACACCAGGCATGTGTTGGAATAAACCAGGCTCAATTAGCCCCAGTTGATGTTGTTGTGGCAATTTGGAGGGGGTTACTTATCCATCTCACTCAATGATGATATTGGCTAATTAAGTGGACGGGAGTGGGGAGGCGGTGACAGCAGAATTGTGCAAATACAACAAGGCCAACACACAAGGCCCATTGTTCTCACATTGCAACTGTGAGCAGCATTTCAGCTTCATCCGGTATAGTTGCCTCTGCTCTCTCAGTGCTCCGACCCTCCAACAACTGGGGCAGTATACACCTGCTCATCCATTCACTCCTTCCTGGCTGAACTCCCAAAATTGCCCACCACTCTTGTTATTTTCTCTCATTTGTGGAACAACCTTACTGAGGCTATTAAACTCATTCTTCCATTCCAGCATCAAGCAGGTGGGGTACCATCATAACTTTGTCATCCTCTATCTCCACCTATGATGCTCCCCCCCCCCCCAAACCTGAACTCACTAACCCTGATCCTAGCAGCAGGTTAATGCATTTACTCCCTTTCCTATTTTAATGTTTGTTCATTTCCTTGGTTAGTATTGTCAACCCACCCTCCCCACACCCCACTCCACTTCTGACCCCACATCCCTGTTTTTGCCTTTTGTCACATTAGACCCCCCGAGCATCGATGCTGTATCTATCGAAGAAAATAATTAGACTGGACCACAGAAATTAAGATGTGTTGACCTTCAGTGAAATTATTGAAAATTTTATTTATTTTTATTTATGCCAAACTTATATCTGCTCATCGTATGGTGTTCAAGCACAATCCGCATTTGCAATCACTCGTTAAAAAACTGCACGGATACAGACAGGAGTTGGCAGATTGAAATTCAGGTGTACTTCAATGCAAGACTACTTTTGTTAAAGCAGCTCAACCATGAATTGACTGTGCAAAGGCACGAGTAAACAAAAGCCCAAGTGCCATCTTCATCACGCACAAGCACATGCTTGTGAAACTTCATGGCTTCACAGAGCAGCACGAAAGATTTCTGACATAACTTGCTCGTAAGCAAAAGCACTGCCAAATTCAAACAAGTCTTTCGTGTTTAAGATCTGAAAATGTGACGCACAAATGTACCAAGGCAGAGAAATAGACTTCATACGAAAGTAAGTAATACAGACAACAAAAGGCAGCTTATAATCTTTAATGGGTTATGTAACAGGGTAACTAATTCGATTAGGCCATGGAATGTGAGTCTTCATGAAACGTCAGTGGAGGTCTGCACAGTGGACAAGTTAAATAATGGCTTTTATCAAAGGAATGTAACAGGATGTTCAGTCCTCCATTTTGCTCTGACAAAGGGCAAATAGTCGAAATGTCAGCCGCCATCTCATTCCCCACTGCATTAAACATAATTTTATCGGCTTTCAGTACATGACAGCCATTGACGCATATGGTATATGACGAGAAAGTTCATCGAACACCTCACCCATCAGTTTTGAGAAACAAGGCCGTTGGTGGGCTCTGTGAGCGGCAAATTTGTCACACACACACACACACACACACACACACACACACATTGCTGGAATTATAGATAGATACATAACTAGAACTGCCACTTGCTGACAGTGATGACCGGGTACCAAGACATCCCGCTTTGATTGGACACTTGACACTGATGCATGACGTTTATTATTATTATTCAATTGGATTCAGAATGGGATTAAAATAAATTCAATTCAAATCAAATCAAATGGAAGACCATATGTGACCCTCCAGTACAAAACCAGTCGGAAGTCGCAAAAATTCAATATTGAGTTATTGGGTTTATTTGAAAGTCCATAAAATAAGCTTCACAACGGTGTATCATACATGGTGGTCCATCACAAACTGACCGAGATATCTTACAATGAAGTTTTACAACACACGTTATTAGGAAAATCGAAATAACCGGATATTAGCTTCTGGAGTTAGAGAAACAAGGTCCTTAGCAACGTATACCAGCAATCCTGCATTGGAGTCATCAGAAGGAACCCAAACAAGCAAAAAGCAAAGATGAAGTCATCAGGAGGAACCTGGACAGGATTTGGGTTTCAACTGCTACTCCTCAATCCTCAAACCCATCCAGGCACAGCCAAGTGAGTCTTATTCAAAAAAAATTCCAATTTTTTTTTAATTTAAAAAAATCAAAATGAACCCAGATTAAAAAAAAAAAAAAAATCTGGCTGCCAGACCATGCATCCGATCAGATTGAAATTTAAGACTTATATTCCCCATCATTACTCGATCATAATTGTGAAGTTTCACATCGATCGATTAAGCAGTTCAAGAGAAATTATTTTTTTAAGATTTTCATTCAATCCAATATGGTGACAACAGCATGTGACCTATCAATTATTCGTGAACACCCTGGTATCCCCAAGGCTTGGGGAACATGCGTGTGAAGTTTCCCCTCAATCTGTCCAGCCATTCGGGAAAAGAATATTATTAAAGATTTTAGGGTAAATCCAATATTGCTGCCAAACGATGTCATAGATGGAAATGTTTTGTTTCTCATGGATAGGTATTCATAGCTGTAAAGTTTAGCTTCGATCTGTTCAGCCATTTCAGAGATTTTTGAAGTTTTTTTTTAGAAGAAACAAATGGCTGCTGAACCACATGACCGATGCAGTCAACAACAAAAAAATTCTGTCGACCAACTTATCCCAAGATGACCCTCAAAAAATTTCGTGCAAAAAAAATCATGCTTATTCCCCATGAAGAGTACTTCACACGTGCCAACTTTCAATTTTTTCCACGGTGCAGTTTCAGAGATACAGAGGTCCAAAGTTTTTCCTTTTGTCCAACATGGCTGCCACACCACATGACCTATAACATCATAATTATCATTAAAACATTTGACATGAGTAGTTGCACCGATGGTGAAAAATTAGTGTGAATCTGACAAGCGGTTGCGGAGAAAAACCGTACTCACGTTGTGTGCGGAGAAACAAACAAACAAGCAGACACAAATGCAATGCCATCTCATCTGGCGAGGGTAAAAATGCTTTAAGTATTTAATTATGTTTTCGTTTTTTCAGTATACTAATACCATACATTGGGCAAAAAATCAGGGTCTGTTAATTACTAAACAATGTTGAAAAAGATGTATATCAATCAGGTACTGTACCTATTTGGTCTTCCATTTGATTTGAATTGAATTTATTTTAATCCAATTGAATAATAATAATAATAATAATAATAATAATAATAATAATAATAAACGTCAAGGGTCAGAGTCAGGTGTCCGATCAAAATGGGATGTCTTGGTACCCGGTCATCACTGCCAGCAGTTATAAAGTGGTAGTTCCAATTATGTCTTATTAATTACATAACAAACCAGTACAGAAACACCACACAAAACAAGTCCTGGCAAGGGTCTGCAATCTCTGCTCTTTTTCTTGTTGGTTTAGTGTCTGTTATTGTCATTTCAACTAGCAGAGTACCTGTCCCTACGGGTGATCTTGTTCCAAGCATACAACACGTTCTTCTGACGCATACCTTTATTTGGGAGGTGTATAGGCAACTGACAGCTCTGTTTAGGTAAAAATAGAAAAAAACCCGGGTTATGTGCACGGAGCAAAAACATACTTCCTCCTTCCAATTCAAAACACCTCACTGTAATGGAAAACGTAGGGACAGGAATACTGCAGTGCAAATGGTGGAGACTTGTAATACCCTCTCCCACCTGAATTGATTCAATTTTGGTGAAGATCCGAATGTGGATCCGGATACTAGAATTTTTAAAATTAATCTTCACAATTGAGAGATCGGGCAAAAAAAGGACATATAGCACGATATCTCAAAAAGTTATGGATGGATTTGGACGAAACTTGGTGGACAGGCTGGGTGTGTGACAATGACAAATGATTAAATTTTGGGTGAGGTCCGAATCCGCATCTGGCCTATCGGTGGGATACAAAACGTAAACTGTTCAGCCTGACGGAGGTACGCGCTCTCCCGAGTGCCGTTCTCGTTTGCCTCTCAAATCCAAATTGTAAAATATTGCCTGGAAGCATCGACAGTCCCCAGCAAAAAGCAAATTCCAACTCGGAGGAAGAGTCGATGTAAATATAGCCCCATTACTTTCAGGATTAAGGGAACAAATTACAAGAAACGATTTAATAACAACAATAAGTACAATAACTGAGGCAAATTCTCAATTATTTGACAGATTGAAAGACACAAACGGAAACAGCCAAAGTTAAGTCTATTAATGTTGTTTTTACAGGACAGCAGCACTCAACTCGAATGTTTCAAGGACAGAAGAAGCAGAAATTGCGTTTGAAGTACTTCCTCATCCATCCCTATCCACCATGTTTGGCCTCATCTGAATACATTGTTGTTTCCAAATGTGAAAGAAGACATCCATGGATAGTGGCTGAAGATATTGAGGAAGCCACATCTATATAAATATTTTCAAGTGTTTGTGTGTTTGTTTGTGCGTTTCTATGTTATTCTTTCACGGCCGAACCGTAGCACCGAGAGGCCACAAATTTTGAGTGTCAGCACTTTCGAATCTGGGCAAGGATTTAAGTTCCCACATATTCGCCTTGGCACCCGTTTCAAAGCCATTAAAGGCCGCTATAAAGTGTATAATGGGATGTGGGGTCAGGCAGTGCTGCCTCCCGGCTGCAGGCAATAGGTAACTACCATGAGGCCAATAATGTCATCAGCTTTCAATGTCCAACACGTCCCAAAACCCCTGCCTGGAAAAACTCACCCAGCTGGGCAGCCCCTGCTCATTAATTCTATGGAAGACTATGAGGACCAAGATAAAAAGACGTTGGAGAAAACATTTTGCAGGAATGCCAGCGGAGATATAAAATAACTAAAGAAAATTAATTTGATTATATTTTTTAACGTGATATAAAAAAAAAATTGGTTTTTCTGAAAGTCAAAACAAATTATGTAAAATATTTAATAATTCCTCCTCAATAAACTGAAAGTTATTTATTGACCATTCATATTAAACCACCCACAACTATCTGACTACTACGATGATGACTACGACTACTATCCCAATTAATCCCACCTTCTTGCGGCATTGACAAGGGAATATGTTTGGCCCAAAACTTTCACGAATCAGCTGATCAGGCCTGACATTTAACTGAAGATGATAGACAGGAAGTTTGAATTTGTTCAGGGTGCTGGGGATAAATCACCGACTCTTGCGTGAAAGAGACCACAAAGTCTTTCTGGGTGCTTGTCTGTGAGCATCAACTAATGCTCACAGACGGAACCCAAGAGACGGCGCAAAATGTGATGGAACAATGACCTACCTGCAAAGCACCAATATGACAGTTTAAAGTTTGGCCGAGAATCAAATTCAGGCTACGAGTAGATAGCTCAAAGGCAAGTGTGCTAACTCTGCACCATCATGTTGGAATCCATCCATTGGGACCACACTCTGTGCAGAGCGTTGGTGCTACCAAAGCAGTCTCCTTGGCTATTGGGCACAATCTTGGATGGGTTGTCACTCCGACGCAGGATACCAGCAAGCTGCCACTCATTTTGCAGACCTCGGAAGGATGACAGGTAGTCAACCCCACCTGGTATTAATTCAACGGCATGTGGGATTCGAACTCAGGATCCTTGGATCCCAAGCCCACCACTCTAACCATTAAGCCAACACCAGGCATGTGTTGGAATAAACCAGGCTCAATTAGCCCCAGTTGATGTTGTTGTGGCAATTTGGAGGGGGGTTACTTATCCATCTCACTCAATGATGATATTGGCTAATTAAGTGGACGGGAGTGGGGAGGGACGGTGACAGCAGAATTGTGCAAATACAACAAGGCCAACACACAAGGCCCATTGTTCTCACATTGCAGACTGGTGAGCAGCATTTCAGCTTCATCCGGTATAGTTGCCTCTGCTCTCTCAGTGCTCCGACCCTCCAACAACTGGGGCAGTATACACCTGCTCATCCATTCACTCCTTCCTGGCTGAACTCCCAAAATTGCCCACCACTCTTGTTATTTTCTCTCATTTGTGGAACAACCTTACTGAGGCTATTAAACTCATTCTTCCCATTCCAGCATCAAGCAGGTGGGGTACCATCATACCTTGTCATCCTCTATCTCCACCTATGATGCTCCCCCCCCCCCCCCCAATTAACCTGAACTCACTGAACCCTGATCCTAGCAGCAGGTTAATGCATTTACTCCCTTTCCTATTTTAATGTTTGTTCATTTCCTTGGTTAGTATTGTCAACCCCACCCTCCCCACACCCCACTCCACTTCTGACCCCACATCCCTGTTTTTGCCTTTTGTCACATTAGACCCCCCGAGCATCGATGCTGTATCTATCGAAGAAAATAATAAGACTGGACCACAGAAATTAAGATGTGTTGACCTCCAGTGAAATTATTGAAAATTTTATTTATTTATTTATGCCAAACTTATATCTGCTCATCGTATGGTGTTCAAGCACAATCCGCATTTGCAATCACTCGTTAAAAAACTGCACGGATACAGACAGGAGTTGGCAGATTGAAATTCAGGTGTACTTCAATGCAAGACTACTTTTGTTAAAGCAGCTCAACCATGAATTGACTGTGCAAAGGCACGAGTAAACAAAAGCCCAAAGTGCCATCTTTCATCACGCACAAGCACATGCTTGTGAAACTTCATGGCTTTCACAGAGCAGCACGAAAGATTTCTGACATAACTTGCTCGTAAGCAAAAGCACTGCCAAATTCAAACAAGTCTTTCGTGTTTAAGATCTGAAATGTGACGCACAAATGTACCAAGGCAGAGAAATAGACTTCATACGAAAGGTAAGTAATACAGACAACAAAAGGCAGCTTATAATCTTTAATGGGTTATGTAACAGGGTAACTAATTCAGATTAGGCCATGGAATGTGAGTCTTCATGAAACGTCAGTGGAGGTCTGCACAGTGGACAAGTTAAATAATGGCTTTTATCAAAGGAATGTCAACAGGATGTTCAGTCCTCCATTTTGCTCTGACAAAGGGCAAATAGTCGAAATGTCAGCCGCATCTCATTCCCCACTGCATTAAACATAATTTTATCGGCTTTCAGTACATGACAGCCATTGACGCATATGGTATATGACGAGAAAGTTCATCGAACACCTCACCCAGTGCAGTTTTGAGAAACAAGGCCGTTGGTGGGCTCTGTGAGCGGCAAATTTGATTGGTCTTGACGACGTAAAATGCCGTAACATTTCGTCCAAGTACTGCTAAAGGGAACGGTTTTTGAAATTGCCAAAAAGGCGATTTGTGTTCGACAGTATTCAAGAATATTTTTCATTTGAAATAAAATAAAGATTTTAAAAGTTGTATAAATTTTTTTTGGAGGTCTACCACCGTTGATGCAGTGCTTTTTGCACCACCTTATTGAACACGTTACACACAAGGATACACAAGGAAATGAGACACAGGAGGAGGCCATTCGGCCAATCGTGCCTGCGCCACATCAACACCACACCGAACTGCACATAATGGAGCAAGTGGAAGTCATTATGTATGTATGCAAGTATATCCGCTCTTCACCCGTCTGTCCATTGGTTGGAGAGCTGACCTGACGTCACCCATAATTGCAAACTGAAATACTTAACCTAAAGTACCCAGAGGACCCAAAAGACCCCCGCCCCACAACCCAATAACCCCGAGGACCCAAAAATACCCTTAAATACCCAATATCCCAAAGACCCAAAAATGCCCCAAAGACCCAAAAGACCCTTAAATACCACAAAGACCCTTAAATACTACAGACACCCAAAAGATCCAGAATCCCCAAAAGACCCAGGGGATCCAAATGACCTGAGGACACAAAGACCCTGAACACCCATAAGATCTCGAGGACCAAAAAACTCAGAGGACTCAAATAATGACGAAACAAAGACCCCAACATCAAAAGACGCCAAGGTCATAAAAGACCATGAGGACCCAAAAGACCAATGTAACTATCTGACTCATGGAAATTCTGCAAAACGTAACACACACACACACACACCACACCACACACACACACACACACACCACACACACAACACACACCCGCAGCCCACCCCCCCCCAACCAACTCTGTCCTCTCTCTGCCCAGCCCTACCACCACACCAAACTGTGCTCCCCTCCCCCATATTCTTCAAATCCTCAAACCCCTCCGACCCAATGTCAACCCTCCCCCCCTCCCCTTCAAAAGCCTCAAACCCCTCAATCCTAACTCTGTCCCCTCTCTGCCCTCCCTCCCCTAAGCCAACTCTGTCATCCCTCCCCCTTTCTTCTTCAATTCCTCAACTGCTCCAAACTCCAAGTCCTCAATCCCCCCCCCACCCCTTCCCAATGTCTCAATCTACCTCTTGCAACTCCATGCACCCTCACCCCCAACTCTGTCCTCCCCTCTCCATTTCTTCTTGTTCCTAAAAATTACACAAAGAACACAGGGAACTTGGCGCATGAGAAAGCCATTCGACCTACCATGCCTGCGCTGTTCCTGTGCCCTTTTGTTAAGAACCATGTTAAAAGTAAATTAAGATGGAAAGTTAAATTCACAATCACTTCCCCCCCTTTTTCCCCTAATCCTGACTATAATTCATGGAATGGTGTTTGTCGCGCTACTCCTCCTACAGTTCTGGGCCGATTCCATCCAGACTTGCTACATAGGATCAACATGACCTCAATTAGTATATCGGGGTGTTTTTATCTTTGCCAGGAGTCTTGGGGGGAGGGGACACAAATTCTCCATGTAAATGTATCGTGTAGCACTGCCTCCAGGTGGGGGAGTGAATTACAAGTCTCCACCATTTACAGTGCAGTATTCCTGTCCCCAGATTTTCCAGTGCAGTGAGGAATTTTGAATTATAAGCAGTAGGTATGTTCTTGCTTCATGCACATAACTTCATGGGTTTTTTTTCCCCCTACACAGAGCTTTCAGTTGCCTATACACCACCCAAATAATGGTATGCGTCAGAAGAACATGACGCATGCCTGGATCAAGATCGCTACCGGGCAGGTACTCTGCTAGTTTATATGAAAAAAGAAAAATGCAAAATTTTTTTTGGTATTTTTATTTATAGTTCTTTTGTTAACCACAGAAATCCACAGGTGAGAAACCCACATCAACCACACAACACCCCTTGATGAGACCCCCAGACAACACTGCACAGATGCACACAATCACGCATCCATACTTAAGCTACCAAAAAGTTCAGCTAACATCCCTATACCTCTCTATTTCCACAACTTCCAGGTACCTATCAAAGTCCGATTTAAACTTATTGACTGATTCTGCTGACACTACCTTTCCAGGGAGGCCATTCCATGCATTAACTACTCTCTGAGTAAAAGACCCCTGCCTTGCTACCGTCTTAACTCTCCTCTTCTTTACTCTCAAGCTATGGCCCCTGGTCCTATCACTGTCTACTCTGATGAATAATTCATCGGCACTTATTTTATCTCTACCTTTCATTATCTTAAACATCTCTATCATATCTTCTCATAACCGCCTCTTTTCTAATGTATAAAGCCCTGTCTCCTTCAGCCGCTCCTCATGGCTGAGTCTAGTGAGGCCCGGAATCAATCTAGTAGCCCTGCGCTGAACCCTCGCTATGGCATCTATGTCCTTCCTAAGTTGAGATGACCAAAACTGCACACAATATTCTAGATGTGGCTTCACTAAATTCCTGTACAATGTTAACACCACCTCTTTTGATTTATAAATGATCCCCCTCCGAGTACAGCCTAAAACCCTATTTGCTCTACCTTTTGCTGACTGCTTACCTCCCATATCTATCAACACCCCCAGATCCTTCTTCTGTGTGACACGCTCCAAAATTACCCCTTGCATCATGTAATCTCTATTTCATGTGTTCTTTCCCATCCCCAACACCTTACACTTGCTAAGGTTAAATTGCATCTGCCAATCTTTTACCCAATCTATACAAGTATCAATACTTTCCTGTATCTGATCACCACCCCCTCTGCTATCCACCTCACCTCCAAGCTTTGTGTCATCTGTAAATTTGAAAGCCTACTCTTTACCCCACAATCCAAATCGTTGATGTAAATAATGAATAGTAATGGTCTAAGTACTGATCCCCGAGGTATCCCTTTACTTACATCCTCCCAGCAAGACATCCTCCCACTCACAGCCATTCTTTGCTTCCTACCACAAAGCCAGTTTGCAATCCAATTCGCTACCTGACTAGCCACTCCACAAGCCCTCACCTTGGCTAATAACCTTCGATGTGGTTGGTTCCTTATCAAATGCCTTCTTAAAGTCTAAAAATATACTATGTCCACTGCCTTTCCCTCATCCACCCAATCAGACTCTGCTTCATCGAACTCTACAAGATTTGTTAGACAGGAACTACCTTTGGTAAACCCATGCTGACTACCTTTAATTCGTTTGTATTTGTTTAAATGGTTCCTCATCTGGTCCCTAATTAATGTCTCCAACACCTTCCCACAACTGGTCAAACTAACAGGTCTATCGTTTCCCAATTTTCTCTGTGATCCTTTCATAAATGATTGTGTACATTTGCCACTCTCCAATCCACTGGTACCTGTCCTGACTCCAGGGAAACTGTTGAAAATATCCGTTAACATCTCGCTTACCTGCTCAGCCACCTCCATCAATACTCTCGGTTGCATATTACCTGGACCAGAGCCTTATCTTCTCTTAGATTTCCTAACTGTTCCTTTACTTCCTCCACTCCAACCTGGATCTTCTGTAAAAAGCCCTTCCTCACCTCCTCGATAGATACTCTCAGCTACTGGCAATTCTCCTGACTGTTCTTGTGTAAAAGTTGAATAAAAATACCAGATTAATAAGCCTGCCATCTCACATTCATCTATTACCACTCCCCGGTGCTATTCCTCAATGGGCCCACACTGGTCCTAACCTGTTCTTTTTCCCCTGATATACTTAAAGAAGGCCTTGCTATTATGTTTAATATTATTAGCCATGTTCTCATTCTCATACTCTCTTTTGGCTTGTTGAGTTATTTTCTTAACTTGCCTCTGCTTACTCCGATAGTGATATAAATCTAACTCCAGTCATGATATTTTATACCCAACAACAAATGTCCATGTGTATCCGTCTGTCTACTCCATAACTCCAAAACCATGAAACCTAGTGGCCCTAAACATTGCATTCATACTGAGGGAACTCCAAGGTAGTGCAAGAATGAAAATTGGGTGTTTGGATTCATTTAAACACCCCTTTTGAAGATACAGTAATTTAGGTGGTGCTCATCATGAAAAACCAAAATAAGCCCCACAAAGATGGCAGCACACCATCTTGGTCAGCCCTCTGTCAGTTGGCAAGTCTCAAGCCGCCATTTTTTTTGGACTGCTCAACGATGCCTTGACTTGGATCAGGCCGCAACAATTTCTTAACGACAGTTTTTATTTTTTTTTATTTTTTTACTTTCCTCACTCATATTATTGAATGCCGGTTCATCATAGCTACGAATCACTGGGTACATTGCAATGCTTATAAATGCCAGCGTTCATGGCTGTATTTCATTTCCACACATGCCATAACCTCTAGAATCTCTTAAACTAAGCCAAATTACAAAATTTAAGCTCCAGAAATGAACTTAGCAGCAGTTCCGACTGCTATAAAAGTGTTCATTTGTCAAATTCGGATATAGTTTCAAATTTTGGGAGTCTCTGGGAGGTGCTTAATATGACAGATCAGCGATCGCTAATCGCTTGCCAAACCATCCACTCATCACCCGTTTCGTCGGAGTGTTTAAACCACTTGGTGAACGCTCTACAATATTCGTACCATCACTGAATACTGTATATCGATCGACATGAACAAAGTTGAGGGCCCACTCGCCTGCCTTTGGCCTTCCTCCCGTTGTTCTGCGGTGTGTCGGGTGATACTCGCTCACTGAAAATGTGCCATTTTATTTCACACCACGTTTCCCCTTTTTGTACTGTCTTCTTTCATTATACGACTCGTCACTTCAGCATATATAAATCCAAATAAAAAAATTTAACACTTCGTTTTTCATAAGTTTTTTCAACATTTTCGTTGGAGCATTTGGTTAAGCCACTTGGTGTCTTCTTCAAGTTTCAATTGCGTTCCGCGCATTTTTTTTTTTACCGGAGTTAGGAAGGCAAAATAAATTGGATGATTACAATGAGTGAAAAATTGCTTGCAGTTGTTACAACGCAATGAATCGCCTGGACTTGAATCCCATCCAGCTATCAACTATCATCCCAATGTTTCACAGGCAGGGCGATTCATCAATGTGTGTGCCACCTCTCGGATGGACGTTAAACTGGGCGTCACAATCCCCACCAATCTCTCTTCCCCCCCCCCCCCCATTCCTCTCTTCTCTCTCTCTCTCTCTCTCTCCTCTTCTCTCTCTCTTCTCTCTCTCTCTCTCTCTCTCTCCTCTCTCTCTCCTCTCTCTCCCTCTCCCTCTCCGCCTATCCCTTCTCCCCTCTCTGACCCTCCCCTCTACCTTTCCTCTCCCTTCCCCCTGCTCCCACACCCTCCCCCTCTGTTGAGGAGACTGTTTGGTAGATAGCATAGGTTTTAAATGCTCCCGTACAATTTTATACAGAACCCGGCAATTAAAAAGAAAATGTTGCTGTTTGGGTGCGTTTTATTGCCCTTCCCCCCCTCACGCTGCCATCCCTTCCCATCCTCACTTTACTCTACATCTGCTGATTCATCAACACTACTCGTAATCACATTGGAATTACACTGGACAATGATTTACAGCAGTGTTTCTCAACCTTTTTTGTCCACGCCCCATTTGTTTTCAAAAAAATCGTACGCCCCACCATGATTGGAGACACTACAGTATACACTACATATGTAGTCAAAAGGCAATATTAAAACTTTATTGCAAATTTTATTCAATTGCTACTCACTTCAATGGGAGCCCTGCCCTTGACGCTGGCTGCAGATTTGTTTGATTCAAGAACCAATTTTGTCAGTTTCAGCCTTAAATCACCACGTTTCGTGATTTCCAGTCGATTTCTCTGAGCTTGCAGCAAATCGGTAACAACACTAAATACAACATTCGACTAAATAAGATGATGGAAAATTTATCAATACTTCCCTTGCCAAAGTAGTCGAGTTTGGGTATTTCTTTTCGCTCTCCTCAGACAGCAACATCATGGTTCCTTTGATCTTGAAAAGAGTTTTCACAGACTCATCTGTTGCAACTCGCATAACTCCTCTTGGTATTGCTCTGGTACTTCAGATAAATCACCAGAAATGGCTGAAGTCAACCAAGAAGGGAACTCCATTGCTTTCAAATCATGAAATCTGTCATTGAAGTCATTAACCAATATTTTCAAGTGGTCAACAATGACATTCTTTGCCTCATCAGTTACCTCACATTCTTTCATTCTGAATCCTCATGCCCCACCAAAATATTGCCACGCCCCACCGGTGGGGCATGCGCCCCACCTTGAGAAACACTGATTTAGAGAATGTATTGAAGTGGAGGCATGCATGACTGGCTGGGAACCTTCAATGCAAATGAAACTAAATTGTTGTCCACGTTTCGCTCCATAAACAGGTCTTTCCCTTCTGTGCACATGGGGTCTTCAAATCTTAACAGAATCATCTAAGCTTCAGCTTCTTGGTCTGGACATCTCCTCTAGCCTACATTGGGATAAGTACTTTTCTGGCATTGCTAAGACTGCTTCCAAGCGAGTTGGTTGTCCTTATTGAGCGCAGAGGTATTTACCTCCTGATGCTGTTTTGCATCTGCATAAGACAACTTTATGTCTCCTCATGGAGTACTGTTGCCACATTTGGGCTGAAGCACCAGCCTGCCACTTATCTTTACTTGATAGGCTCCAGAACGCATGGTGAACCTGGTTGGTGCGGAGTTGGGTTCTACTCTTCAAACACTCTCTCACTGTAGGTCAGTTGCCACTCTTAGTCTGTTCTAAAGATATTTGCATGGCAAATGTTCTGCTGGACTTTCTAACATGTCCTTCGAGTGTTTGGACTCATACGAGTTCCTCCTGTACGAGTGTTTGGACTCATGACTTGGTTTGCCAACTCTGCATACCCATGCACTATAGCTGATCCAAAGTGCAGAATGAAAGGCTATGCAGATAGTTTTATCCCTCGTGCTGTCTCGCTTTGGAATTTGCTACCTGTAACGTGCTTCCGTTATCCTGGGATCTACCCAGCTTTAAAAGGATTGTCAATTCGTACTTCTTACATCCTTGAGGTTATATCGCATTTCACCTGACTTCTGCTACTCCCTGTGTTTTGGATGATTTATTGTTATTTTTCTCTTCATTTATTTTGTTTCATCCTTATCTTTGTCTTACCCTCCCTTAGCCCCTTACCCAGAGTGACATGATGCCTTGTTTAAGGTGATTTCCATTAAAAAAAAATTAAAATTAAAATAAATCACACTGCCTTCCATCCACTTCCCCTCATGCTGACCTCTTCCCAAACCCCTTCCCCTCTCCACCCTACATACACATCTTCCGGCAGTCTCCGTGCGCTGTATTAACGTACCCTGTTTCGTTCAATCCTGTACTAACCTCCCCCCCAACCCCTTCTCCACAAGTCCCACTACAAACACAAGTTGAGAACCCTCTCCTCATGCTTAGCTCCTCCACAACCCCCTCCCCACTTCACCTTCCTCTCTCCCCCATCCTCCTCGCTCCCACCCACCCCCTTCCCGGAGTGTATAGCGATGTTTGGTGAGGCCCCCACTTCCTCACCCCGACCCCTCCATTCCTCTCCCTCCATCCCTTCCCCACTCACGCCCTCCCCTCCCCTCTCCCTTCCCCTTCTTCTTAATATCCCCGTCAGCAAAACGACGGGTTGTATTTGCTGGTCCCAAATAAATGCCTTCTGCTTCCCCTTAATAGTGTTCCTTATCTCACTACCCAACCATCCTGGCTTCCTTCTGCTTCTAGTTTTACACCTTATTGGAGTGTACTTACTCTGCACTCTACACATTTGGTCCTTGAATGTTTCCCATTTTTCTGATGCTGATTGTCCTGTTGTGGGAGTCTTCCAATCTACATCACCCAATTCTTTCCTCATACCCTCAAGGATTGCCTTCTTGAAATCTAATCGCCCTACTCTACTCTCCTGAACTCTAACCCTTAACAGAATCTTTGCACACACAATGTTATGGTCACTTGCTCCGAAATGCTCCCCGACCTCCACCTCCTCCACCATGTTGGGATCGTTACATAAAAGGAGGTCTAACACTGCACTCCCCCTCGTGGGCTTATCTACAAACTGGGTTAAAAGGCAATCCTGGCCTAAAACTAGGAAATCCTCAACTGCTCTGTCCTTTCCCTGTTCTTGGACCCAATCTATTCCTGGCAAGTTAAAATCCCCCATAATCAATACTCTTCCCTTACCACATGCCCGACTGAATTATTCATGTACTCCTCCTTCCTCCTCTTCCTTCACACCCGGAGCCTTAAAAAAGCATCCGACTAATATCTTACTGTTTTTACAATATCTATTCATACAGAATCCTCTATATTAATTCCCTTGTTAATGTCACCCCTTTTCTCTTGATACAATGCTGTCCTTTACCCAGATTACTCCTCCTATTTTTTCCTTCCCATTACACCAATACACCTTGTAGCCTTCGAATCCTGTACTCCAGTGACTCTCCTCCTGAAACCATGTCTCACTTACTGGAACTATATCGTACTCCTCGCAATCTACTTTGGCTTCAAGCTCTTCCACCTTGTTATTTAAACTTCTGGCATTGGTGTAGAATATATTTAACTTTTCCCTTTCTGAAATTCTATTTTCTTGCCTGGCCTTACTCATCACAATTACATCATCAGTTCCTTCCTTTATATCTTCTCCACCCTCCGCTGAACTAAAAAAAGCCTGAATTCCTTCCTCAATTCCCACTGCAAACCTTTACTGCCCCCTTTCTATCTCGTATGTGGCCATCATTCTGGAAACACTCCCTTTGCCCCCAAAATCATTCCCACTGCCTCTTGTATGCAAAACCTCCTTCCCTGCACCATTCTTCCAGCCACTTATCTTTACTTGATAGGCTCCAGCACTCGCTGCACCCTCACCACTGCCAGCACTCGCTGCACACTAATTTTTTTTTATTATTTCATAGCCATTGGTTGAAACTATCGCTCTGCTCATAATTTCTATTTCATTCCCTAACCTTGGGAGAATCCCAGAAAACATTACCTCACAACCCTTTGCTTTCAGCCGTTTACCCAATATCCTATATCGACTTTTCAAAGCCTCCGAGTAAACATTCCCAACCACATTTGTTCCTTGGTGTAGCACAACCAACGTTTTCCTGCCGTGATCTGATACGATGTCATTTACCCTTCCTTCAATGTCCCTAACTCCTGCTACTTCAAAACTGCACAGAACTCTATGTCTACGATCCTTCCTGCAGAATGAAGAATCTACATATTTAATAGTCTCATCGCCCACAACAACAAAAAATAATAATAATAATCACAGACCTCATTCCTACCAATATCTATTGCTGCACCCTCACCACTGCCTGCACTCGCTGCAGGGAAATACATTAATAGACATTAAGCCGGAGGAGACTTCTGTGAAAAAGTGTTGGCAGTGGTGAGGGTACAGCAGTTTCCAGGAAGAACAGTGAAAATATGTGAGCCTCGCACATATCTCGTCAAGATCTTGGGTAGCAACAAGGGGTTTGTCCACATTGAGCATATCTTGCCTACTACTTCCAAAGATGATGCACGTGTGGAGAATCTGATTAATGAAACAGCATAGCAAGAAGAGTACTCCACCACGTCTTACGTGACAAATCGGCAAGTTGCCGTCTCACGGGCCACATTCCCAATTCCTGCCTTGAATGACTTCTGGGAAAGCAAGTTTCAGCCTAATCTTTGCACAACCTTTCCCCAAGAACTGCTTCGGCAGCTTTGATGCTCTGTCAAGTGTATGCTATACATTTGATTGAATGAAGACTCATTGACCTTGTATACATATAGCACATCCAGAACAAAGACAGTGGACAGTGTACACTGTACTTTAACATGAATTACAAGGATAGTACCAGACAAACATCAAGTATGTGCTATACGGGATTTGAACCCAGTTCACAACATCACGAGCCAGGAGTTTGGATGGGAACACAAACAGGTGACTATAAAAAGAGAGTTATCGGTTTCCAAGCAATATTTGCTTCTATGGATAATTGTACTCTCCCATCGCGTGGACAGCATGTACATATTACTTTTGATTTAATGACTGGAAAATGTAGTATTACCATCCTGTATCAACAGAAATACAGTATACAGTTACAATTTGGAAAGCAGGAAAACAGCAATCCTGAAAGAAAAGAAAAAAACACATCGTTTGCAAAAGGAGTGTTTAGACTTGTTTTAGTCAAATAAGCCATACGTCTCAAATTCCAAAGTTGTACATCATATACAAGGAAAATGTTTACAACGTACATAGTTCTCTCGTGATGCTTAAAGTATTTTAAACCATGTTTATTGAACATGCAAATGCACAGCCACCAACAGACAAAATAACTAGTTTTTTTTTTTAAATTTAAAGTAGCCACATCAAAACCTGGTGAAGTTTGGAACCCGATTGAACAAGGCCAATGAATTACAACCGAACATCATTGACGCGTTTGTTCTTCCCATCTGAACACTTTTCTCGTGATCCTGGAATCTGATTCAAATTCCATGCAAACGCACACTGATACCCACGAGTTAAAGTCATTGTCCGAGTACAAGCAATGCATATTTTATTATCATTTCATATGCAGTCTGTACCTGCTGGTTGCATCATCGCTGGGAACACGGCCGTGCTGCTAATGCAGTGCTGGTACTCATTTTACAGTAAGCTGGTGCTCATTTTGCCAGCATCGGAAGGATGACAGACTGAATCAACCCACCTGGTGTTATTTAATGGCAGACAGGGGCTCAAACTCAAGACCCTAAAATCTTAAGCAAGCCACCTTAACCGTTAAGCAACACCAGGCTTAATGAATCGTTGAAATGGTCAACTCAAAATGCAAGTACAGTACAATAGACTTTACTAAAAGACAAATTTTTCGAGATCAATTTCGATAAAAATAATGCGGCAAAATAAATAAATAATAAACAACATACGCATTTGCAATTATTTTATCAAAATGCCACTCAAAGATTTATTTGAATAAGGAATCCAAGTATTTGTTGACATTTTACAACTGTGCATTACAAACGTAGCTAAACTTAACACGTACTGGTAGAACAAATTCTACATGCAATAGGTTATAAAATTTACCATCAATGTGAACCAGTCATGACTTTTGAAAGGTTAGAGTAATACAACTGCAAAATCAATCCCAGTATTACATAAAGGCAGGAAAAAAGACCAGGCAAGGCAGCTGGGGCTTACCATGTACTGGGCTGCTCCCGCCGACAGGAGCGGCACCACAATCTTTGACAGATCTCTGGCTCATCTTGCACTACAGCCCTGTCACCACCTTGTCTTTGTCCTGCTGCTGTTGAGCGGCTGCGAGCAAAGAAATAGGCATGTTGAGGAAGGTGCACCAACCTCGGCAAGTTTACACTGCCGAACCGGAGGCTGGGCTAACTTCAACATGGCATTTCCGAAGGCAGCCTCTTTGGCAGACTCGGGAGACTGTGCCGCTCGGTAAAACGTGGACACACACACACACACACACACAAAACATCAAGTGCTGATGGAACAAATACTCAGCAAAAGTTCATCATAAAGTTTTGTAAATTTCCGACATCTGGCAGCAGGTCCAACTCGACTTGTCCAGGCCACAAAGGCTCCGAGTTGGAAGTGTTGTCTGGAGGAAACAGCTTTGTGCAGACAGGAAAGGCGTTTTGCAAAGCAGCAAACCAACAATAAACACACCGTTTTGGATAAATTACTGCTTTACCATAACAAGCAGTCTTGAAAAAGAAAAGCGTATTTGCCTCGACCACATTTCCAGACATCTTGATATTTTGCATGTGATTACAAATGGAATTTTATTGTTTGGGTGGGGAGGAAAAATAAATAAACAAACAAATAAATAAATAAATAAATATAAAAATCAGGTTTTTTTAGAAAGAGTGCAACACCAAAAGGGAATAAAAAGCAAATGGTTATCTGAAGTAATAAGCTTATTTTGATGAGGAACACGCTCGTAATTCCTTGCAAGTTTCATGTTGTCGGCTGTAAAAAAATAAAATAATATTAAATAAATAAATAAATAACTTGGAAAGAGGATCCCTCCTCTCCCCCCATTTAAACATGAAGTCAACACACCGAGTGCAAAAGTATTGTTCCATGCAAGTAAAAGAGCAACCTCCTACATTCCCTGCCTTCCACCCATGTATGAATATGGGTTTAAAAAGGTGAAACACAGTCTGGCGATGCACTTTGTTGGATTCGCTATATATGCTAGATATCCCTTATTGTCGGGTTTTCCGTGTGTGTGTGTGGTGTTGTGTCGGGTGTGTGTGTGTGTGTGTGTGTGTGTGTCTGCAACGCGAGGCTCCACAGCACGAACCAGCGAACCGATTTCGATGAAACTTTGCCAACAGGTGGAATATATACTGGGAATGTGCGCGTTTGAATTTCGTTGCCAAGCAACTACCCGTTGCTGTGCAGCGGCCGAAAAACCGCGTACAGTATTTTCAATACTTGTCCTTCAGTTTTGAATGTAGAGAAACGAGACTTCGGAATTGAACACGTCGAGATATTTAGAAAATTTTACTCGAGCCGATTTTTTGATTGAGTTTTATTTTTCAAATGGTAGTCCTTCAAAAATCGGGTGTCTATTTACCGTCATTTAAGGTGTGTATACAGTGTTTGTAAGGAACTACCGTCGTTCCACCTTCGATCTCTCCTCGATCCAAACGTTATTGACCAAGTGAAAGGATCCAAAATAAATGGAATCACCGGCATTTCTGTCTTTGTGGATTTCTAATAATATGTTTATTTATTTACCGAAAACGATTCCACGACCACACACCACCTTCCATTATTTATTTATTTACCGAAACAATTCCACGATCCACACACCACCTCAATTATTTATTTATTTACTGAAAACGATTCACGACCCACACCACCTCCAATTATTTTATTATTTTACCGAAAACGATTCCCCACCCACACACCACCTCCAATTATTTATTATTTACCGAAACGATTCCACCACAACCACCTCAATTATTTATTATTTACGAAAACGATTCCCCACCACACACCACCTCCAATTATTTATTTATTTACCGAAAACGATTCCACGACCCACACACCACCTCCAATTATTTATTTATTTCCGAAAACGATTCCACGACCACACCCACTCCAATTATTTATTTATTTACCGAAAACAATCCACGACCCACACTCCGCCTTCAATTATTTATTATTTAAAGTGGGAGTGGCGTAGGAAAGTGGGCGTGGCTTATGAAAAATATTGTGTGGCTCAGGAGGTGTGATCAAACAAGAGCATTGAGAGAAGTTTATCGGGTTTTCCGTGTGTGTGTGTGTGTGTGTGTGTGTTGTGTGTGTGGGTTGTGTGTGTGTGTGTGTGTCTGCAACGGGAGGCTCCACAGCACAAACCAGCAAACCAATTATTTTTTCAAATGCAGTCCTTCAAATAGGGTGTCTATTTACCGTCATTTTTTATGAGCGTGCCAGTTGGCAAAATACGCAATAGGAAAAATCTTGCAGGGCAGGGAACAACTGTATGTGACCAATACGTCTTGGCACATGAATCTTCGGCGGTGGATCGGTCAGAATGAAAAGCATCGTATCCAGCGCTTCAATCCTAGCGAATCCCTCGTCGCCTACCAGCTTGTAAATGTATGTTTGAGGTCACGTACTAATATTTAAAAGCTGTGATGAGAATATCCAGAACATCCAGTTTTCCCTCTAATTCCTCTTCCCCATTTCGGATTATGATAACCCTCCTCCTCTCCAACCCCATGTCGTTTAGTCGAATAATTCCTCACCATCCTGTACGCATGATTCCATCGGTCCGGGGGAGGTGTGGAACCGTTTGTGATGCGTGCAGGCTCACGTGTTAGAGGGTTCCAATGCGGTCAAGGCGATAAAAGCTGTGCTGAGAGCAAGCCTGTCAGTTTTGTAAGGTCCAATCTCGGGGATGGTCCAGTCAGGCAGATCGGCAGTTGAGAGTCGAGGGCCCAGAAAGAATGGAGAGAGTGGGTAGAGTGCATTGCTCAGTATGTCGGGTAGCCCGAGTGCATAACGGGGACATGAGGGGACAGTCCTCATTTGCCTACACTCGTGCCAGCTACCACGCAAGTGATGACGACAACCACACACTGCAAAGTTAATCTCCATCCCTGCAGCTAAGAATGCCACGAGGCATGTGGCCGTCTTCTCCCACCCCCCTCATTATCTACCCGTTGCTTTGCATCGCCCCAGCTCGAGGTCATTTTGTTCCCCGACCTATTCCCTCAGGTGTACGGGTCCACAGCTTTGCAAGGGTTTATTCACCAATTGTTAAGAGCCTGTTCTGTGTTGTCTTGTCTGGCTCCGTCGTGGTTTGTGTCCAATCGTCATCTGTGTACAGCATATTATTGGAGGTGTGCTCGCTTGATTATTGTCACCGTTTCATTGTCATAATCAAAATGCTCATTGCTAGAGTACAGATTAATCTTCTCAACCATTATTGTGCAATGTCAGCTGAGCAAAGCCATTAATTAGGGTTATTTGTAAACACTACTTGCCTGTTCCAGGGCTACGTCCCATGTGCACAGAATGGAAAACTAGAGGGGGAGCACTCGGTAGAGTGCAAAACCTCCGCCGCCAATACTGCTAGGTAAGTCAAGTGAACTGATTCCTATTATTCAATTTGACGTCAACAGTGCTCACAGAGTTATAGTTTGCAACTTTCCCTTTTACTTTTAACTTTTACATACTCAATTCATTCGTCATAATAGATTCCTTGAGAACAGAAATTGATTTTACGTGGGTATATCCACTGAAGTTCCAAATCAGCCGCAATAATATATTTGGCATGTTTTGTTGTTGGAAATCACTTATAACATGTGAAATGCAAAAAAAAAATGCGAATTTTGTTGAAAAAATTGCTGAAAATTTTTTTTTTCTCTAACAATTTTTTTTTTTGGGGGGGGGGGGAGGTTGGAAATCACTTAAAATGTAGAAATGCAAAAAAAAAGAAATCGAAATTTTGTTGAAAAAAAGTTGCAAAAATTTTTTTTCTCTAACAATTTTTTTTTGGGGGGGGGGGGGGTTGGAAATAACTTAAAACGTAGAAATGAAAAAAAAAAAATTCAAATATTTTTTCAAATTGGCCGCCATACGGCATATTGGATTTTGGACCAAGTCCAAAATTAATGGCATGACCTTGAGGACCAGACTTAAAAGTACTGTCGCGTACTCGCGTACCCCACAGTGTTCGTCGAAAATCCGTCGAGGGTTTTTTCCGTAATACTTACAAAACAAAAACGACAAATAAACACGCAAACAAAAACAAACAACAAATAACCAATGTCACCCGTAGGGTGACCGTATCTTGCCAAAAGAGTGACCACGTTTGACTTCGTTAAGGTCACCTGAGGTGAACAGAGCTGCTATCCACAGGAGCGACTCCTTGAGGAATATCTGCCTACGAGAGATTCCGATGAGAATCGTTATACAGAGTAACCATGAAAAATATGTGTTGCCTCATAACGTCACAAAGGACGTCATAATGTCTCAAGCTTGACATATCTAGAAAGCACTCATCGAGGTGTTCAATTTGAGGTACTACACGATATGGTTCCTAAAACTTGAAAATTTGACATGGGGTCAAATATGTTTGATCAGGCGCTAACCATGAAGGTCAAGGCCAATCGCCACCAAAATTAATCAGCTGAGCGCCAGACCATGACTATATTCCATAAGTTTGAAGACGATCCGATAAAAATTACTCAAAAAGTAAGGGTTTCGTCGACTCCCCTGATTTGCGACAAGTGACCTTGACCTTTGACCTTGACCTTCAAAATTTTATGGTGAAGGGACCTCTATAGGCCTCTGATATGCGAAGTTACAAAAATTTCCAATGATTACTGTGCTCTGCAGAATTTTTTATACGTGATTACAGACAAACAAAAAAAATAAAAAAAATAAAAACATACAAGCTGACTAACATATCTTGCAAAAACTTCGTTTTGGCA
>CM068952.1:131454722-131470379 GCA_035128595.1 Eptatretus atami | reverse complement strand
TAACAAACAGAAAGGGGTGAAAACAGTAACCTCCATCCATCTTCAATGGCGGAGGTTAACGAGCAACATTTCCCTGACCCTTCATATGTGCAAAAGTATGCTTGCAATGCCATGGGACCTAGATAAAAGGGCAATTCTATAGATTGTACATTTTAATAGAATTCCAAAACTATTTCAAAAAACATGAAAAAAAATTTTACATACCTAAAGTTAATGGCATCTTCTAGCAACCAATAGGATCTGACGGAAGCATAAATGATTACATTTTTGAAGCGCCATCCCTCCCCTCATTATGTTCCGATATTTTCCTTTCCAATTACTCCCTAAGTACCCTGCCTTCCTTTTTACCTCCCCAATTTACCCCTTTTAACTTTAATCTCCATTTTCGCAACCCCCACCCTCTGTCTCCCTTGCATATGTATAAGTAGCTGGCCCAAAGCTGCTTGTCAACGTTCAAACAGTGGAACTTTTCAAAGAAAATAAATACATTCACTGAAACCTCTTAGACGCGTCACGATCAACGAGAACCACCAGAGTAATGGCAACTTTACATCAAAAACTCAGAATTCAGAAGCACAGAAGAACTGCCAACTTACTTGTGCTGCAAAGATGAAACATCAGATCACAAAATCTAGGCTCACAAAAGAGCAAGGTGACATGAAGATAACAAGAGAATGTAGTGAGAGAGAAAGAGAGAATGTAGTGAGAGAGAAAGAGAGAATGTAGTGAGAGAGAAAGAGAGAAAGAGAGAAAGAGAGAGAAGAGAGAAGAGAGAGAGAGAGAGAGAGAGAGAGAGAGAGGAGAGAGAGAGAGAGAGAAGAGAGAGAGAGAAAAGGAGAGAGAGAAAAAAAAAGAGAGAGAAAAAAGAGAGAGAGAAAAAAAAGAGAGAGAAAAAAGAGAGAGAAAAAAAGAGAGAAAAAGAGAGAGAGAAAAAAAGAGAGAGAGAAAAAAGAGAGAGAGAAAAAGAGAGATAGAGAAAGAAAAGAGAGGGAGAGAGAGAAGAGAGAGAGAGAGAGAGAGAGAGAGAGAGAGAGAGAGAGAGAGAGAGAGAGAGAGAGAGAGAGAGAGCTGAGTAATAGGGGTTTGGCTAGGAAACATTAATGGGGGTAACAAATATTGTGCAATGGGATGGGGGATGACCGTGCTGCACAACCTGCTTGAAGCCAAGGAGAGTAGATTGGGTTTCAACAGCATCTGCAAAGCAGTACCACAAACAGGAGAAAAGAGGGACAACAGGAGTGGAGATTTTGTTTTTTGGTACACATGGCCAAGGCTCAGGGAAGGGCTAAAACACAGAACAGATTGGGACACAATAGAACAAAAGGAGCAGCAGAAAAAGGAGGAAATACAAACAGCAGGGCCAAGGAACAAAATAGATGGAGATGACAACAAGGGATACAGGTAAGCACGAGGGGTACAGGAGAATGCAGGAGTGGATCAAGAGGGTAAAGAAGCAAACTCTCAGGAAGGTAAAACTGGAAATTTGTGTTGTAGTGGGGGAGGAGTTGGTTTAACGAGGGTAAAAAAGATCATGGTTTTGGATGGGGGATGATCTGTGATGGAGGTGAACAGCTGTCTGGAAGAATGAGATAAAAAAAGAATGTGGAAGTTGGTTTCACAGGCAGGAAAGGAGAGAGGAGCAAATTCGTGGAGGTGAGTAGTGATTCTGGATCTCCGGAGTTTCACCAGAAGGTGGATGACGGTGGACCACATGCGTGCTGTGGAAACCTGGATGGGGGAAGGGAAGGGGGGCAAAACACAGAGAGGGAAGAGGGTGCAAGACCAGAAAAGTGTGGAAGAAGACAGACCACCGACCTGTTGGTAATGGCAAAGTGATATGCTAATATACTCAGCTTCATCGCGAGAGATTCCATTAATCTTGAAAGCCTTGGTTTCCATGGCATAAAGCTGAGTAAGATGTGTGGCATGGGAGCTAACATTGCAAGTCAAGCCAAGATGCAAGATGTGAGGCAAGTTTGAAAGACATATTCCAAGTGTTTGACCAGCTTTTGATTTTATCAAGGTCTGAAGAGAGGGAAGAAGCCGCTGTCTGTCTATCTGAAGGATGATGGATGATACGGCAGAGGGTGGAGTCATCGGCAAATACAGTAGATAGAGGATTTTCCAGAGTCAGTGAGATCGTTGATGAATATTAGGAATAGGATGGGGGCTGAGAACACTGCCTTGGGGTACTCCAGCCTTGACAGGGAGAGGAGATGAAAGATGGGCAGTAATATAATTTTCGCAGTTTATTGAGGTGTTTAATGGAAGAATGGGTACGGCTTGGAGGACCGGAAGAGAGTCAGAGTGATTCGAGAGAAAAGGAAGGGAGGTTGAAGAAAAGCAGTTTAAAAAAATAAATAAATAAAAGTGGTCATTGACATATTTGTGATGTGAGAGCCACAAAATGCCAATAATATGGACACCTTTAGATGCAAGACAGATCTGAGACTGAGGCACCAGCCCATAGGTGAGAGCAGTACTCCATTGAGCTCCAGACAAAGAACTTGTAGGCTGAGAGCACGCCTAGTCTGCATCTGCATGGCTTTGGAGGTGAGCTTTACTCTATGGTCAGCCCACGGTGAAGCCGATAAATTTCAGGAGACTGCATCTCTTCCAGTAGCTCAACATGTAAATAATAAGCCTGGTGTTGGCTTAACGGTTAAGGTGGAGGCTTAAGATCTCAGTGTCCTGAGTTCAAGCCCCTATCCGTTGAATTAACATCAGGTGGGGTTAACTCAGCCTGTCATCATTCCAAGGTCAGCAAAATGAATACCAGTGTACTGGTAATAGAGGGCACTGCATCAGTGGCACATCCGCGCTCCCAGAACATGATGGAACCAGCAGCTACAAGCTGCACACGATAGCTAGTTAGCTATGTAAATAGATACAAGGTGGGTTTGTTTCACGATCCTCCTGCAGCAACCGGATGAGCCTAATGTTTGCCAGAATTAAAAGATATGTTTGTATAAACTCCAAGCTAGGCCACAAGAAAAAGCAGATGTAAAATAAAGACAAAACGGACTACACCCTTAATATCACGAGAAAGGGGAAATGATACTCTCCACACCGTACCAGGTACCAGGTCTCTTTGGAGAATCCTTGGCTATCGCTGGTCAGACTTTGTGTCCAACGAGCAGTTGCTGAGAGAGATTCAAATGAGATTTGTTACCTGCATAGTCCGTGAGCATCAGCTGTGGCTGTATGGACATGTGGCTCATTTTCCTGATGCTGATCCTGCTCACCAGATTCTCTCAGCGAGGAAGCCTCGTGAGTGGAGGAGGCCAATAGGCCGACCACGTGCCTCGCAGTTGCAGCAGGTTGATCAGCATCTGAAGGAGATGGTGATGGACCAGGCATCTGTCTGAGGGATGGCCAGCCGGAGGCCCCTGGAATACCAGCGGAAAGTGGACGCAGTGACACGCTGCTCCGGCACGCATGCTCCCATACCTGACCTGACCCGATCGATCGTGCAGACAGACCATGGTCTTCCTGCCAGCCCCTTGTATTCTTCCTCGATTTATACGTGCTAGAATTTCCCCTAACCTCATTTACTTAATTTGTGGCCATTTACTCTGGAGGTAATCGCCTTCTCCAAAGTTGAAGTTCCTTTTGCTATATATGTTATTTCACAAAGTTATTTTAGATTACATAAGAGGCCGTGAAAAATTGGCAAATCCCGAAAAAGAAAAGTCAACAAACATTAGAATAAACAAAGTTGCTTTCAAAAATAAAATAAAATCTAAGTAATCATGCAATGTGTTGCCACACCAAATGTCTTGTTGGAAAAAAAAAAATTAAAATAAAGGCAAACTAATTAATTTAATTTAATTGACAAGACAGCAAAATTGTAAAAACATCGACATCATGGTTATTAAAGAAACCTTAATTTTTGATGAACTGTCCAATCATATAGTAAGCACACATTTTACAATATTAGGGTGTTTCAAAAGTCCGGAATCACAGGAAGTATTTCTAATTTCTCTTTTTTGAGATGACACCTTTGAGGTGGATACAGGCCCGTCGCTAGGGGGGGGCATTTGGGTGCAGTGCCCCCCCCACTTATACGCCACCCATTTATGCCCTGTGGCACCCTGTGAACAACTTCGTGGTTTAAGGACGAGCGCCCACTGTGAACTCCTTGCTGTTTAAGAGTTCACCTGTGTGAACTAAAACCCATATTCCAGATGTTCAACGTGGTGAATAATAAGGTCTTCTTGGATAAACTGTTCTTTAATAGTATACTTCTTTGAATAACAGTCAAGAGATAAGTGTGCGCTTGTCAGCGCATCTCCAAAAGCAATTGGCAAGACACTACACGTCCAAGCCACAAGATAAAAGATAATAACACAAGCACCAACGCCAGCAGCCAAGCCGACAGACAGCCGCAAGACCTCGTGTCGAATGTCGTGCGTGGGTGATTATATAATATATATCGTGGATCATTTAGTTTTAAGGAATAGCCAATCAGCGTCTTCGATATGGAGCCCTATTAAGCAGGTTACCTGAATTGGTTGTAAGTTAGGTAAAATGTAATATAGTCATAATATGAATAAGGAAAAGACATAAATTTACCTAATTAAAGATGAAGTGCACCGCATGACCTTCACAACCTTCTATCTTACAAAAGTAATTTTCTAATAAAAATGAAAAAATATGTGTGTGTGCAATCGTGCTTACATTTGAAATTATGCAGATTTCATTATCTGCTAAAACCTGTTTTTGGTGCATGCATCATTTAATAAATAAAACCTTCAACCGTCAAATGTCACGAGTCGCGAGATTAGTGACACGAGTCACGAGGGACGAGTCACGGACAGCGCTAGCTAGCAGCAGTAGAAAAAGACATGGATATACGAAAATGGCTAAGAAAGAAAAAAAGTTTGTGTCTTTGGTGTGTCAGCACCTACCTGGTCGGCTGCTTTGTACTTCTGATGTTTAAGTTAATGTTGTGTTTGGTGCTTTGCATATATCTAGTGCTTTGTGCATAACCTTACCTCTGTGTAATTGACTGCTTTAAATGCGGACTTTGTGCTATCTTCAGGCTGGTCGTATTTGCTGTTGATAGTTTAACGTGATGATCGCAGGTCATAGCCTACTGTATCTTATTTGAAAGTGCACCGATTCCGGTGCAACCTCCCCCTTTAGTCATTGTATCTCTGTATATTAATTTTCTAATGCCAATTCTTGACAACACCTTGTATAATTGCACCTGAATTGGTGCCAATTGTCTAATCATTGAATATCTGCATTGTGAAAGTACCCGTTTGTTGCGCTCTCCTGCATTCGAATAATTTTAGGCCAAAAACATCGGAACATATTAAATCTAGCTGAGATCAATTTGGTTAGTATGCGACGGCAACCTCAGTATAATGCGTCAATGCTGCATGAATACAATAGCATACCGGGTTATCAAAAAGATTAAATATTATAATTGTCCCCCCCATCCAGTTCATATGTCCCCTTAAATCTGAGCCCTGCGACAGGCCTGGGTGGATATGATGTCATGGACAGATAGAATGCCCTCCACGTAGTCCAGATTCACTTGACTTTTTTTTCTCTGGAGACACCTGAAATCAGTGGTATATATTGCGAGACCACGCACTATTGAAGATATGAAGAATGAAATCAGAAACGAATGTGCTGAAATCGATGTGTCAATGTTAAGAAATGTTAAGAAATGTTCAAAGAAACCTATAAACAAGAATATATAATGGAGGGAAAGTATGGATGTCGTTTGCATCATCTACCCCTCCGGGAGAATTTGACCGAGGACACTGAAACTTTCAGGGATTACTCAGGACACCCTGAAAGTGTGTTTTCTGAAGTTTTCTGATTCCATCAAGTTTTGAAAGAATAATAATAATTCACCTATCTTGACATTTTTTCCTTTGGAGGGGGAAGAGGGTTCAATTGGAATCATCTGAGCTACATAACCATGATGTATTATATATGCACATAAACAATGTGCATGTGTTTACTTCATGTACATATCCCGGGGATATTTTTATTTATGGGAGCGATCGAGGCAGCAGTCTCTTGACTATACACTGCCCAAATAAACGGATGCGTCAGAAGAAGGTGTTGCACGCTTGGAACAGGATCTCGCCCGTAGGGTGGATACTCTGCCATGGTATTTTTTTTTTTGAGAAGTGAAAATTGAGACGGAATTTTCACCATAGGAGCGACTACTCATGTAGAATGTTTTAATCATAGCTATGATGTCATAGATCACGTGGTGTGGCAGCTATGTTGGAAAAATGGAAAACTTTGAACCTTTGTATCTCTGAAACCGCACCAAGGAAAAAATTGAAACTTGGCACACGGCAAGTACTCATGGGGAATAAGTGCGATTTTTTGATGACGTCATAGGTGCCTTCGTTATAAATTCATAATTGCATATGTATAAAGCTACATCTGATCAGTATGAAATTTTTTGAGGGTCATCTCGGGATAAAATGGTCCACAGAAAAAAAAATGTGATGTCATCGGTCACGTGATTCGGCAGCCATAATGTTTTGTTTTTTTTAATCTTCAAAAATCTTCTCTGAAGTGGCTGAAGAGATCGAGGTGAAACTTAACAAGTATGACTGCCTATCCATGAGGAACAAAAGGTCCACATATATGATGTCAAAGGTCACATGGTTAGGCAGCCATATTGGATTGAAGAAAAATATTAAATCATGTTTTCTCTAGAACCGCTTAATCAATCGATGTGAAACATCACAATGATGATCCAGTCCTGATGGGGAATGAATGTTTTAAATTTCAACTTGATCGTACGCATGGTCTGGCAGCCAGAATTATTTAATTTTTTGATATGGGTTCTTTTTTAAAATTATTTTATTTTTAATAAGGCTCACTTGGCTGTGCCTGGATGGGTTTGAGGGTAGAGGAGTAGCACCTGAAATGTGAATCCTGTCCAGGTTCCTTATGATGACTTCATCTTTACTTTTTGCTTGTTTTGGTTCCTTCTGGTTACTCCAATGCAGGACTGTACCAATTTGGTCTTCAATTTGATTTGAATTGAATTTATTTTAATCCCATTCTAAAGTAAATTGAATACTGAATTATAATTTTTTTAAAAACATCATGAGTCAGGGTCAGGGTCAGGGTCAGGTGTCCGATCAAAGCGGGGTCGCATCAAAGCGAGACATCTTGGTACCCGGTCATCACTGCCCGCAGTTATAAAGTGGCAGTTTTAATTACGGCTATTCTTACTTATGTAACACACTAGTACACAAACGCCACAAAAACACACACCACACAAAAGAAGTCCTGGCGAGGGTCTGCAATCTCTAATTGCTCTTTTTCTTGTTATTATAATAAAATTACAAGAGAAATATCTTTGCGATTCCAGACCTTTGAAACACCCTGGACATTTTCATTTACTGTACCACAACCTTTATACGTACATAAGAAAACAACCAAACACTTCTGCCTCCAGCTGTCTATCCAATTTCTTCTCAAACGTACTCGAAGCACAAGACATTACTCACTGTGCAAAAAACATGCAAAATGGAGAATAAACTATACCGATAATTCTCAACACAATGCAGGAGGAAAAACCTGCCAGATTGTACAATAGAGTCCTATTCGAAAGAGTACTCATTCCGAACGGCAGGACTACTGAAACTTCCATTTGCAAGGAATGACTTTTTGGTGAAAACCCCGTATTTAACACACATTTAAACTCGACATCATGAACAGTGAAATGTAGAACTTTTATTAATCATCAGCATCAATCAGGTCATTGCGAAAGAGGAAAAATGTTCTGTAATGGCCAATTTGTTGAGTACTATTATGGTCAAATATGAATTGCAGGTTGAACTGTTTCAAGTGAAATGAAGAATATTGGGGTAGGGGGTAATGCCATGATGGTGTGTTATGAGAACTCGGTGCTGCCTCGGGTTTCGTAATTGTGTACCGACTTCCTGCCACATTTGTACATTGCCAGAGAGTATAAATGTATTACATACGGTCACTGCTACACTATCACTCACACAAGCGATCACACATTAGAAGACTTTCAAGTCATCATTAACATGCCAAAGCACCAAGACCATGAATACAAAACAAGAAAAAGTCACACAATATATGGTCTCTGCACCTGAAATATCATTTGATAGACAACCGATCCATCCCATCTATCGCTACCTCAATTCCCATCATCAAGAGATTAACAAGTCACGGCAAAAAGTGAACAGCACACATGAAAAGTGTTTGCTCATTTGTTTCATACAACTCGCCTGTCAATCCGTATGGATCATACTTGAATGAATACATCATTTCATGGCAATGACTGAATGCAATGCCCTTCATAATGAAATTATACACAGGAAGAGAAGGTCATTTCTTGAAGGCTTCAATCACATGGAGATTGCATATGTCTAACAATTAATATATTCAACTTGCCTGTGAAATTTTGTTTGGTGACGAGCATGAGAAGATGCTGGAGGCAAATGAATGATCAAGATGAAGAGACCACACAAAATTAAGGGGCCAGTGGTGACGGTAAAAGAGCTAGGGCTGGAAGAATACAGTAGACATATCATTGTGACTCAATGACTTCTTATTTTTTATTACTTACAGGAATGAGGCTCACAGAAGAGCAAGGTAGAACTGAAAGTGGGACAAACATCAAGGGAATGAGGTTGAGGTGTACAATCAGCCTTGATTTTGGAAGTTTAACCAGGAGGGGGTTACTGGAAGGATGAGTGCATCCTGAAGTAAATAGGGAGCATTAGAGGACTCTAAGATCAACATCCATAACTAGACGGTATCCTCTCGACTCTTTTCAAGAAAAGAAAGACCACTGACCTGCCTGCGATATGAAAACAACAGAACCTATGTTTCAACGTCATCAAAGGAGATTCCAATAATTTTGAGAGATTTTGATTAAACAGAATTCAAGAGAGACAGTTGTGATGCTGGGGCCCTAGCCCATAGCAGAAAGCAGTATTCCATTGAGCTATGGACAAAAGCATTATAGACTGAGAAGTTCTGATTGTTCCAAAGAAAGACTTGGATCCATCAGTCTGCGGTTGTCTTTGGAAGCCAGCCTTGCTATGTGGTTAGCCCAGGAAAGATCATGATGGTGAGGCCTCAAAGTTCAAGATGCTGAACCTTCCATTGGATGAGATAGGTGGGTTCATATGATGATACTTCTGGAGCGATAGGGTGGGACTGGGATTTTCCAGAATTGAATGGCATGTTCCATTTGTCAGACCAGTGTCTAACCATTCCCAGATCAGCAGAGAGATACAGCTGCTGTCTGCCAAGCAAAAGGATCAGGTACTATATGACACAATGTGGAGTAATCTGCAAAAAGGAAGACAGGATTTTCTGTAGCATCAAAAAGATCATTAATAAAGGTGAGGAAAAAGACTGGGCCTAAAACCCTGGCTAGATGAACTCCAGCCTCTACTGGGAGAGGGTTCCATTGATGGCCACACATTGACTGCATCAGTGGAGGAAATTAGAAATCCAGGAATGAAGGTGACCTTCTTTGCCACAGGAAGAGAGCTTGGCCAGCAAAGCAGGAAATGAGACTGTGTTGAATGCCTGATATATGTCTAGGGAGATGGTCCTAACATCTTGTTTAAAAAAGAGGGCGTCCAACCATTACTGAGAAACGCCCTGTTCAGAATGTCTATGGTTAAGTGACGGACGGAATCTAAACTGATGGTCAGAGATCAGTCAAGAAAACATCAGAAGCAATGATAGATTCCATGACCCTGCTTGTAATTGGAAGCAGACTCACTGGCCTAGAGTTGGTCGGGTCTATCTTTATCCCCTTCTTACGAACAGGAGTAGTATTTGTTGACTTCATTGGAGAGGGGAGGTGGCTAAAGGAGGACAGACTGAATAGTGCAGACAGAGGGGAAGCACGAACGACAGAGCAACATTTAAGAACATGGAAACTGATGTCATCCGAGCCCGTCACAGAAGCAGGGTCAAGGTCGGACAGAACTTGCTCTACCTTCTTGGGTGAGAAGGACAAAGAGTCTAGTAGACAGTTGAAAATCAGGAGTAAGATGGGGACAGAACAGGATGGGTTGGGTGGATGATATATGGAGGCAAAGACAGAGGTTAGACATTCTTCCTTATCTCGAGCAGTATCTGCAGTAATGCCTTTTGAAGTGAGGGACCGGATAGAGGAGGAGCATACACCAGAGACAGACTTAAGGCCACACCACAACTTGGAGGAAGGAGACTGATGCAGGGCTTGGCCTTGAGATCTGTAAGATGATGTTTTCTGGCTTGCCTCAAGATGAACACACAATTACTGCGAGCCTTAAGTAACGGACGAAACTTACCCTCATTACGGTTAGCTTTCCATGTTGAGAAAGCAAGATATTTGACCCTTTCTTTGTTAAACAAGTGTCAAGCATCACTGAAGAGCAAAACAACAGAAGGAAAACAATAAAGACAAAGTGGGGTGAAAGGCAAAGAGTGGGACAAGATTGATTGGATGCACTACAGTACAAGGAGATTAATCACGTATGAAAATGGGAAAGGGCCTAACCGTTGTAGAAAAACTCCGAGGTAGAAATGGAAGAGTTCTTGAAGTGGCTACAAGCAGCAGACAAAAGGCCTGGAGGGAAGAGCTGAAAACACCAAACTCAGGAAGACAGTGCCACAGGAGAGAAAAAGAGTGGATGAAGGAATGGAGGGGAGTGTTCAGCTGAGACTTTTAGAGAGCAACAAGAAAAGGATGTGTGGTATATGTGTGACTTAGGTGGGCATGAGTTGAATGGACAGATGAATAAGCAAGAGGAGAAAAAAAAAAAAAGAGAGAGACAATGTTAATGGTACTGAGTGAGAGGAAAAAAAACTCCATGGCCTCAGTGAGAGAAAGACAAGATGCAGCAGCACCAGTCCATAGGAGAAAGCAAAATATAATGGTACTTTAGATGAAGGCCTTGTACACAATTACAAGTTCAGGACAGCAAAGAAAGGACTTGCCCCTGTGACTAATTTAAAGTCAGAAACCATCTTTAGAAGCTACCTTGATTATATGATGTGTACAAAACAAGATGTGTTTGTTAGGTAAAGGAAATCCAGAAAGGATAGCTCTTCCAGAAGCTGACCAAAGCAAAAATTTGGGGTATTAGTGACGGTCTGACAAAGTAATTGGGGCACTGTCCGACATTAAACAACATGTGTAGTAACTATTAGTACTACTACTACTACTACTATGACTACTACTTTCTTACAGGGTCAGCCATGGGAGGTAGATTAGCCAAAGCTCATGAACCATCTGTCCAGGCCTGATATTCAAGTGGAGCTAGTTATGGCAGGAATTAAGAACTTCAGGTCAGGTCAGGTCAGGTTATTGTCAGGTCAGGTTAGATCTGTGACCTGCTACAGGTACCATGTAAACCTGTACTAACTGTTCCATGGTCGGGTTGTCGGCGACTAAACCGTCTCCCCCACCAGGTTTTTCTGGTGAGGAGGGTGTTTGGATATGGACACCAGCAGGATTAAAAACAAAACCTGTCAAAGGGCGGAGGAGCTCCTTGTGAGCCAACGGCCATCCATATCTAGTGCCCAACTGTGTCTGCGGACGTCCTCCTGCAGTTGGGTTACTTTTTTATTAGGAGGTTGGTGGCAGGATTTGCACTCCGGCCACCGTAAAACCCTTCATTCCGCAAAACACAAAAACGCAAAAAAATCTGAAAACCCACTCCGTGGGAGTACCTCCTGTGCAGCTTCCCTTCGCAGGGCAGCTCACCGGATGACGGATTGGGGCAAAGCCTTCGGGACCCCAATCTTTGATGATAGGAGGGAAACCACGGGGTAACATCCCTGGGTCAGATTGCGGAGAGTGTGTCGGAGTGGTGCTGAGTGTCGTCCACCAGACGCGGTCTCCTTGGGTTAACCTGAGGCTCCTTCGGTGGGGGCCTGGAATGTCCTATCCCTAAGAGATGATCATCACCTGTCTCTGTTATCATCTGAGCTCAAGCGTTTGGACATCGGGATTGCAGCTCTCTCTGAGGTTCGGAGACCGGATTGCGGCGAGATAATGGTGGGTGGTTACACCTACTATTGGTCTGGTCGCTCTGATGGTTACCATACCCAAGGGAGTGCTGTAGCTGTGTCCAATAAGCTGACCCCAATGATAATTGAGGTAACACCGGTCACAGAGCGTATTATGAGATTAAGGTCGTCACTCCTTAGGTGTCATTTCCCTGGTCTCTGTTTATGCTCCGACTGAGGCGAGTGATCTCACCGTGAAGGATGCATTCTACGCCACGCTCGAGTCTGTGGTTGTCAGTGCCCCAGACGAGATACACTTCTAGTCTTGGGGATTTCAATGCATCGACTGGAACTGATAGGGATGGTTATGAGGTGTGTTGTTGTCCCCATGGGTCAGGAACTATGAACCAGAATAGCACTAAGTTCCTTGACTTTGCAAGAAGTCATGGACTTAGGGTGGCTGTTCATGGTTTCAGCGCCCACAAGCTCATCGCTGGACTTGGTATTCCAACGCTGGCGGTGTGGCAAAGGAGATTGACCATGTCCTCATTGACGGTCGTTGGAGGATGATCCAGAACTGCAGGGTCTACCGGAGTGCTCAGTTCCTCAATACTGACACAGGCTTGTTGTAGCAACTCTAAAGCTGCACCTTAAATCCTGGAGAATGGTACCATCCCAGCCTAGGCTGGATGTTGGCAAGCTCAGGGATGAGAGAGTAGCTGAGGAGTTTGCGAACAGGCTGGGTGGACACTTGGGGGGTCTGGGTGCTTGGGGGTCCTGAAGAGTTGTGGAGTGCCTTCAAGACCACCGTCCTTGATGTTGCCGGTGGATGTCTTGGAACTCACCGCAGGGCAAAGAGAATTTTGTCTCTCAAGGGACACTGATACCATTGACCAGAGTCGCAGGGCCAGGCTGAATGGCAGAGCTAGCTGTTCAGGGAGCTGAGGCGTAAAACTGTACGTGCACTGAGGGTGGACAAGGAGGCCTATGTGCGAGGAATCTGTGAGGGGTAGAGCATCACCTGTGGACAGGTGATTCGTCCCGCTTACAGGGGAATTCGTGCATTGCGTTCATCCAAGCCCATCCCTCGGGCACTGCAGTTAGAGCAGAGAGTGGTAGGTCTTGACAGAGGAGTCTGAAGTGAAGGCCTGGCGGCGGTTACTTTGAGCGGTGTACCAGGCTGATCCCCGGCTGTCGAGTTGGACGTCAAGGGTGTTACAATCCCTGTTGCTGACCCTCGAATCAACTGTGGTCCACCTTCGCTTGTGGAAACACGGGCTGCGGTTAACCAGTTGAAACGGGGTAAGCTCCAGGGATCTGTGGCATCCATGCTGAACTCTCAAGGCTGGAGGAAATGCGCACTCGTGTCGCTGCATGCAGTTTTGTGCTCTGCCTGGAACACAGGCATCATCCCAACCGATTGGAAGAGGGGCCTTGTTGTTCCTCTCTGGAAAGGGAAGGGTGATCGCCAAGACTGCAACAACTACCGAGGGGTGACGCTGCTCTCAGTGCCGGGCATGGTCTTTGCTCGGATAATTCTTGATAGGGTTCGCCACCATCTGCTTGAGCACCAGCGTCCAGAGCATCAGGCTTTACACCAAAGAGGTCAACGATTGACCGTATCCTTGCTCTTCGTGTCCTCACCGAACGCAGACGAGAGTTTCGGCAGGGGCTGCTTGCAGCCTATGTTGATCTCTGTAAAGCGTTCGATTCAGTGAATCGGGATGTCCTCTGGAGGATTCTTGGTCTTCGTGGGTGCCACCAAACTGATCGATCTGATGTCTGAACTCTACTTTGGTACTGAGAGTGCTGTGAAGTGTGGTGGTACCATCTCTGACTTATTTCCAGTTGTTACTGGAGTTCGTCAGGGGGGTGTACTGGCCCCACACTTTTCAGCACTTGTATGGACTGGATTTTAGGGAGGATGTCGGAGAGATCAAGCTGCGGTGCATCGTTTGGGAATGTCAAGATCTCGGACCTTGATTTTGCAGATGATGCAGTCATCTTTGCGGAGACTTTAGATATCCTTTTGGGGGCCCTCGAGGTGCTGAATGAGGAGTCGGAGCCGCTGGGATTACGGTTTCTTGGGTCAAAACTAAGATCCAGGCTTTCGGTGACATCTTTGATGCTGCTGTCCTGTCTGTGTCTGTTTGTGGTGAGGATGTTGAGGTCGTGGAGAGATTCACTTACCTTGGCAGTGATATTCATGTCTCTGCTGGCTGTGAGTCAGAGGTCAATAGACGTCTGGGTCGGCCTGGGAGTCATGGATTCACTGGATCATGGGTGTGGCGCTGTCGGTACCTGTGCGGGAGGACGAAAGTCCGAGTCTTCAGGTCTTTGGTACTTCCAGTCTTGCTCTATGGATGCGAGACTTGGACTCTGACCAAGGATCTGAGACGGAGACTTAATTCCTTTGGTACCAGGTCTCTTCGGAGAATCCTTGGCTATCGCTGGTCGGATTTTGTGTCCAACGAGCGTTGCTGAGAGAGACTCGGATGAGATTTGTTACCTGCATAGTCCGTGAGCGTCAGTTGCGGCTGTATGGACATGTGGCTCGTTTTCCTGACGCTGATCCTGCTCACCAGATTCTCTCAGCGAGGGAGTCTCATGAGTGGAGGAGGCCAGTGGGCCGACCACGTGCCTCGTGGTTGCAGCAGGTTGACCATCATCTCAAGAGATGGGGATGGGCCTGGCATCTGCCTGGGGGATGGCCAGACGGAGGCCCCTGGAATACGACGAAAGTGAACGCAGCGACGCGCTGTTCTGGCACATGCTCCCATACCTGACCTGACCTGATTAAGAATCAATAAATTAAGAACAGGGGTGAAAACATAACCTCCATCCATTTTCGGTGATGGACGAAATGAGGAGAAATAACTTAAGCGTAAAATTATGATCATCATGAGCAACTGAGTTCATTAGGCTAATTAACTACAAAGAACCCAGAAGAATGCCTCTGTTTTAAACGCACACCATGTTAAGGTGTACAGGGCAGCTTAATACATCCTTCCATGGCATGACATTCTAATTAAAAAATAAACTAGAAGGGCACTAGGTAGAGTGAATACCTCCGCCACGAGAACATAAATCGGGCCTAATACATTTTTGAAATATCATGCTATATACCATTTTTGGCCCAATCTCTCAATAGTGAAGAATCACTTTAAAATTAAAAAATTCTTGTATCTGGATCCAGATCGTCACCATCAAATCAAATCGTCCTTTTCACACGCCTAACCTGTCCACCAAATTTCATCTGAATCCATCCACAACTTTTTGAGGTATCCTGCACACAAACAGACAAACAAGAAAAAGACATTGTGCAGAGCACGATACTTGCAAAATCCACCCAATCTCCAAATGTTGCCATGGATACATCAAATTGTCCATTTCATTAATATTAAAATTGACAATCCTAATCGAAGCTCAGGTCAAATTGGATGAAAATTGATTATTTTTCAGTTTGAAATTGGTGATTTTAGAAGTTTGACCTTGAGTTGACATTTGACCTTTTCACCTCAAAAATAGTTGGTTTCCCAAATCAGTGATGCACTGCGCAATCGCTGCTTAATTTTCAGGTTAAATCAGATGAAAATTGATGATTTTTCAGATGAAATTTGATTTTAGAAGTTTGACCTTTAGTTGACCTTTGACCTTTTGACCTCAAAAATAGTT
>CM068952.1:131430166-131442446 GCA_035128595.1 Eptatretus atami | reverse complement strand
TGAACTGTTTAAATTTCAGTAAAAACTGAAAAATGGGGGAGTTCTAAAAATTTTGAACGGTGGTGTATATGAACTTAAACTTTTTCTCATCACCGGAGATGGGTACCTTTGCTTTCTTCAACTGTCATGGGGGATAGGTACTTTTGATAGTATTACAATAGATCTGTCGATGGACTCAGCGGAGAGCTCCTTGTGAGGCCAACGGCATCCATACTAGTGCCCAACTTGTCTGCGGACTTCCTCTGCAGTTTGGTTACTTTTTATTAGGGAGGTTGGTGGCAGGTTATTTGCACTCGGCCACGTAAAAACCCTTCATTACCGCAAACACAAAAAACGCAAAAAAATCTTGAAAACCACTCCGTAGGAGTACCTCCTGTGCAGCTTCCCTTCGCAGGCAGCTCCACCGGATGACGGGATTGCGGCAAAGCCTCGGGACCCCCAATCTTTTGATGATAGGAGGGAAACACGGGCGATAAACATAATCCTGGGCAGATTGCCGGAGAGATAGTGTCGGAAGTGGTTGCTGAGGTGTCGTCCACCAGACGGCGTCTCCTTGGGTAAACCTGAGGCAGGTCCTTCGGCGTGGGTGCCTGGAAATGTCCTATCCCTAGGATGATCATCACCTTGTCATCTGTTATCATCCTGAGGCGTCAAGCGTTATGACATCGGGATTGCAGCTCTCTCTGAGTTCGGAGGACCGTATGCGGGCGAGATAATGGTGGTGGTGTACACTTACTATTGGCTGGTTCGCTCTCTGATGTTACCATACCCAAGGAGTTGTGCTGTAGCTGTGTCCAATAAGCTGACCCAATGATAATTGAGGTAACAGCCGTCAACGAGCGTATTATGAGATGTAAGGAATTACGTCACCTATAGGTGTACATTTCCCTGGTCTCTTTTATGCTCCGACTGAGGCGGGATTGATCTCACCGTGAAGGATCGCATTCTACGCCAGCTCGGAGTCTTGGGTTGATCAGTGCCCCAGGACGAGATACACTTCTAGTCTTGGGGGATTTCAATGCATCGCTGGAACTGATAGGGATGGTTATGAGGGTGTGTTTTGGTCCCCATGGGTCAGGAACTATTGAACCAGAATAGCACTAAGTTCCTTGACTTTGCAAGAAGTCATGGACTTAGGGTGGCTGGTTCATGGTTTCAGCGCCCACAAAGCTCATCGCTGGACTTGGTATTCCAACGCTGGCGGCTGTGGCAAAGGAGATTGACCATGTCCTCAATTGACGGTCGTTGGAGATGATCCAGAACTGCAGGGTCTACCGGAGTGCTCAGTTCCTCAATACTGACCACAGGCTTGTTTGTAGCAACTCTAAAGCTGCACCTTAAATCCTGGAGAATGGTACCATCCCTAGCTAGCTGGATGTGGCAAGCTCAGGGATGAGAGAGTAGCTGAGGAGTTTGCGAACAGGCTGGGTGGACACTTGGGGGGTCTGGGTGCTTTGGGGGTCCTGAAGAGTTGTGGAGTGCCTTCAAGACCACCGTCCTTGATGTTGCCGGTGGATGTCTTGGAACTCACCGCAGGGCAAAGAAGAATTTTGTCTCTCAAGGGACACTGGATACCATTGACCAGAGTCGCAGGGCCAGGCTGAATGGCAGAGCTGAGCGCTTTCAGGGAGCTGAGGCGTAAAACTGTACGTGCACTGAGGGTGGACAAGGAGGCCTATGTGCGAGGATCTGTGAGGGTAGAGCATCACCTGTGGACAGGTGATTCTCGTCCCGCTTTACAGGGGAATTCGCTGCATTGCGTTCATCCAAGCCATCCCTCGGAGCACTGCAGTTAGAAGCAGAGATGGTAGGCTCTTGACAGAGGAGTCTGAAGTGAAGGCCCGCTGTGGACCGGTTACTTTGAGCGGTTGTACCAGGCTGATCCCCCGGCTGTCGAGTTGGACGTCAAGGGTGTTACAACCTGTTGTGACCCTCGAATCAACTGTGGTCCACCTTCGCTTGTGGAAAACACGGGCTGCGGTGAACCAGTTGAAACGGTGGGTAAAGCTCCAGGGATCTGTGGCACCTTGCTGAACTTCTCAAGGCTGGAGGAAATGCTGCACTCGTGTCGCTGCATGCAGTTTTGTGCTCTGCCTGGAACACAGGCATCATCCCAACCGATTGGAAGAGGGGCTGTGTTCCTCTCTGGAAAGGGAAGGGTGATCGCCAAGACTGCAACAACTACCGAGGGGTGACGCTGCTCTCAGTGCGGGCATGGTCTTTGCTCGGATAATTCTTGATAGGGTTCGCCACCATCTGCTGAGCACCAGCGTCCAGAGCAGTCAGGCTTTACACCAAAGAGGTCAACGATTGACCGTATCCTTGCTCTTCGTGTCCTCACCGAACGCAGACGAGAGTTTCGGCAGGCTGCTTGCAGCCTATGTTGATCCTTGTAAAGCGTTTCGATTCAGTGAATCGGGATGGTCCTCTGGAGGATTCTTTTGGTCTTCGTGGGGTGCCACCAAACTGATCGATCTGATTCTGAACTCTACTCTGGTACTGAGAGTGCTGTGAAGTGTGGTGGTACCATCTCTGACTTATTTCCAGTTGTTACTGGAGTTCGTCAGGAGGTGTTAGTACTGCACCCCACACTTTCAGCACTTGTATGGACTGTATTTTAGGGAGGATGTCGGAGAGATCAAGCTGCGAGTGCATCGTTTGGGAATGTCAAGATCTCGGACCTTCGATTTGCAGATGATGCAGTTCATCTTTTGCGCGGAGACTTCTAGATATCCTTTTTTGGGGCCCTCGAGTGCTGAATGAGGAGTCGGAGCCGCTGGATTACGGTTTCTTGGGTCAAAACTAAGATCCAGGCTTTCGGTGACATCTTGATGCTGCTGTCCTGTCTGTGTCTGTTTGTGGTCAGGATGTTTGAGGTCGTGGAGAGTTCACTTACCTTGGCAGTGATATTCATGTCTCTGCTGGCTGTGAGTCAGAGGTCAATAGACTCTGGGTCGGGCTGGGGAGTCATGATTCACTGGATCATGGGGTGTGGCGCTGTCGGTACCTGTGCGGAGGACGAAAGTACGAGTCTTCAGGTCTTTGTACTTCCAGTCTTGCTCTATGGATGCGAGATTGGACTCTGCCAAGGATCTGAGACGGGACTTAATCCTTTTGGTTACCAGGTCTCTTCGGAGAATCCTTGGCTATCGTTGGTCGGATTTTGTGTCCAACGAGCGGTTGCTGAGAGAGACTCGGATGAGATTGTTACCTGCATAGTCCGGTGAGCGTCAGTTGCGGCTGTATGGACATGTGGCTCGTTTTCCTGACGCTATCCTGGCTCACAGATTCTCTCAGCGAGGGAGTCTCATGAGTGGAGGAGGCCAGTGGGGCGACCACGTGCCTCTGTGTTGCAGCAGGTTGACCATCATCTCAAGGAGATGGGGATGGGCCTGGCATCTGCCTGGGGATGGCCAGACGGAGGCCCCTGGAATACCGGCGGAAAGTGAACGCAGCGACGCGCTGTGTTTGGCACATGCTCCCATACCTGACCTGACCTGATTAAGAATCAATAAATTAAGAACAGGGGTGAAAACATAACCTCCATCCATTTTCGGTGATGGACGAAATGAGGAGAAATAACTTAAGCGTAAAATTATGATCATCATGAGCAACTGAGTTCATTAGGCTAATTAACTACAAAGAACCCAGAAGATGCCTCTGTTTTAAACCCACACATGTTTAAGGTGTACAGGGCAGCTTAATACATCCTTCCATGCATGACATTCTAATTAAAAAATAAACTAGAAGGGCACTAGGTAGAGTGGAATACCTCCGCCACGAGAACATAAATCGGGCCTAATACATTTTTGAAATATCATGCTATATACCATTTTGGCCCAATCTCTCAATAGTGAAGATCACTTTAAAATTAAAAATTCTTGTATCTGGATCCAGATCGTCACCATCAAATCAAATCGTCCTTTTCACACGCCTAACCTGTCCACCAAATTTCATCTGAATCCATCCACAACTTTTTGAGGTATCCTGCACACAAACAGACAAACAAGAAAAAGACATTGTGCAGAGCACGATACTTGCAAAATCCACCCAATCTCCAAATGTTGCCATGGATACATCAAATTGTCCATTTCATTAATATTAAATTGACAATCCTAATCGAAGCTCAGGTCAAATGGATGAAAATTGATTATTTTTCAGTTTGAAATTGGTGATTTTAGAAGTTTTGACCTTGAGTTGACATTTGACCTTTTCACCTCAAAAAATAGTTGGTTTCCCTCAAATCAGTGATGCACTGCGCAATCGCTGCTTAATTTTCAGGTTAAATCAGATGAAAATTGATGATTTTTCAGATAAATTTGATTTTAGAAGTTTGACCTTTAGTTGACCTTTGACCTTTGACCTCAAAAATAGTTGCTTTCCCAATTCAGTGATGGACTATGCAAATCCTTTCAACTTCCAAGTTAATAGGATGTAAAATGAGTGATTTTTCAGTTGAAAATTGATGATTTTAGAAGTTTGACCTTGAGTTGACCTTTGACCTTTTGATCTGAAAATAGTTGGTTCCCAATTCATGGCACAATATACAAAATCCTCTTTCAAATTATCAAGTCAATCGGATTTAAAATGACGATTTTAGAAATTCGACCTCATGATGACCTTTGACCTCAAAATCAATGGCTTCTTAATTGAGACGACCTCTACAACCTGGTGAAGTTTTGTGAGATCGGTTTGAAAATTGTGACCTGTAGGCGATTGACAGACAGACAGACAGACAGAGAGACAGAATAACGAAATTGACTGACCAATATACTTGAAAAATCTTCACTTTTGCAAGTAACAAACAGACAGAAAGGGGTGAAACATAAACTCCTTCACCTTCAGTGGTGGAGGCAATAAAAACAATGACATTGTAACAAAGCATGCATTAATTAATACATACTAATAATTTAACAACAATGTCAGGAGGAGATTGGGACCATACTCTGTGCAGAGCGTTGGTGCTGCTGAAGCAGTCTCCTTGGCTATTGGGCACAATCCTGGACGGGTTCGCCACTCCGACACAGGATACCAGCATGCCGGCACTCATTTTGCCGACCTCGAAAGACGACAGAGCAGAGTCAACCCCACCTGGTATTAATTCAACAGCTGAGCGGGATTTGAACTCAGGACCTAGGATCCAAAGCCCATGTGGACGTGCGCGACGCGAGACTAACTAAATGTTCTTTGATGTGACAGAATCACCCGAGGCGACACCTGAAGCCTGTTTCAAGCATGACGTGATGTTCTTGCAATCATGCTTTTCATCTCTCCTGTCAGGTATGGAAGAAGTGCCCATACTAGCTGTAGTTTCAGATAGGGAAATGTCCTGAGCTGCCCACAAGTAGCCAGCACCCCATTAAGGTGGTGCTCCGCTCAAATGCCAAGAGGGAATTACTACTGAGGAGGGGACCGTGACTTAGAGCATCCTGGTTAGCATGCAGCATGACCTGTCCATTAAGGAAGGCAGCAACACTGATAACCAATTACGCAGTTAAAAAAACACACGACAGGCAAGCGAGGGATCCGGCCTCAGACAGAATCTGCGGGACGCAGATTGTAACATCCAAGATTTGAGTAGTTGTGAAACTGAAAATTGTCATGACACACAGGGGGCTACTAAGTCCCATCAACTAATCATAATGATATGCACAAATGCACAGAGTCTCATCAATAAGATGGATGAGTTAAGAGTTCTTATGAAAGAACACTCACCATTAGTCATTGGATAACCGAGACCTGGCTCACGAGAAAAATCACGGATGGGGAAGTAGCCATCCCAGGCTACTCTATTCTGCGGAAAGATCGCGGGAATGGTAATAGGAGAGGGATGTACTTTTGTACATTGCGAAGTCCCGGGCTTGACGTACATTCCGATCAACCATGCCCTTTCCGGAGTAAGCTGGGAATCTGTCTGGTGTAAAATAATTGTACAAGGCTCTCACAAACTAGCCATTGGGGTCCTATAGAGGCCACCCAGCAATTTGAGGGACCATGATCTGGAACTCCTTGTAGAAATTATGCACCACTGCTCGGCAATAAGAAATGTGCTATTCATGGGAGACGTCAATGCACTCCATGTCAACTGGTCCAGCCTGACATCTACGTGAACGCCAAACTCTTTCAGCAGCCAACTGTTGGACGTAGCTGCCAAAGAACTACTCATGCAGCATGTAGCTGAGCCGACACGCTTCTCTGAGGGCCAAGAGCCATCATGTCTGGACCTCACCAAGGATGATGAGGATGCGCAAATGCAGCCATCTCTCCCACCATTGTGTAGGAGTGATCATGTAGTGCTCCACTGGCGACACTTCCAATACGATGACCACGGATAGCACCGGACAAGCACCGCAACATCTGGAAGGCCAACTTTGCGGGAATGAGATATGCCGCTGCCAATATCCAATGGAAACTCGAGGATGTAGATTCGGCAGATCAAGCGTGGCTACACGTTAAGTCAGTTATTCGAGACCTATGAGTAGATACGCCCCAGACGGCAAGTGCGTCAGGAAAATAGAATTCCATGGTTGACGAGGGACACTCTAGCTCCTGGCAACAAAGCGGAAAGGGTGTCGGAGTTACCAAAACACAAGGTCAGAGGTGGACTACGCTGTTGTTAAGGCCTTAAGTCGCCAGTGCAAGCAAAGCCTCAAGGAGGCTAGGGTGCCAGTGTGAGACTCGGCTTGCTAGTAAAGCAAAGACTGCATCTAACACCTATATGCCTACCTTAAAGGAAAGACTCGCACACAGGATGGTGTCGGTGCACTCAAAGTGGATAACACAATCTGGACAGCAGACCTAGAGAAAGCGCAATGCCTCTCCGACCATTACTCAAAAGTATTTACACGCGAGAAACTCGGGCCTCTCCCAGAGTTCATATGCCGAAACCCACCGGAGGTGAATCTTACTCAAGTCCTGTTCTCGGTGACTGATGAAGAGCAGCAACTTCAGTTGCTTGACCCTCGTAAGGTGCCAGGACCGACAGTGTTCACCCGAAGGTGCTGTATGAGCTCCCCACAGAGCTCCCTATGCCACGATGGATAGTTTTCCAACTATCCATATCCACTGGAATTTGCATCTCAAATGGAAAACTGTGCATATATCACCCATTTTCAAAAAAAGGTATAAGCAGCAGCCTGGCAACTATAGGCCTGTTAGTCTTGCATCAGTGGCCTACAAAGTGTTGGAGAGACTGATGAAAAGAAAATCATGACCTTCCTGGAAGACAATAAATTACTCTCAACACTGCAACATGGATTTTGGAGAAACACTCGTGTATGTCGAATCTACTGCCTGCTCAAGACAGTTGGATTCAAGCCATAGATCAACGCCGAGCAGTTGATGTTGTTTTCATTGACTTTAGCAAAGCATTTGACACCTGTACCACACGAGCGACTCCTACTGAAGCTCGAGGGGCTGGGTATTAGGCAACCACTTCCTCTTGTAAGGTCGCCACACTTGTAAGGTCGCACCTTGAATAAAGCCTTCCGATGTGGAAGCCATTTCTTCAGCGGGATAGAAAGATACCAAGCGGGTTCAGCGATGCGCGACGAGGATGGTAAGAAGTCAAGCACGGTTCTCATATGAGACCGCTTATTGAACCTACACCTCTTCTCACTAGATTACAAACAAACTAGAGATTTGATCACTCTCTCCAGATCCTACACGGCAAAAATCCAAGTCTCGTTTGAAGAACCGCCTCGTTTCGATCGGGATGACTGCCTTTGTGGTCATTCCTGGAAACTGACCAAGCCTGCGGCCCACTGCAGGGAGACAGCAGTCTTCTATGCTCATCGACTGGCTAACGTGTGGAACGGACTCGACGAAGAAGCTGTTCAATCACCGTCTGTCGGTATATTTAAAACGAGTTTAAACAGGCTGCTGTTTCAACAATAAAAGGACCATGTAGGGCAGCACGCTCCTGTCCTACTTTCCCACCTGACTTGACCTGACCATTTTAGAATTTAACGATATTTATAATAATTATATTGCGATATTCGTACAATATAAAACTACATGCTGAATGTCGGATCCCGGAAGGAGAAGTCGGATACACATGCACCCAGTTTGTGAGTACATGTCTGCTGGTTTTCTTCAGAAGTTGAACAAACTAGATGCAGAAAAACGGACTTGTCTTTATTCATTTTGTATTAAACTTTCCCTTTCTTTCCTCGTAAAGAAGTCCTTTCATTCAAGCTTCTGATTCCACTATCTGCCATGATCTTTCCGGGGAAAGCCACATTTCCAACATGGCCTCCAAAGCCAGTAGCCGACTGGGAATCCTCCGTCGTAAAGTCCTTCCTTGGCCCAACTGAGCTCCTGACCACATGCAAAGCTTTTGTCCGCAGCCTGATGGAGTATTGCTCTCCCCTCTGGGCTGGTGCTCCTGCCTCTCACCTTTCTCAGCTGCACACTGTGGAAACCAAGGCATTTAGGATCATTGGTATCTCCCGGGATGAAGCTGAGTCTTTGGGGCTCTCACTCTCTCACCGCAGGCAGGTCGGTGGTCTTTCTGTCTTCCACCGTCTCCTCTCCAGTCTGCCCCCCCCTCCTGCTCTGTCTAAAATATGTACCCCCACCTCCCCCATATTTCCGCAGGGTGCTCAAGTCCACCAGCAACCCCCTTCTGTAAAACTACCAAAATGATGAATCACTGCTCACCTTCACCCTTCCATTCCTCTTTTTCCCCACCTTTGGAATAAACTCCCCACACTCTCTTCAATCCCATTCTTCCCTCCAGGCCATCCCTCTCCCTTCCACAGACCTAATGTCTCTGTTCCCCACTGTTTTGTCCTTCCCTCTCCCACCCCTCTTGTGTCCTGCCCCCCTTGCTGTGCGCTGTGTGTTCGTTCTCATACGACCTCGACAATGTATACAAAAAAAAAAAAGACAGGAGCAGCTTTTGATATAATTTTCTGAACCAACGAACAGATTCTCGATGGACGAAGCGAGTAAGGCAAAGCAGGAAACGACTCCGGAGACTTGGAACCATTACAGGCGAGTTAATCAGCTCTGTAGAATTCAGGGTTCGATTCCCATGTCCGATAGGGAGAAATCGATTATAACTGGGTAATCAATTATTTCGCCCAAGCTGATTGTACATGCTTTGTGGGTGGGGGCACAGTGGGGGAAGAATCTCAACACACACACACACACACCACACACACCAAAATAAAAACTCAATGAAAAAATAAAACGAGCAAGTTGCTATAAATACATTGCACAACATTTCAATGAATTTCAGCAAAACTGTCACTGTTGAAACGATATTGAGCAACAACTTTTGACCTTCAAATCGGCCAGTTCAATGTGAGAATATCATCTTGAACACGTGTTCTTTTTCTCTAGAATGGAGTTGAAAAGTGCGTCAAAAAGAAATTGCTACTTCTCCATTTTGTACCCTCTTATAATTAGCCATTAAACAACAGAAGCTTCAACATGTTGAAGTCATTTCTATTTTCTCAATCAATTACAAGACATAAAAGGTAAAATTGCAGGACAACAAAACCTACAAACTTTGACAGCACAAGACAAGACAAGAAAAAACAACAGCAGAAGTTGAATCAGTGAAACCCATAAGACATCAGGATACATTCATTCATATGCAGCATATGGCATCTAGTAAGTATATAATTTCTGGGATAATGACAATGCCGTTGAAATAACAATGCCCTCTATAGATCAGGGAAGGCATTTCGAATTTGGCCAGATTACCAGCAGACAAGAATTGGTATGGGAAAATATAGCTGTTGCAAAATAAATGCGCTGATGTTGTGGTGGATAAGTAAGGGATTCAAAGGGATTTGTGAAGACTTTGCTGTGGATGTGGTGTTGTATTGCTGGGATGATATGCACATCAAAAAGGAAGAATCAAACCTTCGGAATTTTTGGAGATTCAAATTTGTGCGGGAATAACATGGACTATGTGGCCATGGCATCAGGGCCCGTTTGAGACCAGTGACCAATATAGTAATTTGGGGCAAACAGGATGACCAATTAGTCCCAAGTTGAAAGGGACAATTTTTTGATTGCAACACAATTAACCTTTTAAAAGTCCGTCCATGAAATAATTTTAATTGATACACCACCATTCAAAAGTTTTAGAACACCCCTATTTTTCAGTTTTACTGAAATTTAAGCAGTTTAAATGTTTCAATGTACTCTGAAATTAAAGCATAGAACAAATAAGCAATTGCAGATAAAAAAGAAATCAGGAATCGTTTTGTTGAACAAAATTTAATCTAAATTTTTGTACTCATCAAAGTAGCCACTTTTGCAGATATAACAAGCCGAACATACTCATGGCATTCTTTCTCCAATGGAAATCAAATATTGTTCAGAAAGTTCTTCCCAACACTGTTGCAGAAGTTCCACAAATGTGTTGCACTTGTAGGTTGCTTTGCTTTCACCCTTCTGTTCAGTTCATCCCAAACCAGCTCGATGGGGTTTAAGTCTGGAGACTGTGCTGGCCGTTCCATGATTTGAAGCCTACCGTCTTGTTCTTTTCTTCCAAGGTAGTTCTGACGTAGCCTGGAGGTATGTTTTGGGTTGTTATCTTGCTGTAGGATGAACCCCTGACCAACTAGGTGTAGACGAGAGGGTATTGCATCGTGCTGCAAAATGCTGTGGTAGCCCTTTTTGTGCAGAGTGCCAGTCACTCTGTGCAATCATCGACTCTGGATCCAGTAAAAGAGCCCAGATCATCATGCTTCCTCCACCATGTTTGACAGTTCGTGTCACACACTGAGGAACATCCTTTCGCTTACTCGACAGCATACAAAAACCCTGCGTGATGAATCGAAGATTTCAATTTGGATTCATTGGCCCATAAGACCTTCTTCCAGTTTTCAGTAGTCCCCTGGTGGTGCTTCATGGCCCAGGCAAGCCTCTTTTTCTTATTTTGCCATCTTAGCAATGGTTTCTTACTGCCACTCGACCTGTCAAACCTGCAGCTCGAAGTCTTCTCTTCACAGTCGAAACTGAGACTTCCTTACTTCGACCAGTGTTAAGCTGTGCTTGAAGCTGCTGTTCCTGTGAGCTGCCCATCACACAAGCTTGTGACTCTCAGAAACTTGTCTTCTGATTGTATTGTGGCTTTGGGTCTGCCAGACCTCTTCCTGTCAGAGTTTCTTCCACTTTCCAATGCCTTTTGATGGTGTAGGAAACTGTACTCACTGACACCTTGGCTACTTTGCAATTTCTCGAAAGGAAAGACCTACACTTCAAGGGTTATAATGGTCTGTCTGTCTTCCTTTGTTAATTGTCTTTTCTCACCATTATGATAGCATATACTACTTCCTGCAGTGCAATATTGTCCAAAATGCTTCAGAGGGTGGAGCATACAGTACCGGGCGTAGTCGGCGTGTGCCTGTAATCCGGCTATTCAGAGGCTTGGGTTGGAGGATCGCTTGAGGACGGGAGCTCTGTGCTGGCCGTGCTATGAGAGGGTGTAGGGCAGCCTGGAATCATGGCGAAACCCAATCCTTATCCCTGTGTCGTAAGAGGCGACCAGGGTTGCGTCAGGAAGGGCATCCGGCGTAAAACCTGTGCCAAATCAGTATGCGGATCATAACGGATGATCCGCTGTGGCGACCCCTAACGGGAGCAGCCGAAAGAAGAACAACAACAGGGTGGAGCAATACAGTCTGTTCCAACACTGCTTTTTGACAGTCAGAGGGTTTGTAACTAATCAACAAAAGTTGGCACACCTGTAGGAATTGTTTGCATCAACTTTCAAGGCTTAATTTACTTCAATTGCTGCAAAACAGCTGCAGTTGCTAAACCATTACTTGTTCCCTGAAAAGGGCCTTTTTTAACAACTCTGAAATTTACATTATTTTTCAGTTTTTGGTAACCTAAACTTTTTTTAACCTCTGGCAGTTTACCGCTTAGCTTGTACCATTTCAGGTTATTCACTGGACTTGAACTGTTTAAATTTCAGTAAAAACTGAAAAATGGGGGAGTTCTAAAAATTTTGAACGGTGGTGTATATGAACTTAAACTTTTTCTCATCACCGGAGATGGGTACCTTTGCTTTCTTCAACTGTCATGGGGGATAGGTACTTTTGATAGTATTACAATAGATCTGTCGATGGACTCACCACTCACTGGACATCGACCGGTTCCCATGGTCTCTCCCATCCCTTTGGGAATGGCAATGCTAATCAAGTAAACACACAAATACAGGCAAAATTATTCCTGGAACATTTGGTCAAAGCTTTCAATTATTAAATAGTTCAAACTGCAGCTGGCCATTGCAGAATACATGCACACTCTTACC
>CM068952.1:131417640-131430141 GCA_035128595.1 Eptatretus atami | reverse complement strand
AAAAAAAAAAAAAAAATGCATAAAATAAATTGAACAAGTCAGCCTCAGTCACATTTCAAACTTACCAGGAAATTCCTTGCTGCTCTGTCAGTCATAATAGCTTCCATAACATGATGCTTCGACAAATCGATGAATTGTGGAGTCACTGTAAAAATGAAACAAAATTAAGGATGGAGGTGAAAACAGCATGCAGCATGATGGGAACAAATCACTAGCAGAGGAAGAGATGCAAGATAACCCAGAAAAAAAAAGAGAATAAAGAAGCAATTTGCAGTATTTGCAGTAAATTCACAAGTGTGTTTCCTAACAATGAAAAACAAAAGTTTGACACAAAAATGCTGTGGCACTTAGAAGCCAAAAAGGCTGGTGATGTCATAGGTACTGCCTTCTTTCAGCACATAGGCATGTTGCTATTTGAACTGCAAATTAAAATCCATCAGCAGCTATATATAGGATGCCTTGTAAGATAATTTAAAAGGTACTCATGCTAGAAAGCTGTTTACACAAGCCTGCGATGCGGTAGCATACCACTGTCTCAGAATAAGACCCTCGTAAAAGTTTGTTGTAATTTTCTCGGAGGGAATGCAGTACTGCATGTACAACTAACAAAACAAATCTTCATCTTTACAGTCTCACACGTAACACACATTCACTTCTCCCAATGAGCAAGCTTTCCCTCTTTGGGTTGGGTATTAATCATGTGAAATCTGCTATCAAATTTTTTTTTTTTTTAAATGCTACTGGAACTCAATAAGGTGGAAATTCCATTTTCACAAGACATTATTTTTCAAAGCAAAAGTTAAACTGCTCATTTCTAACCGTTCTGGCACTTATCCATTGCCTTGCTTTTCAATAACCGTTCTTAGGATTTTTTTGTGAAATCCTATTGACATTTTCAACCTTTCCTAATACCTCCCCTCTTTGGAACACTCTTCACATACAGTGCCTATGGAAACATGGACTTCTGATTCCATGTTATTACCTCCACCACCGAAAGGTGAAGGAGGTTATGTTGTCACCCCTCTCTGTCTGTTTGTTTGTGTACAGGATATCTCAAAAAGTCGTGGACGGATTTGGATGAAATTTTGTGGACAGGTTTCAGTGTGTGACAAGGACGAACTGATTAGATTTTGGTGAAGATCGGGATCCGGATCCGACGACTAGGATTATTTAATTTTTAAAGTGATTCTTCACCATTGAGAGATCGGGCCAAAAAACGATATAGTACTATTTTGCATGATATTTCAAAAATGTATTGGGCCTGATATGTTCTTGTGGATCAGGCATTACGTGGCAGAGGTATGCGCTCTACCGAGTGCCCTTCTAGTTCCATATGTGTTGCTGGTTCGTGAGTTCCTCACTCCAGCTCAACAAAGCTCTGTTTCCCAGACCAGATACATGGTGTTTTACGGTTTAATTTAATTCCTGTGTTCATGGTTGTGTTTTCATCTAATTTTCTGCAACAAAACGATACCTTGTGTTAAAATATCGAATTTGTGTCCCTTGTAAAGTCGGGCCTACTCGTATAGGGCTAATCTAATCTGGTTGTTGCTTTTGCCTCCGTTTTTACCATAAAGGCTTCATTTTCACTCCTTTTTTGCCAGGCATTGTTACTCCTGATCCCTCAGCTTAATCCTTTTCCCCTCCTCCTACCAAAAAACTGGTCTTTACTCCCAAAAATAAATATGTAAATAAACACAACAAAAAAAACCCCCAAACTCAACCTGCCGTACACAATTACTCCTTCATTCCCTATCCCTTCTCATTTTCAATATCCCCAAACTGAATCTTTACTGAATACAATGTTTCTTCCTTCAAAATCTCGAGGAAAAAAAAAATGTTATTTTAAAATGCCTTGTTCACCTTACTGCAGTACTCTGTCAGGAACATCCTTTTCATGCTTCATCTTCATCTTCATCATCAAAATCTCTTCCTCTGCTTTTTCACAATGCTCGTTTCCCTCAAACCTTTTCACTCTGAAATGCTTCGTTCATCCACCCTCCTCTCATACCTACAGCCACATGTTCTTCCGTCCCTTCAATGGAAAACATTAGTACCACCCCACCCGTGAACCCTGTTGCCGTATATCCAGTTTGGGAATCCTGAGAAGTCCATTTTGCAGAGGTTGTGTGTAGATGACAATCAATTCCTGGTGTCAATCCCCTCCTTGTCACTACCCCCTCCCACCCAATCTGCTTCGCCTTCATCCCACCCCCTCTCTTTCACCTCGTCCCACCTCTCCCCCTCACAGTTTTCTCAACCAGCCCAACCCCCCCCCCCCCCCACTCACCCCAGCTCCTGGCTTCGCCAAGCCCGTCACTTCTCCCAGGTTCATCTCAGCCCCGCACCCGCCCCAGCCTTGCACCCTCCCAGCTTCCCCCCGTGCGGCTCCCTCTCTTTTCTCTTTTCGATATTGCTTCACCTAACCAGCAGCTCCTCCTCCCTTATCCATAAATGCGTGGAACTCAAACATCTGAGGCCTTTGCACCAACCTGACAGATCTCTCAATCCAGGCCACTGCCGACAAACCGGACATCACCCGTTTAACAGAATACTTCCTCCCACAGGATGTCCCTGGCTCTTGTCTCCTCTGGTTTGATCAACCTGAACTCCATCCAGCTGGCAGAGTCGCACTATACATCAACAACTTGACGTGACTTCTTTATTCTGCCAGGAATTCCTCTTCACGTCCATTCATAGTGTCAAACCCTTCCATGTCACTACCCCCTCAGGAGTGACTTGACTTCTTTACGCACACTCCGTGTTCTGCCCTTACAACTCCCGAACACCTATGACCGACTTCCCCCCTCCGCTCCCACCTCTTGTTTGTATGCATGTTGTACTGTCCTCCAAACAGTGATGATTCCATCTACATCTCCTCTCAGACAACATGGACCAACTTTTAACCACTCATTCCAACTCTCTCTTCCTCATGTCTATTATATTGGCTGGGTGTTGTTACCCCTCTCACCAGCCATGGCACTTCAGCAAAGGTGTTCTGTTATTTAATGGGCCTGACTCAATCTCTTGACTTTCCCACCTGGATTTCAGTCAATGGGAAATCCTCCCTTCTGGAATCGGTTATGACAAACTTCCCCACCAAACGGTTCACCTGATCATGTTCTTGTGAAGGCAAACATCTCTTTAGCCATTCCCAGAAAACAACATCAGCATTCAGCATCGGCTCATCTGGCAATTCCCTCAGGCAAATTGGCAGGAACTCTACACAGCCATCGCACCTCAGGACTGGTCTCCTGTATCTACCGACCCAGATATCAACTCGGCCTGGGAATTCTTCCATAGAAACCTGCTCTCCCTCATGCATATTCATCCCATCTCGTCTTCAGTTATCTTACCCATCCTCCTACCCTTGGTACATTGAATCCTGTGGTGAAGCAGTTGCCTTGAAACAACTTGCATTCTCTTCCTTGAAGGCAAATCCAACTGAAGGCAACCTTAGATAATCCCAGGAAGCCCACAACAAGTGTGTCTACTCTCAGAAGAGCCAGAAAACAGCATTTGTCCAACCTCAAGATTGAACTTTCAAACTCCTCTCCCTCCTCCAAAACCTGGTGGCACCTTGTTAAATTGGTCTCTGGAGTATGCTCCCCTTCCATCCGTTCCCTCACTTCAAATGGCACCACAGCCGACTCCGCTCGTGAGAAAGCCGAATGCCTCAATTCTGTGTTTGCTTCATAATCTTGTGTCCCTAACATCTCGCTTTCTGTGCCCATCCTTCCCAGTCACACCCACCTGCTCCTACACTGTGTCTTTGTACTTGAGAAGGTGAAGAGATTGCTGGCAACCCTCGACTCCGATTCTGTGACTGGACATCAATTCACCTGCCCTAAAAATCTGCTCCCCTGCTCTTGCACTTCCTCTCTCTCTCTCTCTCTCTCTGCCCTTTTTGCCCTACAATTTACCTGAGGTCATATTATATTTGCTTCTAAGTCAGCCAACATCAATGCATTACATTAAAAAAATGTGAAAAACATACCCCCTTAACTACAGACCTATAAGCTTCCAATCATCAACAAGGTCATGGAAACCATCATCGCAGTTCACAAAAAACCATTCCCTTTCTCCAAGAACCTCATCTCAGATCATCAATTCAGATTCAGACCTAGTCACTGTACCTTGGACAAGGTGCTTATACATACTCTCCAATCAATGGATGGAGGCCCTCAATGTTAAACATGATATGAGGGCCATCTCTCTCAACATATCTCGAGCTTTCAATGCAGTCTGGCACCCCACCTCGCTCTCCAAACTCTCTGATTACGGCACCCAAGACCAACTCCACTCTTGGGTTACTGACTCCCTCCATTCTCATAGCCAACGTGTGGCTCTCAACGGAATCCTTTCATTTCCTCTCGCCGTCAAGGCTGTGTTGTACCAAGACAGTGTTCTCGGCCCCCATCCTATTCCTAATCTTCTTCATCAACGATCTCTCTGTTTCTATAGAAAATATTATTTATCTATTTGCTGATGACTCCATCCTCTGCCATGACATCCCTCCTCCTTACGATATAGACAGGCAGCAGCCTCTTCCCTCTTCTTAGACCTTGACAAAAATCACAAGCTGGTCAAATACTTGGAATAGGTCTTTCAAGCCTGAGAAATACCACCAACCCACTCGCTCACTCTCTGCAAGTCAAACCTTTCCATCTACTTTCTTCACAACCCTCTCAAAGAACTTCAGTCACTCAAACTGTTGGGTGTCATTCTCAGACATGATCACTCTTGGGAAAAATACACTTGAAAGTTGGCCTCCAAAGCCAGTTGCAGACTGAAATCCTCTGTTGGGCAAAGTCCTTCCTTGGGAAAGTTGAACTCTTATCCACCTACAAGGCCTTCATGCAAAGCTTGATGGAGTACTGTACTCCCGTTTGGGCTGGATTCACATTTTCCCCGACCACTCATCCTTATCCACTTCCCTTGTTGTTCGTCTCTGTTTATTTGTCCCTCATCTCTGCTGTTGGCATTTATCCACTCTCTTTTTCCCATTCCTTTTGTTACGTTGTGTCCTGATCTGTTCTGCATTTTCGCTCTTCCACGAGCCTCGACGGTATACAAGAAACCTAGGAGAGTTCATAGAACACGATATCCCGCACAGTGTTCAGGTATATCCTTTAATTTTAATATAAATAAATTTAAACAGCATATACTGCACTTCAAAATAATGATTTTGAAGATCGTTAAAAAGATCCGTAAGTTTAACGCTAATGAAGCTGTCTTATACATAACCCTTACACACTGCTATCCAATTCGTGTTGAAAATATAACATTCGATATAAATACGTTATTCCTCCATCATAAACGGATGTTTACAGAGACAGACAGACATGAGGAAATTGCTTAACCACGCTTTACGCTTCGCATGCACGGGCTAAAAATTTGTCGCATGCACGGGCTAAAAAAACGTTTGGCAGAAAGATGCCATTGTTATGATTGAATTGAAACGAATCTTTTCCAAAATAAATTGATTATTAGCATTCCAATAGTACGACAACAGGAACACTTTAGACTAAAGGTGACAGATACACTGAGACACACACACACACACACTTTTGGTAATATATTTACCTCTACCACCAAAGGTGGATGGAGGTTATGTTTTCACCCCTGTCTGTCTGTTTGTTTGTGAACAAAATCTCTCAATAAGTTGTAGACGGATTTGGATTAAATTTGGAGGAGAGCTTGGGTATGTGACAAGGACAAAATGATAAATTTTGGTGAAGATCCAATAATTTTTTTCAGTGATTTTTCACCACCGAGTGAAAAGGCCAAAACGACATACAACACGATATCTCAAAAAAATTGTCCACGGAATCGGCCAAAACTTGGTGGGCAGGTTAGGTATGTAACAAGGAAGAATTGATTCGATCTTGGCGAAGATCCAAATCCAGATCGGGATACAATAATTATTTTAGTGATTCTTCACCATTGAGTGATCAGACTACGACGATATACATCGCAACATCTCAAAAAAGTCATGTGACGGAAATTGAACGATTCTTGGTGGACGAAGTGGTTAGGTGGCAAGAACAAGCCGATTACATTTTAGTTCAGGTCCGAATCCAGATCCAGCCTATCGGTGGGATCAAAAACATAAACTAAACAGTCTGGTGGAGGTATGCACTCCACCAAGTGCCCTTCTAGTTTTTGTCACGCATTTTATGAGTGACACGAAGTAGGTAGGATGATGCCAGAAAGATGCCAAGTGTGCAGCCTCAATTGGAAGAAATTTATCAAGCAAAAGAGAATTATATTCATGACTACTAGAGAAGCATATATGCATTGTAAAATTAGGCCAGTCTAAATTTCAAGATAACATCGAACCGATTATGAAGAAACTACATTGTCATTCTGATCATGTATCCGCGTATGCTAATGAGTTGGTGAAATTCGCTGCCTGCTCCACGGATGATGAAAGATGTGTAGCTACATAACGTGGTGACTGCATCGTGGAAAAGTTTAAATCTAAAATACGCATGATGCTACATATAGCAGAACCTGATGTACCGACATCTTACGACCAGTAAACCACCAGTGATAGAAAAATAGCGATTAAACGATTTCAATCAGATGTAACAATAATCAGCAAATTGACTGAACAATTAGGCCTGTTGAGCAAATGTGGAGATTCTCAGAAGTTCACAACACAGGCGGCAGAAAAGCTCTGTAAAGGAGTCAAGATTATGTTCATTCCAGCAACCAAGATAAAAAAAGCTGACAAATGGGCCGGAAGCTCGATGGAGAAATTGTAAAGCAATTCTTCAGACTCAGAAAATCCATTTTCTGGAACCGGTAAGTGAGTTCATCTGGAACCGGTCGAGTTCATTGGTGACGGAGTCAACACGTCATGCTCTCCAACTACACAGCTTACGAGACACACTCACAACGCAGACAGACAAACATGATGATGAGGCTCATGGATCAGGCATCGATGTCATGGAAGTGGATAATGACTCATCATTCAACAAGGCTGACGAGAATGGTGTCAAATTATCAAATCAGATGAAACTGATAAGGAGCTGCAACTGTATTCCAGGCAGCGGTACACTGCATATTTTGACTTGTATGGTTATTGGTATGTAGGAATTGCTATCAAAGTGGATTCACACAAAGTTCAGCCAAGTGAGTTTTTTTCAACAAGTTCAAATGGGGTATTTTTCTGCAAGAGTATTCCAGATGTGAACTGAGTGAAATCAGGAGACCTGTTTTACAAGTCGAACAAAGCACCAACTCCCATTTCTGCATCACAGTCACCAATTCTTATACAACAACAATATTTTTGCTGAACATTGGAAAAAAGGGAATGGGCAGGGTCTGTGAGCAGCAAATTTCATTGGTCGTGACAATGCAAAATGCTGTAATATTTTGTCCAACTAAGCCTAAATGAAAGCCTATTTTGCACTTTCAAAACCTATGTATGCTCAACAGTGTTAAAGTATATAACTCAATCGATTAAGTTTGTAAAGGTTGCAGATAATTGTTTTTTCCAGTTTACCACCATTGTAGCAGCGTCTTTTACACCAACCTATCTAACACGTTACATTAGTTCTTTGTGTCTGTTGTTTGTCCTTTATGACTGTTAAAAATGGAAAGTTTCCTGTTTGGAATGATTTTCAATTTTGTTTCACTGCAGGACAGGGAGACAAAATAAAACTGGAAGGGCACTCGGTAGAGCACATACCTCCGCCAGGCTAATTAGTTAAATTTTATATCCCACCGATAGAGCCTAGTGATGGTTTAGTGGTAAGGGTGGTGGCTTGGGATCCTAGGGTCCTGAGTTCTGCCCCGTTGGCCACTGAATTAATACACCAGGGGGTTGACTCAGCCTGTCATCCTTCCGAGGTCGGCGAAATGAGTACCAGTGTGTACTGGTAGAGGGGCACTGCAGAGACACAGTCGCGCTTCCAAGAAATGATAGCTACCCCGGCAGCTAAGTTGCCATACGCAAGAAGAAGATCCCACCAATAGGCCAGATCTGAACTAAAATCGAATTTCTCATCTCGTCACCGAACCAACTCATCCACAAAGTTTCGTCTGAATCCGTCCATAATTTTGAAATACCACACTACATGTTGTTTTAGCCCAATCACTCAATGGTGATGAATCACTTTAAAAATTCTAGGATCCGGATCCGGATTCGGATCTTCACCAAAATCGAATCAATTCTTCCTTGTTACATACCCAACCTGCCCACCAATTTTCATCTGAATCCGTCCACAACTTTTTGAGATATCCTGCGACATGTCGTTTTTGGCCCGATCTCTCAATGGTGAAGATTCATTTAAAAAGTTCTCAGATCCAGATCCGGATTTGGATCTTCACCAAAATCTAAAATCATTTCATCCTCATCAGATACCCGAGCTCTCCACTAAATTTCGGCCAAATCCATCCACAACTTTTTGAGAAATTTTGTTCACAAAAATAAACAGACAGACAGGGGTGAAAACCTAACCTCCATCCACCTTCGGTGGCGGAGGTAACAATGATCTCACTCCTCCATGCGCATCCTCAATCAGGACAAATTCAAATTCAGAGCCGTAGTATTGCTGAAGTACAGGTTCATTTTCCCATTCATGTTCGAAATACAACATTCAACTGAAATCAAGTTGTTCGTCGATTACAACCTGACATTTGTAGACAGACAAACAGAAGTATGATGAACCAATTGCTTAACCCAGCTTTCCGCTTCATGTACATGCAGTAAATATGTCCCATACATTAGTTGTTATCTTCAAGAAATCATTATTAACGCATTCCAGGAACCAATAAAACATTTGCTCCAAAACTCACTGCAATTCCCATTGATTCCTAAAGGTATAAGTAAGTAATCCTAAAGGTATAAGTAAGTAATCCTAAAGGTATAAGTAAGTAATCCTAAAGGTATAAGCAAGCAAGCAGAACATTTCCTTTTCCTTAAATTCAGAAAATTTTTACAACATGAAAAATCAAAGTTTTTACTTTTTTCTGGTCCTGTATGTATTGTTACGAATCTGGCAGCCATTTGCACACAACAGCCAGGTCCTATAAATCAGTTATATCGGTAAGTACGTGTTTCTAGTTAGGGTCCCGTCCCTAGTCTAATGGGTGATTAATTGTACATGCGCTGTGAAGTTATTTTATAGTTAGGGTTTTTACATCAACAACAACTTTTCAACGACACCTGCCTTCGCTTCCTTCCACCATCCTCCACCGGCACCATTGCACGCGTGCGTGTCAGCACGTACGTGGGCGGAGTCCAATGTGCCAGGCGGGGTTTCTTTGGGCATTGGAGTCTTGGATTTTTCTCCAAATGCGGGCATGGTGCCCCTCTCAGCCAATCGGAGGGATGCGAGCACGTCTGCCGCCTCTCGGCCAATGGGGAGCCAGCGCAACATATTGCTGTTAGACTTCCTGGTCGAGGGGCGAGAGACATGAGCACCTCCCCCCGACCAATCTCGGACGGCCGGGAGATCGCCTGACACGCCTGTCCAATGAGGTCGGAATGACGTGGGACGGATCCCTCCCACCTGTGAAGAGGGAGGAATAATTGTGTGGGGGCGAACGGGTGAGTCAGTCGGTCTTCCTGCCTGCGAGTCAGTGACTTCCCACCGAGTCGGTCTTCCTGCCTGCGAGCAAGTAGCTTCCTGCCGTGTGGATTGCCTGCCTACGAGCAGGAGGATCGCTTGCTTTGTGCCTCGTCGCCTGTTTCGCTGGAGGAGCGTGCCAGCGCCCGACGCTACCCTCCGTCCCTGGTCCTTGGAATGGCATCGTGGTTGCGGGGTCGAGTCCCGCCGGTCCAGGACGTCGAAGACCACATGAGGTGGACAGGTCCAAGATAGCTCTGGTTTCCAGCTCAACTCCCCTCGAGCTGGAAACCTTCAATAAAGACCCATTGAGGTCCATTTTCTTTTTGGGTGTGCGTGTCTGTGTGCGAGCCTGTCTTGTCACGTAGAATTGTTAAGTGCTTTTGCTTGTACATTGACTGCATTTCTTATAGTCGGACAACTCTGCTCTTTGTGTGTTCCCTTCCCCCCCATTATAAATAAATCCCGTTAAATGTTTCAGCTCGTTTCTGTGTTCCTTTCATTGGTTTAGCATGGTGCGTGTTAGGGAAATTGGGAAGCGGCAAATTGTGCATTTGGACCTGGACCTCGGTAACCATTCGCTCGGGTTACGCACGGTTTGAGCACACTAACGGCTCGTTCCTCGGCTCCGCCGAGGGTGAATTCCCCAGTAGTTTGGACGACGTGGGTATTTAGGTAAATTGAAATTGGCAATCGACCCTATCCCACGCGGTCGACCTATTGGTGATCTTCGGTCCGATAAGGGACCCGTCGGCTCCGGATTATCCGGGGTGACGACTATATTCCGGGTGTTCGGTGGAGCCGACTCTACTGCTCCATCTAGCGGTCGTGCTCGCCGCCGAAACTCGAAACTCCCCCTACTAATTGGACAAAAACCTCATCAAAACATTTTTGAAATTTCATACGACAAAGAATGGAAGAGCTACTCGTATGCTTTCCAAAAACCATAACAGATAAAGATGGTATATATTTGGCAAAGAAGCTGCAGAATTCTCCGAAATGTCCCATACATTACTCGTGCATGATCTTGGACCTGCTCGTAGCTGTTCGAATGGGTTTGCCTTTTCGATGTCCCCATCTGAGTACAAAGGTTACGATGCTCGTATCCCATTATATTGTGTCGATTTGTATCCTAACATCCTTATCCAATATGTAATATAATGGTTGCCCTTTGTAGACAGCAGTTCACGTGCGACATATGAGCAACCTGGAAATGCGACGTTGTTTATGGTGTCGGGGCTACTACCCAGACAACAACCACACACTGAGCAACAAGTAGTGCTGGCAAATAGGACTAGGCATTAAAAATAAATAAATAAAAAAATACGTACACATCTTTTCTTTCTCTATCTCCAGCTCTCTATATCTCTCTATCTCTCACCATACTCTTCACAGAATGTGGTGGTACTGCCGAAGCAGCTTCCTGAACATGGGTTATACTGGGTGGTTTACCATTGCCGTCCCAGCAGTAGTTAGGACAAAATTGTAATTTATTCATGGTGCCGGCGACAGGTCGCCTACTCATCACAAAGAACACTGTGGGGTCTTAAACATCCACCAATTAATGCCGGTAGATGGGACGTCCAGTTTAACGTCCATCCAAGGACGGCACACGCATTTATAAATCACCCTGCCTGTGAAACACCGGGATGACAGTTTATAACTGGGTTGGGATTCAAACCCAGGCCATCCTGCCATCCTTACATGAGTCATACAACAATGTAGAGAGTGTGAGAGAGAGTGAGAAAATGAGGAGAGGTTTCATCATACAACTTTACTGCTACAACAGGAAAGATGGTTTTTTTTGTTATTTATACAAAACATCTCACCGCATGGAAGAACGAGGTGACAGAGGGTAAAAAGCAACGAACTCACAGTGAGGAAGTGGGTAGACAGTTGGCCACAAGAGAATGAATGAACAAGAATAGAGCAGAGTGAGAGAGGAAGGGATGAAAGAGCAACATGTGAGTAAGAGTGTTGCATTAATGTGGATAGAAGGGATGATGTGTAGGGATGGGGGAATGACAAGAGGTGGTCATGGTGTACCACATGCTTGGAAAACCCGGAGCAAAGAGTCAGACTGAACCATCTCTGGAACACAATGTCATCTTCTTAGACAGCAATTGTTCATCGAGAAATCAATATTTTGAGAACAACGATTTATACACAGGGTGTGCCATTTATATGTGACACATATGTGACGTATATATATATATTTTAAGGAATATCCATAAAATCAATCAATTGTTTTTGTGTGTTGCAGGTGAAGCCCTGAGTATTTGAATGATGGAGCATTACGACGTGCCGATGTGGATTAAAATTGTACAACTCTATATTACATGAGGCTCTGCTATTGTAACTCAGCGAACATTCAGCAGGACTTTCTCATTCCTGAACTGCGGCGTAGAAATATCGTATTCACAGACACATGGTTTCAACAAGATGGAGCAACGTGCCGTACTGCAAGAATTGTTCTGCAATTTCTAAGGCAACAGTTCGGGGAAAACATAATCGGTTTGGTAATGTTTCATGGCCACACCGATCCCCAGATTTGATCCCAGCGGATTTCTTCCTCTGGGGATTTCTGAAGAGCCAGGTTTACTAGACACGTCCCACATGTGTAGAATGCGTAGATGAACATCACTGAAGCCATCACTGCAATTATTGATAATGACACGTTGAAAGCAGCAATGAACAATGTACCGGCTCGATGCAGGGAGTGCATCGATTGTAACGGACACAATTTAAAAAGATGTGATTTTTAACAAGTATAGCTGGCTTGTCTATTATGCTATAATGTCACACAATATCCCATACCTGTACTTCCCTTTGGTATACAATTTTTTAAAAAACTTTTTTCAGTCTTCTTTTCTGTAATATTCCACTATAAATGGAGGAGGTGTGTGTGTGTGTGTGTGTG
>CM068952.1:131398966-131410568 GCA_035128595.1 Eptatretus atami | reverse complement strand
ATATATATATATATATATATATATATATATATATATATAGCAGGATTTTAACACCCATTGTAAATTTAGCAGAGCATTTAATATACCTGAATGCCCTTCGTTGCTGCAGAAAACTATTCACTGAAACATATTAGAAAACTACCTGGGCAACTTTGTTTACAGAGTGCAGATACTGCTGCCGGATAACGACTACACTCTGAGATACTCAAGCAGTGGACCGTTGTGTCTAGGGCCAGACCACTCGCTTCCCACAGTCCGAGCAGGTATGTGGAATTTGTTTAGGGTGCTGGCAATTTAGAGCTTTCAGCTCTGTCACGTGATGTTATGTTGACACGCCAACTGTCGTCGTTTGTTCATGTACAGGTTGGCTGGCAGGATTTGCTGGGAGCGTGGCTGCACCGCTGATCCAGTGCCCCCTACTGGTTGCGGTAGGAATTTGTAATTTGTTCATGGTGTTGTCGAATACTCACCCACTCTTCGTGAAGGAGGAAGGACTCCGTGTGGGTCTTTAACCTCCACCAACTAAAACCAGCATATATGACACCCGTTTCAAGTCCATCCGAGAGACGGAATGCACATTGATGAATCACCCTGCCTGTGAAACACCGGGATGACAGTTTATAGCTGGGTCGGGATTTGAACCCAGGCTCTATGTCTTCGAAGTAAGTGTGCATAGTGCAAGGCCATCCTGTTGGCCTTAGTTTAGTTTATGGCAGTCAAAAGCACTGAGGTGTCACTTTTATGCTCTGTACTGAGTCAGACAATAAACCTGTTTTTCCTGTACTTTGACTTCATGATGATACTTTGCTTCTGACGTTTACGCTGATTATGGACACGTTACAGGCTCCACTTAGCCATCCTGTCCTGGCACTGAAAATCAACCACTTGGCATGGTTGCAACTGTGACGTCACTTTTTATAAAATCAGCATTTCTGTTGTGTTCAATAAAGAAAATAAAAGTTGCGGAGCCTCGGTTCAGTGGTCTACACTCTACACTCTACATAACATTAAATTTACCGTTAAGGGTAACACCTGTTAAAACGGAAGAAGTAGATTCATGAGTTGTGTATATCACCTCTGGTCCAACCTTGTTCTTGAGCACCAGTAACAGTCAGTGTGACCACTCCTCATTTTCATAAATGCCAAGGTGAGCCAATGAAAAAAGCCAAGAATTCACAAGGTTTCGGAAAAGCGATGATAATAGAAAACCTATACGCCAAGAAAACCTGCAGAAAACCAAGACGCCAAGGTGAACAACGAATAGCCAAGATCTTGTGACAAAAGCCAAGGAGTGGTCACACTGGTAACAGTTGGAAAGGTATTTTTTTGTGATTTGTTCCCGAATTGTGAAACACTGAGTGGGGACTAATCCAGCACCAAGATGCTTGGACTTGGGACCAGGCAAAGGTCCAGGGACAATCACATCCAACAGAACACAGAAAAACAACATGATTACGAGTGAGTATTTACATGAGTAGACTTGTCGTTATCGCCATTCGATTTTGATCCATCATGAGTAGACAAGTGTAGTCTTGCCATTACAGCCACTTGATTGTGATACACCATAAAGTATTGATGATAGCTGTTATTCTTTACTGATGAGAGGACGAGATCAGCTTGCTGTACTTCTTCCTGATGCACTCCTCACCTTGTTGTTGTTAATTCATTGTTCTCACCTGGTGATGAATCAGACTTTACAACAACATTCAGAGATGCTCCGAATTAGTGTGAAAATGTGACTATCGTCAGCCTCTGAAACAAACGTGTTCCCTCAGTGAATCGAATACGGATTATCCAACCTTGGACAAGAGATAATGTGAAATGGCTGACTTGATGCCTGTATCACATGGCATTCTACCATCTGTCACTGCTAGTAATCGTTTGTCGCATCGTTCACTGGCTTCACAGACTCGAATGACACTGCCTGATGGTGTGTCTCGTCCACCTCTGTTCTTCGCTGCTATGAGGCTGGTGTAATAGATCTACAACACTTGGTTCCATGGTCAGAGCTAAGACAGAGTCACCATGCGTACAATGTACCCAGCGATGTATCTGATGCATGACTCTGTGAACGCCGATAGCCTTTTGATATTTGGTATGTCTTTATAGTCATGGTCAGTGTCCATTTGTGAGCGAAGTTCCAAGTCATACCGTCATGCCACCTTCATATTTTGAATTTCTTCTGGAACCGCTGTTTTAGTCACATTATAGAAGGAGGCTGCATCCAGTATTCTTTTTCTTTTTTTCTGTTTTTTAACCACAAGGGACTTTGGCGCATGAGGAGGCCATTTGGTCCATCACACCTGTACTACACCAACACCAGATATCATCGCTCATTCACATGCAAGCTACCTACGAGTCCTGCCAATATCCCAGTACTCCTCTATCTCCAATACTTCTAGATACCGATCCAATTCGAATTTAAACGTATCTACTCTATGTACTGCCACTACCTTAAGGCCCTGTCACACCTTGACGATTTAGCCAGCGTATGGCAAGGTATCAAAATGTATGTAAAACGCTGGCGTACGCTGAACTATTGATGTTTTTTTCCAGTTTTGGACGTATTCATAACAAGTTGGACGTATGCATAACGAGTTGGACGTATTCATAACGAGTTGGACGTATGCATAACAAGTTGGACGTATTCATAACGAGTTGGACGTATGCATAACGAGTTGGACGTATTCATAACGAGTTGGACGTATTCATAACAAGTTGGACGTATGCATAACAAGTTGGACGTATTCATAACGAGTTGGACGTATTCATAACGAGTTGGACGTATTCATAACGAGTTGGACGTATTCATAACAAGTTGGACGTATGCATAACAAGTTGGACGTATTCATAACGAGTTGGACGTATGCATAACGTATTAGTAACGTACACAGAGCGTTTCGATAACATATAGATAAGTTATACCAACGAATGCTGAGCGTGTTGTCGGCGTTCACAACCTATGCCCAACGATAGTCTAACTTATGCATAGCGCGGCAGCATATCGCCGACGATCACGTGGCGTAGCCTATTAAAAGGCTGCGGCTCGACGATTCAAATCATAACCGCACTAGACATCGAAGTGTCAACATCACCGTCATGCCGAAGAAAAAAAAAAACAAAAAAAACCATGGAGTCTGGAACACTGACGCTAAACATTACCTTGATGTGTTTCGACTTATGAGTAACTTACAAGTAACGTGTGTCAACGTGTGTCAACGATCGCGTAACGTGCCTACAACTTATGGCCAGCGTTATGTGGAACGTGTGAGTCATACGCTGGCATACGTCGAAAATTTTCAAGCATGTTAAAATTTGTCGACGAGCTCGGCGTACTACGACGTATGCCAGCGTACTACGACATATGCCAGCGTGCTCTTAACGTATACAAAACTTACCCATAACGTAGTCGACGTGTGTCAACGTTTTAGACAAATTTTTCATACGTCGGCATACGCTGGCTAAATCGTCAATGTGTGACAGGGCCTTTACTAGGGAGACCATTCCATGCATTAAAGATCCTCGCCTTCATACTTATGCCTCCTCTTAGCACTGTCTATATTCTGCACTTATTTTGTTTCGACCTTTCATTATGTTGAACATCTAAATACCAGATCCCATCAGAATTGCCTCCTTTCTAATGTATAAAGACATATTTTTGTTTTCGTAATAATCTGAAAGGAATTTGAATTTTCAACTTCAGCCCCAAAACTCTTGCATCAGCAAAATTTCCTTTAGTTACACTATATTTAAATTTTCTACATTTGCATGAAAAAAAAATACTCAAAGTTAACATATGAACCTGCTAAGTAGGCACTAACAATTATGATCTCCCTCCGACATATTAAACTGGTTAGTTTTTTTTTATATAAACAAACGATGGATCGGTTTGTGTATAAAACGATTTAAAGTGCTGATATCAGATAAAGTGCAATATATAGCTTTTAGGTAAACTTAACAAACATACAATGAGAAATTGTGATGTTTTTTTTTTTCCAAGGAAAATTGCACGAAATCCCAGTAGAATTGACAAAAGCAAAGATTTCAGGAATGAAACTTCAATCGACCGCGTCAGAAATGCCGGAGCACTTCAAAATGGCTTTACTCGTGCTAATAGAGATACACGGTGCATTGCGCCTCCAAGTTTATTAGAAGACCTCCATGTGGAACAGGCCACACAGACCTCGGGTGTACATTTGAAGACTGACCAATGCGTCTTCTATCATTAAATGAAGGTACCGTTTTGAAGAAACAAAGGCACATTTTGATTAAACTCATGCAGAGGAAATGAGGTAATGAATGTTTTATTTGCAGCAATTGCGGCAGCAATCTAATATACCCCAACCAATGAAGGTACATTCTCATAATGCACAGGACAGAAATTAGTGCAATCTTTAAATTTTTGAAAAAACTTTTGGTTTTCGCCCGACTTTTCAATAAAGCTTATAAAAAAAACTGATTGACATGTAATTCACATATATAATTCACAAATAAATAAACAAACCATAGACAGGACAAAAATCAGCTGGATATGTAATTAATTAGTCGGGAGGCCGGAAAAACCTCACTTTTTTTTCCTACAGAATCCCCTGGTAAAGTTTTATGAAGATTGCTGAAAGCGTTCGCGAGTTATCGCACTCACAGACAAACATACAAACAAACGACACAGACCGACATACGATGAAAATTTTCAATTTTAGTCACAACAAACAAATGGAAGTGAAAACTGAGTCTGCCCTTTCGGCACACGTCATCGTGGAAGGTGAGTGGTGGCACCCCAAACTGGCACTTGCTGGGATTGATGACGATGCCATACTTAGCAAGGCGCTCAAAAAGTAATCGGAGGTGTGCCTCATGTTCTTCCTCTGGAGAGCTTGCTCCGAGCACATCATCAAGGTGAGTGTAGATGAAAGGGAGACCATCGATGACATCGTCGATCAACCTCTGAAACGTCTGCGCAGGATTACGCAAGCCGAATGGCATGGCTGCTTTGTGTTTGTCAGGCGGCTCTACTGGCATCTGGTGATATGCTCTGACGAGGTCTATCTTGGAGAAAACACATACACCTTCGAGGGAGGATGAAAAATCCTGCAAATGGGGAATTGGATAGCGATCAGGAATGGTGCATTCGTCAAGTGAACGGTAGTCACCACATGTCTGCCAGTCACACGGTGACTTTGGTACCATATGCAAGGGGAAGACCAGTTGCTGTCAGATTGTCGTATGATGCCGAGTTCAAGTATGTGCTCGAACTCTGACTTGGTGATATTCAGATGATCTGGGGGCAAGGTGCCGTAGTCGTGCTGCAACCGGAGGTCCACAAGTTACTATGTGGTGAGAGGTCGAGTGCTTGATCTCATAATCCCTGTATACTGGATAAGCAATCTCTGGGTAACCCTAACAAATTATTTTGTGAAAAAATGGTAAAACAATCACTTCAGCACCAGTATCCACTCAAAACCTGGTGCCTGTTGCCTTGTCAGTTATGTAGAATAGGCGAATAGATGTGTCACTGCCAGGCTGACTTGTCACCGGTAGTCGCTGGCATTGGAGTTTCCTTGCTCCAAAGGGCAAGACTGGTATGAGCATGGGCTGTTACATTTGTGAGGCTTTTCTTCATGCTTCCAATAATACCAGCACATCTGTTTGGTGTGTTGATGGGTGCTTGAGCTGAGATTGTGTCCTCTTGATCGACGTCTAGATGGACCACGCCCACGGCTTGTACTACTCTCTTTTTCCACCTGCAGTTGTGTCGTGAGAGCTTGTACCTGTCTGGTCAAGTTCTCAAACTGGGTGGCCAAGGTGCAGACTTGGTCTGGTTGAGGTGTGAGTAACCGTTGAGGTTTTGAAACAGCTCCTATGTGCAGAGTAGAGGACAAAGGAGAAGAGACTTCCATGATCTTGTAGACGAGGTCCGCCAGTTGTTCGATGTCGACAGCCTCTTTAGTTGAGGCCAAGATTAGTTGGACGTTGGTGGGAAGTCTCTGTGGAAACAGCTGTTTTAAGATGGTATTTTCCATTGTATTGTCCCCAAGCAGCTGTCTCATCCTTCACAATGACTGAGAGGGTTTTCTGTCACCAAGCTTTTCAGAAATGAGTAGTTGGTGTAGTCTCTTTTGCTCTGAAGCTGAAGTATGCCTGATGAGCTCGGCCTTGAGTTTGGTGTAATGCTCCAAGGCTGGAGGAGCAATTTGGAGGTCTCTCACTTCTTACGCTATTTCTGGCTGGAGAGATCCAACAACATAGGTGAAGCGTGTATCCTCAGTGGTGACATGCCTGGTCAGGCACTGCGCTTCAACTTGCGCAAACCACAATGTGGGATCGTTGGGCCAGAAGGGAGTTAGTTTTAATCTAACGGCCGCTACCGATGACAGGGGGTACCTCAGCAGATGCACCTTGGTGGACGTCATCATCGGACGTAGCTTCGACAGACATGATAAGAAATCACGTCGGGGTCACCAATATAGAAAATCGAGTTGTCGACTTTTACTCACCGCTAAAGGTTGATGTCTTCGTCCAGTCTGAGCGGTGTCCCATAAGCTGTTGAGCTTGAGTGTGGGTGAATATGGTCACAAGTAAGAAGCAAGAAATGGCGTATGCACCAAGTGGGCAATTTCTGCATCATGTCAGCAAAATAATATGATCCACTCAGTGACTTGGGTGCCATAACTGACCAGGGCCCATGAGACCTATGTGCAGCTTCCCTTCGCAGGCAGCTCACCGGATGATGGGATTGGGGCAAAGCCTTCGGGACCCCAATCTTTGATGAAAGGAGGGAAACCACGGGGTAACATTCCCGGGTCAGATTGCGGGAGAGTGTGTCGGAGTGGTGCTGAGGTGTCGTCCACCAAGACAGCAGTCTCCTTGGTAAAACTGAGGCGTCCTTCGGGTGGGTGCCTGGAATATCCCATCCGAAGACAGGATGATCCCTGTCTCTGTTATCATCTGAGCTCAAGCGTTTGGACATTGGTATTCAGCACTCTCTGAGGTTCGGAGACCGGATTGCGGCGAGATAATGGTGGTGGTTACACCTACTATTGGTCAGTCGCTCTGATGGTTACCATGCCCAATGAGTTGCTGTAGCTGTGTCCAATAAGCTGACTCCAATGATAATTGAGTTAACCCGTCAACGAGTGATAATCAGACTAAGGATTTGTCACTCCTTCGTCTCATTTCCCTGGTCTCTGTTTATGTCCGACTGAGGCGAGTGACCTCACCGTGAAGGATGCATTCTACGCCACATTCCAGTCTGTGGTTGATCAGTGCCCCAGACGAGATACACTTCTAGTCTTTGGGGATTTCAATGCATCGACTGAAACTGATAGGGATGGTTATGAGACTGTGTTGGTCCCCATGGGTCTGGAACTGTGAACCTAAATAGCACTAAGTTCCTTGACTTTGCAAGAAGTCATGGACTAAGGGTGGCTGGTTCATGGTTTCAGTGCCCACAAGTTCATCGCTGGACTTGGTATTCCAATGCTGGCGGTGTGGCAAAGGAGATTGACATGTCTTCGATGACGGTCGCTGAGGATGATCCAGAACTGCAGGGTCTACGAAGTGCTCAGTTCCTCAATACTGACCACCGGCTTGTTGTAACAACTCTGAAGTTGCACCTTAAATCCAGGAGAATGGTACCATCCCAGCCTAGGCTGGATGTTGGCAAGCTCAAGGATGAGAGGGTAGCTGAGGAGTTTGCGAACAAGGTGAGTGGAGATTTGGGGGGTCTGGTGCTTTGGGAGGTCCTGAAGAGTTGTGGAGTGCTTTCAAGACCACCGTCCTTGATGTTGCCGGTGGATGTCTTGGAACTCACCGTAGGGCAAGAAGAATTTTGTCTCTCAGGGGACACTGGATACCATTGACCAGAGTCACAGGGCCAGGCTGAATGGCAGAGCTGAGCTGTTGAGGGAGCTGAGGCGTAAAACTGTACGTGCGCTAAGGGTGGACAAGGAGCCATGTGCGAGGAATTGTGAGGGAGTCGAGCATCACCTGTGGTCAAGTGATTCTCGTCCTGCTTACAGGGGAATTCGCGCATTGCGTTCATCCAAGCCCATCCCTCGGTGTACTGCAGTGAGAGCTGAGGGTGGGAGGCTCTTGACAGAGGAGTCCAAAGTGAAGGCCCGCTGGTCCGGTTACTTTGAGCGGTTGTACAGGCTGATCCACCAGCTGTGAGTTGGACGTCAGGGGTGTTTCAATCCCTGTTGCCGACCCTCCAATCAACTGTGGTCCACCTTTGCTTGTGGAAACACAGGCTGCGTGAACCGATTGAACTGTGGTAAAGCTCCAGGGATCTGTGGCATCAATGCTGAACTTCTCAAGGCTGGTGGAAATGCTGCACTCGTGTGGTTGCATGCAGTTTTGTGCTCTGCTGGAACACAAGCATCATCCCAACGATTGGAAGAGGGGCCTTGTTGTCCCTCTCTGGAAAGGAAGGGTGATCGCCAAGACGGCTACAACTACCGAGGGGTGACGCTGCTATCAGTGCCGGGCAAGTCTTTGCTCGGATAATTCTTGATAGGTGTTCGCCACCATCTGCTTGAGCATCAGCGTCCAGAGCAGACAGGCTTTACACCAAAGAGGTCAACGATTGACCGTATCCTTGCTCTTCGGTCCTCACGAACGCAGACGAGGGTTTCGGCAGGGCTGCCTGCAGCCTATGTTGATCTTGTAAAGCATTCGATTCAGTGAATCGGGATGCCCTCTGGAGGATTCTTGGCCTTTGTGGGATCCACCAAAACTGATCGATCTGATGTCTGAACTCTACTCTGGACTGAGAGTGCTGTGAGATGTGGTGATACCATCTCTGACTTATTTCCATTTGTTACTGGAGTTCGTCAGGGGTGTGTACTGCCCCCACACTTTTCAGCACTTGTATGGACTGGATTCTAGGGAGGATGTCGGAGAGATCAAGCGGCGGTGCATCGTTTGGGAATGTCAAGATCTCGGACCTTGATTTCGCAGATGATGCAGTCATCTTTGCGAGACTTTAGATATACTTTAGGGGCCCTCGAGGTGCTGAATGAGGAGTCGGAGCCACGAGGATTACGGCTTTCCTGGGTCAAAACTAAGATCCAGGCTTTCAATGACATCTTGGAGCTGCTGTCCTGTCTGTGCCTGTTTGTGGTGAGGATGTTGAGGTCGTGGAGAGATTCACTTTCCTCAGCAGTGAATATCATGTCTCTGCTGGCTGTGAGTCAGAGGTCAACAGACGTCTGGGTTGAGCCTGGGAGTCATGGATTCACTGGATAACGGGTGTGGTGCTGCCGGTACCTGTGTGGGAGGACAAAAGTCCGAGTCTTCTAGGTCCTTGGTGCTTCCATTCTTGCTCTCTGGATGTGAAGACTTGACTTCTGACTAAGGATCTGAGACGGAGACTTAATTCCTTTGGTACCAGGTCTCTTCCGGTAATCCTTGGCCATTGCTGGTCGGACTTTGTGTCCAATGAGCGGATGCTGAGAGAGACTCAAATGAGATTTGTTACCTGCATAGTCCGTGAGCGTCAGCTGCGGCTGTATGGACATGTGGCTCGTTTTCCTGACGCTGATCCTGCTCATCAGATTCTCTCAGCGAGGGAGTCTCGTGAGTGGAGGAGGCCAATGGGCTGACCACGTGCCTCGTGGTTGCAGCAGGTTGATCAACATCTCAAGGAGATGGGGATGGCCAGGCATCTGCCTGGGGGATGGCCAGATGGAGGCCCCTGTAGTACCGGCGGAAAGTGCACGCAGCGTCACGCTGCTCTGGCGCATGCTCCTATACCTGACCTGACCTGACTAGTATTGGGAAAAATGATTGGTTAGAAACGAGACAAATACCACACCGACACTACTGCTATTCTTTGGACAAGTAAATGGAACAAAATTAATGACGAAAAAGTACTAACAAGTTGGCTGATGATGAAAAGTACATTACAAGGTGATTTAGGTGAGTTGTAAGAATGAAGAGTCATGGTTCGGGTGAGATGCATCATGCAGGTGTAATTATTGGCGTGAGAGGAGTATTGATTGGCATGAGATGAATGAATTGTGATTGGTGTCATGTATGAAGAGTAATCATTGTCGTGAGATATTGGCATGACATGTTGGCAGAGTAATGACTGATGTGAAATTTTGTGCATGAGTCGTGATGATCAGTCGTGTTACATGCATTAATTGGTGTGAGATGCAGGAGTAGTGATTGGTGTGAGACAAAGTAGAGATTGTTGTGATCTATTGTGATTGGTGTAATATAGAAATAGTGATTGATTTGAGATGAGTAGTGATTGGCATGAGAAAGAGCAGTGATTCAACCGTGGGAGGACTATCATTGAACCCCTTTTAGTGAGCAGCTTATTCTCACGGGCCCTGGTCAGTTATGACACCCAAGTCACCGAGTGGATCATATTATTTTGCTGACATGACGCAGAATTGGTCCACTGGTGATACACAATTTCTTGCTTTTAATTGAACTCGTGACAGAGTAGGAACCCATCCATCGGGACCATACTCTGTACAGAGCATCGGTGATGCTGAAGCAGTCTCCTGAGCTATTGGGCACAATCCTGGACAGGTCACCACTCTAACACGGGATACTCGAAAGGCTCAATCATCCCAGCAAGCTGGTACTCATTTTGCTGACCTCTGAAGGATTAGAGGCTGAGTCAACCCCACCTGGTATTAATTCAACAGAAAGCAGGATTTGAACTCTGGACCTCAGGATCCCAAACCCAGCACCCAAACCATTAAGGCAACACCAGGCATATGGAGTAGCAATGGAGAAATATCTAGTAATGGGTCTGAGATATTGGAGTGAATGGCGTGTTATTGGCGTGAGATGGAGTATGATGGGCATGAGATAAAAGTAATTGGTGTGAGATGTTGCAGTGATTGGCATGACAGAGCAGCGATTGGCTTGAGGTGAGTAGTGATTGGCGTGATATCGAGGGTTGAATGGCGTGATATATATGAGTAATTGGAGTGATAAATACAGTAGTGATTGGGATGAGATAGTCGTCAATGATGTGAGATGGAGTAGTAAATGACGTCTTGGTGAGAGATATAGGAGTGATTGGCGTAATAGAGTAGTGATTGGCGTGATAAATAGAGTAGTGATTGGTGTGAGAGTGAATGCCGTGATATATCGGAGTGAGTCGTGAGATAGAGTGAATGCCGTGATATATCGGAGTGAATGGTGTGAGATATTAAAGGAGTGATTGGCATGGAATATTAAAAGTGTGATTGGCGTGAGTGGCACGAAATAGGGGAGTGATTGGCATATGAGTGGCGTGAGATATTAAAAGTGATTGGCACGTATAGAGGAGTGACTGGCATGATATGAGTGATTGTCGTGAGTGGCACGATATATAGGAGTGAATGGCGTGATTTGAGTGACTGCCGTGAGATATGGGAGTAATTGGTGTGAGGTAGAGTTAAATGATTGGCGTGATATGAGTGATTGGCACGAGATATTAAAGGAGTGATTGGCACGTTATAGAGGAGTGACTGGCGTGAGATATGGGAGTAATTGGACAACAAGCCAATGTACTACCCCATATCTCACGCCAGTAGTCCTCTATGTATTCCAATCACTCACTTTAATATCTCGTGCCAATCACTCATATCTACGCAAC